>VWYP01016660.1:91636-322225 GCA_013400435.1 Pycnonotus jocosus | reverse complement strand
AAAAAAAGGAAAAAAAGAAAGCAAGACAAAGTTCACAGTGTTTGTCTAATTTTCATAGCTCATTACAGACGTTATGCAAAACCGTGAGCTGCCAACAGCAAGTACTGTTTCTGCCCAGAAAATGTACAGACCCTATATTTTAAAAGAGTAAGATACAGGGTCTTTTGTAGTATAAATTTCAAAGTTATTTATATTTGACTGAGGCTATGAGTTAAGAAAAGAAAAAAAAACACTAGAAAAACAATCCAAGTCTATCCAAACTCAATACCTACAGCTTTCCATTATTCCATTCTGAAATATTATCTTATTTAATTATATTTCCTCTGTCTCCTTCTCCTCTTCTATAAAAGCCTGAGAAATTACTGTCACATTGATCCTAATGTGTTGAACATACTATGTAATCTGTGAAGGAATTGTTGCAAGCATGGCCTTATTTGTCTTCCTGGGACACTTACCTGCTTGTAACTGCAGAGCACTAATGACAAAACACCTAATTTTCAGGCATTGAACAAGCTCTTTACCATCTAAGTCCTGAGAATATCAAACCAGGAGTCATATAGTTCATGATAGAAACACGCTTTTATCCTATTGCTCAGGTGCTGTAGAGCAGTTCTACTAGAACTTGTGTAGTACCCATAACAATCTTATTCCTATAAAAAAGAGTAATTAAACCACCACCAGCAGCACTACCACCAGTTGCTGCTATGTTTCAAGAGGAAGGGTGATCCATGTATTTGAATACTGAAAATTATTATCTCAAAAGCCCACACTCAGCATCTTCCCATTTATAGGGGTGCCAAAACTTCACAGATCCTTTTGGTCAGCAGCTTCAAAGTTCTTTGTACTTCAAAGTTCTACAGCTATGTACACACATGGAAAGTACCTCAGCCTTCGTGGAGCAGAGCAGCTTGCTGCTTGTTGTTCATTCTTTTGCCCAGGCCACAGCCAAACCTCAATCAATACACATCTCAGGTGTGCTGGGTGGCATTGTGTCCCCTTGTGGGTGCTAAGTGGGCTGCTGCTTTCTTCTCAATCCTTAAACGAGAAGACAGAGATTTTACTCTCCTTACTCATAATTCCTTGTGTCTTTATTTTTGGGAACACATCGTTTCTGGAATGCAGCTTTACTTCTAGCTCTTGGTACACAAGTTCTGTGCATTTATTGTAAGAACAAAGTGTAAGAACAGTCCCACTGAATATGACCACATATCCTTATAGTGCAGTATCCTGTCACAGATAGTGGCCAATAAAAAAGCATTCTGGAAGAAAATCGTAAAGAACAAGATAACCATTCATGGTGACAGGAGAAAGGTCTTGCATACTGTTGGAAAGTACTAGGGGTTTTTATCTGATAAGTACAGGCATTGTGAAATTCATTGGGGAAGAAGGTAACAAAAAAATAAACAGATCAGAAATAAAAAATAAAAAAGTACTTTATTCATTTTAAGTCGTGCACTTGGGAAAGATTACAGGGCAAAAGCAAGTGTCAATGATGGCTGTGGTGAGGCCCAGCCTCTTTCTGAAAATGCTTTCCCTCTCTGCAGCCCTTCTTCAGTTGGCATGCACCTGCTTGATGCTCAAGATCTTCTCTGCAAGGGCAGAATACGTGCAGGGTACAGTTTGAGGTTTGTTTGGGGTTTTGTTATCTCTGAATTTATAAGCTGCATGACTTCAGTAAATCTTCATGTATATCTATCCTTTTTAAGTACAAAAATCAATCACTGCTGAAGCCAATGCAACACCCTAGGCCTGAAATGTTAAAAAAAATGAAGATTTTTCAGTTGTTCAAAGCAGTTTGAGTGCTCAGAGTGGACAATTTTTCTCAGTGTTTCTTTGATTAGCCTTTGTTTTATTATTTGAATAATTTATTAACACATGCATTATTCCTGTCCCATGGAACAAGTGTCTTGTTCAAAAGAAAATCCAATTAAAGTGGCTACCTCCAGCTATGCATGTCACAAGTGTGCATGTTTCCAAGACAAAAATCTAAACTCCTTCAGTGTACAACTGATTAATGGCAAGAAAGTACTACTTTGTTTGGGAGAAGCTATTTTGATGTGACTAGAAATTTCTTAACTAGACAAAGAAACTAGCTTTTGTATTTCTTACAGCATTTGCTTTTCATGGATTCCTTCCCAGTAGCATGGGTTTAGATTTATGGGATACTTAATATCTTTGCTTTACATTCCAGAAACAGAAAGCTGATATAAAACAGAGATTAAGATTTCAAAACCAGTTCTTTTTACTTTTTTTTTTTTTGCATAAACAACAACAGTCAAGAATTTAGTACAAATTGCAGTTGACTGCAGCAGATTTTTACAGTATTTATTTTTCAATTGCTTTGAACACCAGGGATTTATAAGCGATATCTCCATCGGATCAGGGGCTCTTCCAATGTAGTACAGTAAAATTTTATTCAGTAAGCTAACCTTCACTGGCATTATTTATTATCCCAGTTTCTTTGACTCAGGATAATTTTAAGATGCAGTTAAGCATAGCTGAAACAGCAGAGCACTTCAGACAAAAAAAGTGCATTACCAAAGCCACTGGTGTATGATGGAAATCTTAGCTGAGTGTGTCTGCAGTGTACAATATACTGCACAATGCAGAGGCTTGCCCAGGTTTTAAGCAGTGCAGTCACACTGACATCCTTCTGCTGCTCTCTGGAGCTCAGGGCGAGCATGGGGTATGGCTTTGCTGTCTTGTATCATGAAGACAGCCCCCGGAGGCAAAGGGATTAGCAAGCTGCATCTGTGCATAAGAGTGTGAGAAATACCACAGAGGCAGAGGAGATACAGGAAAACCAGAAAAGCTGCCAGAAGCAGCACTGGGAAATGGCTGGCAAAAGAGGCTCAGGACAGAGTGCAGATCTGCTGTCCTTATCTGAATCCTCCTGAGTGTAGGAAACAGCAGCTTGAGCATTCGCCACAAAGAGGAGTGAAATAGGAATGTGTAAAAAAAGTGGTTGTGTCCATCACTAATTCCTCATGAAGTACAAAGAAGTGGCAAAATTTCTACAACTGTTTCATTGATGGGGTCAACATTTTGCAGTGGAGTTGCAAGGATGACACAAAGAGAAACCAGTCTCTTAGTTCAGCTTAAGCTGCTCCTGCTGGTTGTATTTTTGAGAATTTTGTCAAAGAAAATGTCACCAATTATTTCCTATTTAACTACTGACATTATTTAAAACTTTTAGCTAATCATCACACTGGACTTACTCTTTTCAGTTATTAATTTTGACACCTGTTTTATAGAGTATTAACGCAAAGGAGAGTGGTAGAATAAAACATGCATGCCAAGCTGATTAGATCAGTGCTCAGCTCAGCGCACTGCACTGTGGTTGTTCTGGTAATTACTCTAACAGTAAACCAAATTATCATGCATGTGTTCCTCCTTCAGGCCCGTGTGCAGTCTGTGATGCCTGTTTTGTCTCTGGACAGTGATCTGGTCATGTTACAGGTAAATCTTAGGAAGCTGGATAACTGCACCTGGAAGCCTGTCTAAGTATCCTGTGTCACTCAGTTTGGGTTTGCTGGAGTTACAAGGGGCACCAGAACTTCTTCAGTCTTCCACAATGACACACTGAATTCATCTCCTTAGGTGTGATGGAGCGGTCAGAGAGAGCAAGTGATCTCCAGTGCCTCGTTGACCTGTGCAAAGCTCAGCTGTCTCTCTGTGGTGCACGCTCATCTCTGCATGATGTGCTCCTGGTCAGCATCCACTGGCAGTTCAAAGGGTGCAGGACCAAACAGAGACTCTGCATATGAGGGCTAAAAACCATTGATTATTAGTGGATATTTCTCCTCCACATGAGCTGTTATCCTCTCCAAAAGACCAGTGTATGTTCCAGGAAATGCTTTTGGAAAGAGATCTCATAGTACCTATGGCTAAGTGGAGCGATAAAGACCAACTGCTAGAACTATAAAGAAGGATAGTCTGATCCTTTGCTTTGGAAAGCCAATCTTTGTCTTTAGAAACAGAAGCAGAGAGAGATTCAAAGGCAGTGGCATTATAGGAAATCCAAATCTTTCTCCCTTATTCTTGAATTAAGTAATGCCCTTCATTTACTTCCCTCCAGACTTGCTGATTCGGTGAAAGGAAACCACACTCTTGTCTGCAGCTTCCAGGCCTTGGACTGCTCATTCCTTCCACAGGCCTTGCAGTGAGACATTTGCCTCTTCTCCCATGGGAGTCAGGTGGTATTTGTCTCACTGACCATTAATCACCTAAAAATTAAAGACCAAATCTAAATAATTTATCTTGGCTCTCTGCAGTCAGTGAAAAGAATCAGATGCCTACAAAGGGCAGCTCATCTCCCTATCTTAAACAATTATAGTGGAATAAGATGAATTGCTACTTCCCATTGACTTCCCCAGAGAGAATCAAGGTGACAAGTTTAGATAAGAGAATTCATTTTTAGATGGCAAAAATAAGGAGAGGAATCTCACCCTGCCAGAGTCATGGCCTCCAGCAACCATATATTTTTCTAAAAAATGCACTTTCTGTTGTCAGTGACATTATTTGTTTCTTTTCCTGGTGAAAGTCGGATGAAGCCAGTCACTGATATCCCAGCCAAGCTATGCAGGATGAACACACCATGGGCTTTCACGGCTGGCCAGAATATGTTCTTTATATTAATATCTTTTTTAATTATGACTTTCTTATAGTCTTCTGTGTATCAGTGTACCAATTTCCAAATATATGCTTTGAAAATCCAGTTTGATTATTTTTGTTGTTGTTCAGTTTTTCTCGCACAGATCTCATATAGAACAAAAGTGCATTAAAGCGTACTTTAATATAAATGTATATATAAAAACAATAAAAGACACGTGCCTTCTGCAAATACTTTACTATGTTTGCAGTAGAAGTGGCTGCTGCCCCATTTCGCACAAGCAGTAATATGAGCTGAAACTATAAAAGTTAATGATTGCTTCTTTGCCACCAAAAATAAAAATTAGTTAGCAAATGCTGATTTTCTTCTAAATGAACCTTATTAAATATTGTAACATGCACACTTTTTGATTGAGGGTGTTGCTGGAAAAATGATTAAGAGTGGAATAGAAAAGGTACTGGTAGATAAGGAATGTTTTGCTTTAGGATGGTTAGAAATATAGCCAGAAAGAAGAAAAGCTATTTCATGCAAAATGCTGGCTCAGTTTTCTGATGTTAAAATTGCCAGTAATTCCCCATTTCAAGATCTGTAATGTCAAAAGGACAGAGTTTCCTAGAAGTGAATGTCTAACAGCACAGATATTATGTATTGCTTTGCTCTTTTTGATGCTTGCCAGATTTTCAACAATACTTGAAAGGCCAAGCAGGATTTTTAGATTACCAGGGCCAAGATAAGGTTTGGAAATTCCATCATTTTCTTGATTTTTTTTTTTTTTTTTTTTTTTTTACCACTGGCTAAGTGGATAAGTTGACTTGAGGGTACTTTTCGTGCATGAGGTTTTTGTAGTAGCAACCACATAGGATTGGGATTTGAGAAGCTTTCAGGAACATAAGAGTAAAAGATAGATGGGAGAGAAATCCCCACTCCTGTTTCCCTGGGCAGCATATGATGTATTATTAAATGACTACTGCTTTCTAAACAGGATTATACTTAATTGTAATTAATCAGTTTCCATCACCTTTGTGTCAGAATTCTGTCAAGCCTGCAAAACTTTATTTTGTGAATACGTATTCAGGGCCATTTTATGTGTTCATTATTGATTGAGGGACCATCTTTACATATTTTGACACAGTAATGCTTTGTGACGTAATTCTATACTCAGGAATTTTTACATGATGGCAGGTGTTGTCCAGGAACTCCTCATAATATGTATTTTTATGATCTATTTTGAAAGCTCACATAAAACTATTCTCACTTGTGCAAATGCACATTGCACAAGTTACACTTCTGATGAAGGAAGGAAAACAAAAAAGGAGACACATCTTCCATAAGAGGCTGGAGATCAGTGACTCATCTTGGAATATTCTACAGATGAATTGAAATTCCTCTGCTTTAAAATATATATAACAACATCTCTTTCCAGTTACATAGCTACACACAAAATAGACTGGGTTTCTTCTCTTTCAGCTGCTGAGTTTTGTACTGCACAGCATAGCAGCAATCCACACATTAGTAATAAACAGAATTTAATCTACATGCTATAGGAATTCTGGGAGAGATCCTATATTTAGACTGTACTCCACTTTCCATTACAAAAGATTATTGTGACCTTTTTATGAGAAGCTATAATGCCTCCTTTGTATATAGTAGACTTTGACTTTTGGCAGGGGAAACAAATGCCTTTTCTGGAGAACTGGCTGGCTTTTACGCTACTAACATTTCCCACTTCCCTCTGACTGAGCTCCCTAGGAATATGTTGGCTGCACGGCAAAGCAGCAACAAGCTACACAGCCCCATCTAAAGCTGGGCTGGTGCCACCAGTGATGCAGCAGCAGCCTGGGCTGCACCAGCAATGCCTGAGAACTGCTGGTGGGAGGGACCCAGGCTGCAGCCCTACTCATTACCCAACACATGCTCATTCTTTGGCCTGCCCATGGGCAGCTCTGAAGTAGAAGAAGGGATATGGCCAACAGTGCAGACTATTGATTTTCACAATTTTTTTAACTGGTTTAGAACATTTTGTGATGGCCGACAGCAGGGATTGAAACCTTACCCAGTAAAAAAATTGGGAGTCAGGTTCTCAGCTTTGTAAAACCACAGCCACTCATATGAAGCCAAAAATGACCCAAATTATTTAAAGATATTCAGCCAGATTTTGATGTGTGACCAAGCAAATCACTAAGTCTGAATAGAATATTATTTAAGACTACTGACACAGTAATCTGCAGCTGGTTCACTGGAACATAATGAAGCAATAAATCTAAATTATTGTGTGCATGTGTAGGTACATATCTGAGTCCTCTGTGAGTGACATTTGTGATAACAGTACAACGCATTCAGACACAGCTTCCCGGCCCACAATCTCTCTGTCCTTTAGGAGTCTGCATTGATGGACCCCCACAACAGCCTTGGACGGGAGGCCAGTTTTGTTATCCTAAAATTACAGGACAGGAAAGAGAAGCACCAACACTTCAAATGACTTGTGCATGGTCCAACCAGGAACAGGAGCCAGGAAGCAAAGGTATTTTGATTTAGGGTGGGTGTGCCTACAAGTGATTACAATTTATGTTGCTCCTGCCTACGCCTGGGGTGCTTGGCTCCATGTTTTCTGATCCCGACCAGGGCTAAACCACAAGACCATTCTTCAACATTTTAATGATAAAGAACAACAAGAGGAAAGACTTTCTGGTGGTTAGGGTGCTAGCCAAAGCCTTTGCAAGACCTGGGTCTGACAACATTCTTTCATGCAGTTCCTGGCAGAAGTCCTCAAGACCTTGATGATCTTAGAGGTCTTTTCCAACCTTTATGATTCTGTGTAGGTGCCTCAACTGGGACTTATGGCAAGGATGCACTGGGTCCCAGGTGCCCGCCTCGGCAGTACTCGAAAGCCTGCTACAACAGCCTCCTAGGTGAACGCCTAGAGCTGTTTGGTTTTTGGTCAGCCCCAGATTTACCCGAGAGAAGGTCTGTTTGCCCCCTCACTTCTGAGGGGGCTCCTGTGTCACTGGTGTCTGTCGGTGCATGGAATATATGTTCAGTATGGGCACTATGCAATTCCAGGCGTAGCACAGTTTGAATGTCAGATGGAAAGTTGCTCGAGTGCAGAGATATATATGGGGAGGAAAAAGGGAGGAGACATTCCATTTGCTTATTATTTTCTTGGTTGCTGAAGAAAGTGCTGTTTGCTAATTAATAGCACAGTTTTGTGCTGTGTTTCACAACTTCCCTGTATTTATTTTCATGATGACTTCCTTGAATCACATCCTAGGCTTCAGTACACATTAACTTCCTAGTGCGTTTCTTTCCTGTACTTACCCTCAGTAAAGCAGATGATTGGGGAAAAAAGTCCACAAAACAACCCATTAAAATTACTGTTAAATTTGTATGGAATAGATTAGGTTCTTAACCCAACTACAATGAAGTTTCAAGTACAGGCATGATGGAGAAGCTCACAAGAAGTTAGGAGACTCATTCTGATGAGATTCGATATCCATCTGAATGGCAGCTTAGTTTTCAACCACAGTTTTATTTTGGAATGTATTGAAATTCTTCGAAATTTCAGTAAGACTATGTTTGAGTCTGCATTTGAACCACTCTGAGCAGTGACACAAATGTATGCTTCAGGGCACATTTCAATTCAAAATAGAATGGACTATTTGTGACATACAAAGAGAAAATTATAGTATCAAAGGGTACTGAAATTTGTCTATTGTCTTTAGAGTTACATAAATTTGGAGAAAAAAAATGTTCACATATGTAAATGGCAAGAAATGGATTATCATGTAGGAAGGAGCCACTGTGAAAATGTGGGTTACACTATTTGTAGTACCTTTACTTCCTTCAATGCAAAGAAGAGCTACTGATTTACTTTCTCTTGCAAGAAATAAAATAATGCTTCTTCTTTGGCTTGAGATTTTGCATGCTTGAAAATTTGGTGTGAATTTTTATTATCCATAATCACATCTGAACATACTAAAATTTCTGTGACATAAGAATTACTTCCAACCCTGGAAGCGTTCAAGGCCAAGTTGGATGGTGTCCAGAGCAACCTGCTCTAGTAGGTGGCATGCCTTGCCCATGGTGGGTGAGGTTGGAGGTCAATGACTTTAAAAGTGCTGTCCAACCCGAAGCATTCTATGACTCTGTGATTCCATGATATATTGACAGATGCTCCTTTGTCTGTATGACACAGAAATAGTAAAGCTCCTCTGTCTCTATGTGGGGTGAAATGACTGATGTAGTCCATCTAGGTAATGCAAAATGTCTCTGGAATACACACCCTTACGGAAACTGCCTGCAGTCGTTATGTCAGATTTAAGTATATATGTAAGACATAAATGCACTAGAACAGAGTTCTTTCAAAATAGGTACTGAAGTCAGGGAAGTAGTTTCTGAATGTACTTTGCTGCAGAATGAATATAAATAGAGCAGTGCTCAAAACATCCATGCAATGAAATTCTTTGGAAAGGATGAACTGCATGTATAAGGTTCTATAAAACAGTGAAATATGCCTATTTCAGCATGCATGTGTATTTGCAATACATAACAAGTGCCAGGGCTTTTTTATTTTAAGACTTCAAAACATTTTATATAACATGTTTACATTGTCATTCCAGCAAAGTAATCATCAGAAAAGAACATCATGAGCTTTATACATAAATCATATTTCAGATGAACTTATCTGATAAACCATACGTGCATATAAGTTTGACAGAGCTGCAATTGTTTGCACTTTCCTCCTGGACCAATGAGTGAGTATTTTATTATGCCTTTTTTTATCCCTTTGTGCTAATTATTGCATTGTGTTGCAGTGCTGAAGAGAAAGACATGCTGATACCAAGACTTTTACAAAGGAAGTGTAGTGCTATGAAAACCATTTCTTAAGAGAACCTCCAGCTTTTCTCAGAATGGGTGCTAAAGGTGCACATTCTTTTTGGATACTGCTAACAGTGCTCCCAACATTGCTCTTGCATGCCACATCATGACTAAAGAGCACCAGTCATACTTCCATGTCTGATCGAAGCCAAGTGTGCCATACACTTAGGCTAGCTGTTGCAAGAGAACAATTAAGATGGCCTGTGGCAATTTGCTTCCTTTTCTAGAAGACTTTCATGGAACCCAAGGCACATCAATACCACAAATTAATTCCATATATGCAAAGAGAATTCTTGAAAATTCAGGGAACAATTTCTGTAGACTGACACTGAGGTGTTCTTCGATGCCAAAAGACCAGTTCACAAGAGTGAGGGGAAGAAGATTAAATCCTCCTATTCCTGTAATAACTGGAGTTAAGCTGTCAAAAAACAAGGTCCACATGTGTATACCTCTACAATAGCATTTCTGTGAATATTTAAGTGGGAATAAAAAGCCAATTAAAATTAAATTACACCTTGCATCTGGAAAAGGCTGAAAAAATATATTCCCAATTCCTCTAAATGCTATCCTGACTGAGAGCATTATTTATAGCATGATAATGAGGTAGACAGAAAGGAAGAAAAACCCAAAATGAAAATCAGCTATAATAAACTCATTGGACTCCTAATGCCTTCTGCTTGTCCCTTGGCTGGGGAATCTTCTTTCTGAAAGCTGCTGCATCAGGTCCTACACATGTCCGGCTATTTTTAGGTTTGCAACAGGCTGTTTACAGGGGATTTGAAGTCTGGCAATCCAGATACTCTAGACACATTTGGAATGCTTGCGCCTCTCCACAGGTTACACTTGGAATTAAAAACTGCGATGTGGCTCTGTCATTCAAACCTTCTAGTGTCTGG
The DNA here is from genome assembly GCA_013400435.1 of Pycnonotus jocosus. Classification (NCBI taxonomy): domain Eukaryota; kingdom Metazoa; phylum Chordata; class Aves; order Passeriformes; family Pycnonotidae; genus Pycnonotus; species Pycnonotus jocosus. The sequence goes on along the minus strand of VWYP01016660.1, from coordinate 311,842 downwards.
CATTGGGTATCAAAAAAATCGTGATGAAATAGAGCACTGTGGTTTTAATTTAAACTACTTACTGCCAAAAATATTCACGGACAACTTGTTGGCCAGTGGGCAAGGAAAAAGTTCTTGATGAGCTTCCATTTAAAGACTATAGTTTTGGTTCAGTAAGGAATCACAGTTTGGGTTTGTTTGTTTGTTTGTTTTGGGTGTTTTTTCATGTTTTTAATTTTTTTTTTTTTGGCAGCATGTCTTTTAAAATAATTTTTGGATATTTGTATTCAGTATTTACCAGGCACTGCCTGAAAATTGGTATTCCATTCCTCCTCAAGCATGGATTTCAGCAAATTTCTCATTCTCCATTACATGTAATATTATACCCATCCACATGACCAGTGTATATGAACTGACAAGATCAGTGTAACAAGACATTTTAAGTTCTCACATACTCTTTGCCATTATATCTCTACAAGCATTTCAAATGAAATATCTCCACTATTTTGAAATCCCTTTAAAAATTAATTACAAATTATTTGTAACATAAATTCATACAACTTCAAATTGTTCAAAGCATTTTATCACTGGGTTTTCTTTTTTTTTTAAATAACACACATTGTATGATTCTGTGATTTATTGTAAATTTTTACAAGTCATCAAAATAAGTTATTTTTTTACCTTTTTTATTTTCCAACATTTTCATATTGTGGGAGCAGAATTTTTAGGTCATCCTGTCCAATTTGAATTTACTTTTGTCATGTAGTCTAAATACGCCTTTAGCATTTGTAGGTGCAATTTACTTCAGTAGTTATAGGCATAAAGGCTACATTACAGTGAAAGAATTTGGTGTTAGTTGTTCCTGCTAGATTTTCACCCAGAAACACGAAGTGGATGAGATATTATTACCTGTCAAATACTCTACCTTGAGTTCTGTCATCACTGTTTGATATAAATTGTAAGCTGGAAACAAATGGAAGGTTAATGTTGATTTTAGAGAGACCTGAGGAACTTGTTTGTGTACTTGGTTCCAAAATGCTGAAATTTGAAGCCTAAACCCTTAAAGAGAGGTCAGTGGGAATTTAGCATCTGAATGTCTTTGAGGGTCTGGGCTTTGCTGTAAAAGTGGAGCTTTTTATTCCAAAGGTAGGCCTGAGGCCACGGTACTGATTTACAGATAGCCACTCAACAGCTCTGATCTTACAGCCAATTATGCCCTGTGAATGCCAGAATACAGCTTTAGGGCCCATAGTACCTAGCACTCCCTGGAAAGGTTGGTATTTTCACTCGCTTTCTAAAACACCACCTCTGTCCAAGGCAGTGGGTAGGAAGGGAGCACATGTACTTTGCTTTGTTTTCCCTCCAACTTGAACTCTGTGTTGTGAAACACAATCAGTCTGGTCATGGTCTACACAGCTGAGCTTTCCTTGGAGGCAGGGACATTCCTCTGAAGGCAACAAGCATGTAAGATGATGTAAGGGGGTTTCTGACCCCCTGTGGGTAATACTGGCAGACAAAACGAGGCCTGAGAAGTGCACTTACCTCTTCTGACTTTCCAGAAAGCCAAGAGGAAAAGTCTAGTGGAACAAAGTCCGTAGTTGAAGGACATAAATAGTTTTAATGTGCAAGCACTTGTACAATACTGCTATCTCTTAGATAGTCTTCTGCTGAGTATGAAGGACATCTGTGTCTACAGTGAATAAGGTAAAAATAACATCTTCTGCTAAGTGAGCTGCTCCATCCCCACCATACATCTCTGACAGGGAGCTTGTTGCCTTGTGTAGCCTCATGCAATAACTTCAGCTTCTGCAGCTGTCCCTTTGTCATCCTCAGTCTGTGCCTCCTTCCCCAGGTACTGATGGCACGTAGCTCATGCATGAGCTAACCACCCAAGTATCTTGTCAGCTTTTTGATCAGCCTTTGCACCTTGCCCAAAGTTCTTGGTTGTCACAGCTACAATTCTAGCTTTGTCTGAACTAATGAGCAGCTCTGGTATGTTTACCTGAGCTTTATCCCCTGAGACTTATCCTCTGTGTGTCCCTTCCTTGTTTTATTAATTCCTTTTTTAATGGACAGGGTCCCTGACAGGCAGGCAGCCCAGACAGGCTCAGATAGACAGACAAGTTCCCTGTCCCCAACAGCCTTCTCTGTTCCCAGATGCTGGGACTATGACTGCTGTAAGCATTTGCTCTGAAAGGTCGCTCTGAAAAGTATAAATTGTTTTCTGATTCATCCTTTCAAAGGCAGACATCAAGTTGGGGAGGACAGTCTCGACAGTCTGCCTCGTAGATTAAAACAAAGCAGAAGCCCAGCTTTAAGTGCCCTGAACCTGTTCAGGAGGGGTAGTGAACTTCATTAGATCAAGATTGGTCTATCTGCGAACAGCCTTTATATCCTTGTGCAGCAGTCCCACCACTAGGTACCATGCAGTCCTCATAGCCTTACCTGAAAACATCCCTGTTTCTCTTGACAGTCTCATGTGGGCTAAGAAGAAGCAATCACAGCTTTGACATGCAAGCATATTCTTATCAATTAATCCTTTAAACAATTCCAGATGAGAGAAGGTACTGTCTCACCATGGCAGGTTCTGTGGGATCTTACATGCCTACAGACTAGTGAGCGTAGCGATGCTTGAAATACCTGTGAGATTCTCCACACACTACTGGAAGTGCCAGTGCAAGCTCTGTAACACCTGTTTCAAATAGTTCTGGGGAAAGGGTCTACACTGCTCCCATCAGAGAGGAGTTAAATTGTGTCCTACAGAGAGAGAGGCTAAAGCTATCATACATGTACCTGTAGCTGCCTTCATGCTGGCTGCCGTGTTTTCATGTGACCAAATATCCAGAGAAGAAAAGAGGAGGAGGAGAACTCAAGGAGGAAAGAAGGGACTGAGGCAGTCTTGGTGATGCTTTCTTCCAGGCACAGTAGAGTCACAGTTATCCAAGTGCTACAGGTATACCCTCAAAAATACTTGTGGATTATCAAGAAACTTGCTGTGATTCCTGCCTGTAGGCATAGAAATGCCAGGCTGCATAAAAAGGCAATGATATTTTGCTCCTGGGAGAGAGCAGCAGAAGGGACCAAGTTTTTGTGTGAACCTGCTGGAAGGCTCTGTAATGTCCTCCTGAGGAATTAACAGCACATGAGATCCATGGAATTTTTGCTGCCTCTTTTCTGTACTCCTCATTCTGCATTGCGCTGGAGTTAATGAATCCAACAGTGGTACTGCGAATGTATCAGTTCATTGTCATGGGGTGCAAGTATCCCCTAAAGATCCTTGAAAGTGCAGTCCAGTTTACCATAATAGGGAGGTAATAACCTTTATCCTCCAGATATCCAACCAAACTTGTTTTATCTCCATTGTCTTCTGGGAGTATTGTTTCAGCTGCCTTTTCTCAGCAGCACAGAATGGGGAAGAGGTGATTCTTGAAGTAAACACATGTCAAGCCTTTCAGGAGTTTATAGATTAGAAATGATACTGTCAGTCTGAAACAAGGAAGTTGTGATTACAGGTCTCCATGGAGGAAACGCTACAATTAATAAGGAGTCTGCTCCACCTTTGAAAAAAATCAATAGGCTTAGCTCTGAGAGGTCAAGAAGCAAGTTATTTCTAGTCCTGTGAGGCCTCTGCAAGGAATGTGCTTTTGCTTTTGTGACACCTTGAGGACACAGAGCAATGCTGATTCTCATAATTGATGGGAGAAGGGCAGTATGGAATCTGTTGGGTGAGAGAGCTGCAAAGGGTAGAGAGCTTCTGCAGTTGTCTAGAAAGTTGCCACCTTCTTTAATTCATCTGGAGGAGTGAAGATTGGTCAGATGTAGAATTCAGTTCTTACGTTAGTTCAGAACATGATGTCACCTGGAACTGAATGCAGTTATGCTACCTTTGCAGACTTTAGACCAGTGGCAGGTAATGTACTCCTGGGTGACATCAAATCATTTTCACTCTGACGAATGTCATGCTGAAGTTGCTGACAAGCTGCCTTCCCAGAATCCCAGAAGCTCTTCAAGGTAACAGGCTCGTTTTTCTGCCTGAAAAACTCAGACTCACCAACACATGTTCTGAGTGTGCAGACAAACACTGCCCAGGACCCACTAAAACAAGCACTTCTTGCCTTTCTGAGTTAATATAATTCTATAGAGAGAAAGTTGGTCTGTTTTCAATGAGTACTATTAATATCTCCTTTTGTGAGAATAAGTCATCTTATACCCTGAGGCCAGAGGCAGTTATATTCTTGCTTGAGACACCATATCATCCTATTATCATTTTCATCTGGCAAGCAAATGTAAAGAGCTAGAATGAAAACAGTGGATTAATTACACATTTTCAGTGCGATTCCTAATCTCATTAAAACTTTCTCAGACAGAACTGAACTGTCTGGCAACGTCAGTTATTTGTTTCTCATTAATGGAGGTCAGACCAGCGTCTCTGGAAGGAGGCACTGCCTGGCTTGACCTGCCTGGACTTCTTTGGTTAGGACACTGCAAGAGACAAATATGTCCATCTGTCTGTCTGAGGTTCCTTCTCCCTCCTGGTCTGGATTTGAGTTTTCCAGGTGACTGTCTCTCAATGATAGTGAATCCCTGTGTTCATCCCACAGCTTTTACATTTTGTGTGCTAAGTCTTGTTAAATCACTCTTTAGGAAAAGTGGTTAAAATTATGGCAGGAGTTTGGTGCTCTTAAGGAAGTTCCATTAGAGGCCAGGCAGCTTGTGCTCTGGCATTTATAGTGTTTGAAAGGAAAAGTAGAATCTGCATGCTTTCATGTAGCTTACGGTTTCATTTCCTTGCTTAGCCTTGATTTGGATACATTGCATATGTAGCAGCCCCATGAGCTTCACAAGCAAGATTTCTGTGTATAAATTAAAACAACTTTATTATTTCCTGGATAATAATATTAAATTCTTAAAATGTCATCTGGATGCCAAACACTTAAAATTCAAGATGAAGTGCATTTAAGAAAGACTCTTATCTTGTGTTACAGAAATTGTGCTTTTTCTTTAAGGCAAACAGTTATCCCTGAAGTCATTTACAAGTAGATATTTTCAGTTGCCTTAATCAAGCTTTTTAATATACATGCAAATTGAAGCTGCGAAATCTTTGGATACAGAAAAACAAGAAAGAAGTGCACATACTGGCTTGCTTTCTAGATACTGTATAAGCACTCAGTGAATATTTTTATAAATATCAGCATAAATGCATGAAAAACATGCTTAAAGGTTGTTTGTAAGCTAAGTTAGGACTTTAAAACCTCATTCAAAGACAAGGTAAAATTGAAGACTAAAACCACCAAATAACAAGGCACTGAACAATGGGATTAAGCATTTACAAAAAAAAAAAGGACATTCTGTAATTTCTTGTTTTGAATCTTTTTGTGGGTGGAATCCTGGCTCGGCTGCAGTCAATGGGAGTTTTGGCATTGACTTCAATAGGCCTGAGTTTCACCCTGTGTTTTTAGGATAATTCTTCAAGGGATTTTAAGACATAATTTTAAATCATAACAGAAAACACCCACTAAGGAAGCTACTAAATATTTTTTTGGGAAGAAAAATTATTTTAAGATGAGAGCAATTTGAAATACTCTTCCAACTAATTTTAATTTGCTCTTCTTGTTTAATGCAAGCTTGAGTTTTATACAACAATGGGGAAAGCAAAAGTCACGTGACTGTGTATACATGAGGATTTTTCTCTTATGAGACTTCTAGAAAAGTTGTAACAGCCAAATGTTTTGGTTTTATATTTGCTGAACTTTAATGAACTTGATACCCTTACCTATTAGATAAGAACCACATCTCATCACTACTCAGCCAGATAATTAATGGTTGCAACCACTGTAATAAAAACTGATATTAATCCAACCTGCCGTGGTCTGTTTATTATTGTGAAGCAATTCATATATGACAAGCTGACAGCAAAATGTGGAAGAAACAGCAAAGGTATTCAAAAGGTATTCATGTCAGGTATTCAGGTTTGTGTGGTGAGTGACATTCTGCATTGGTTAACACTATCTGACACAAAGCAGGTAGCCATGTGTTTTCAAACGCCTGCTTGAAGGTCTATGGTAGACAAATAGGAGCCTTTGTGTCGACTTCCGTGTGCTTTGAAGTCGCTAATGAGTATGTTTTTGAATAACACAGAGTGTGAAATCTCAGCTGAAGCAGTAAATACATAAGCATTAGGGTAGCTATTTTACATTCTTCCTCTTTCCATCTACTTCCTATTTTTGTGGTTTTCTGATGCTGTGCTTTGTTGGTGATTACAGTACAAGATCTTTGAGACATGGAGACTGTATTTGTGTATACACGTACATATGTATGCCTGTGTACCTGTGTTTCTTTATGTGATATCTCATTTGTTCTGAGTCCTTTGCAAACTCCTGAATTTCTCAAAGCCCAGACATATAGTGACAGTATGCCTTACTGTTCCTCACTTATAAAAATACAGGGTTTTTTATTGATCAGCACTTGTATTTTGTTTTAATGCCAGTTATATTAAAATATGAATCCTGTGTGCTAGCTAAGATCAAGATTATTTTCAAAGAAGTGTTTGCTTAAGGGCTATGGAGTTGTACCAGGAGATTAATGCAGTGAAGAGTTCAGATCATCCTCTGCAACTGTTTAGTAATACCATTCTTCTGCAGCTCTTACCAGAAGGGTTTGTTCATTGAGGTCAACATTTTCAACCTAAGAATTAAATTTAGATTCTTCAGTCTATATTTATATGTCTAAATATAAATGGTTTCATTTTCAAAGGTGCAGATTACTCCTGACTGGTGCTGACAGCATCTATTCCCATCTTCCCTGCTAGAATTATTAGCAGGCACCTTTGTGCCCTGCTGTGCCAAGCAGGGATTCCTGACATGCAAACACATGTAAATACCATGAGTGCCATCTGACAAGTGCAAAAGGACCAGGATGAGGAAGGCTGGATGGACCCATTTCAGGGGGAATGGGTAAGTAAGCACAGAAGCTGGGAAGATCAGAGAAAAGACTAATTGTTAGATTTTTTTATAGCAATGAATATCTGGTTAGACAACAAATAAAAATTAGTCACTTGATCCAAACTAAATCTTGAATAATGGAGGTGCAGTTACCAAAGTACCTTCTTAAGGAAATGTGTGCTCATGTCAGAGGAGACTTGCAAAAAGAGGAGAGCTGTTGACTTCAGCCTAGGAGAAACCTTAACACTGAAGGCCAAAGATGATGGTCCACATTGAGTTTTATTGATGCATTTGTATACAGACAGGTACAAAAACCCTGATCTAGCTGGAACTGCTCATCCTTTCCTTGTGTGCTGTGAGTTGGTGAGAACTAAGAACCATCAGACAAAGTGTGCAAAAACACCAGCAAATGCAGTTCAAGCCCTTTCTGAATGCAGTATTGACTTTAAACAGAATAAACAACATTTATGCTATTTGAGACAGCTAAACTATATACGTTCTTATATCTGATTCCCAGTACAGTCCAGATTTCCTTTCCATGCACACAGTAACTGACAATAAACAATTAAAATAAAATATTGGTTCTCCAAAGAAAGTTGGCTCGTTCGGGTAAAAACACTTTTAGCTCCAAACTCTTGTACATACATGTTATTGTTCAGGTTCATGGATACCTTTGTTACCAGGTATCTTTGTATCACGATAAGTCTTCTCTTTCCTGCCACCACTCCCCAGTTTAAGTTGCTTTGTGAAGGTAGATTATGATACTCTTTGCCCCCTAATTCTGTATTATTAAAAAAAAACCAGTGTACATTCATGCTTCAGATGAGAAGTTGTTACCTGAAAAGTGCTAGAGGTCTTGTAGTCTTTGAGGGTATTTGGAACTAACCATTACTGTTTGCAGACTAATTGTTTGGTGAGAATAAGGCAAGCTACTTTAATGACAGCTTGTGAAATAACAATCTATGATATAGTACTTGGATGTAGCAACGACTGTGTTTCGAGCCAAGTAAAGAAACTGTCAGTATCTTGTGCGTGAGAAGCTTGTAGATACCCTGAGGTGACTTCATATAATTCTAAACCAGCAGGTAGCTTCTTGCATAGCTAATCATGGCATCAGTGCCTGGAGCAAGTGGAGGTGGTTGACAATGTACTTTAGTTTTAGATGAATTCAGCTCCTTTTGAATATCATTTTAATTCCCAGTTCCAGTTTCTAAAGAAGGCATTTACATGCTTTATTTTCACAAAATACAGGAGGTAACCTTGAGGAGAAATAAGTGTAACTTGTGTTAAAAAGCAAATAAATAAACCAAGACCAACCCCAAAAAGCCCCCCTAAACCCAAACCTGATTTTGATAATTCTTATTATTGCCTTGTAGAATTGTGAAAATAGAAAAAAAAAAAATCTTTTTCTCTCTTATGTGAAATATCTCTGAAATCTTTCTGAAAAATCTCCGTGTAAGTCAGTTTGAGCATAGAGGTTATTAATAAACTACTTAAACTCTACACACCTCAAACTCTGCTAGAAACTATGCTGTTTGCCTAGTTGTGTGGTACATTAATGTCTGCTACCTCCTAAAATTACTGCCATTTTTATAAAACAAGAGGAGTACAAGTGGTTTCAAGATGACTGTCCGAAAACTCTTCCTTGAAACAGATGGCCAGTCCTTAAAACAGCCTGTAAGAAATGTCAGATGCAGATCTGTCAGATGCAGAGAGCTCTTTAATGGGATTAAAGATGGGTAAGGACTTAAATGGGTAAGCACTTAAATACTTACCTTTGAAAAAATCCATTAATTCATACCTTTTAATACCTTTACAATCAAGGGCTTGAGACTTTTGTTTCTCAGCAATACTCTTGTTATGCTGAATAACAGCACATTAACACTGTTTTGACACTTCATAGCAAAAATTAAGAGAAAACAATGGCTTGTTTTCATCTCCGTGAGAAATATTTAAAAACGTATCAAACTGGATGTTTTATTCAGTGAATGCTGGAAAAAAACTTGACTCTTTATTCCCCTTCTTCTATTGTCTTCACTATAACTAGACTGAGACATAGTCTAAATTCTGAAAGGGCGTGCAAGTAGCACAACTCACGTAAAAGCAAGTAGCTTGCTAAAAACTTGGGATTCAGCACAGGAGCTGACGTTGCTGGGTAAGTTAATTTCCTTGCTTTGTACCCTGTTGCTTCATGCCATTGGCAAGGAGAATAAAAATTATGAGAAGGGCCATCTTACCATCATGTTAAGGCCACATGAAAGTTGGTCTCAAAAATCAAGTCACGTAGACAAATAATTCACCAAGAGCCTTTCCTTGCTGCACAGATGTCTCGAGCTCTCCACTATGCTCGCAGAGATTTTCCAGAGCTCTACCCTCTTTCTTTTCTTTTTGACTATCTCTACCTTTACATCTCCTGAGAGCTATTTTCTTCTCATCTGCCCATTTGGAGCAGAATGGACAATGCAAAGGTTATCTGCTGCTAAGCTCTTTCTTTGCAGACAGAGGCTTCAAAAGTGTTCGTGACAAAGAGCAGCTCATCATTCAGGCTCATTATGCTCCCTTGTGTATCTCTTGGGGGTCACTGGGGAAGTCAGGAGCTGGCTGAAACTTTCAGAAACTTTCCAGAAGCCTTTGTGGGCTCTTTTGTCTCTGTTTCCTCAGTAATTTCAGATACAATGCTGGTGTAGTAAGCTAGTGTCCTGAAGGAGAAGCAGGAGGGAACGGTGCTTTCCACAAGCAAGTTAAAACTTCAAGTTAAAACTTCATGCATGAAGGGCTTAAGAAGTCTGGTGGAGTATAAATACCTGCAGACACTTTTTGCTTTCTTTCCCTCTGGAACGGTATTGTCTGGCTGGCTGGGTGTAGCAGCTGAAACCTTCTCTTTTTGGAACAGTATTAATGGTCAAAAACTTTTATAGTGTGAATGTAAATTTAGGTTGCTTGAAAATGGAAAGTAAACACCGGAGCTGGATGAGATATCAGTGTTGGCTAGCCAAAAATCCACAAGAAATAAGCCATTTTGAAAAGCAGAAAAGATCTCCTTTTTTTGCCTTTGGCAATATAAGGAAATAAAAGTCTATCTTAAGAGACTCTGAGTTACTAATTATAATTTATTGTCATTTTCTTGAGAAAATGTGTTTATATAAAAAGGATACAAAAAAAGTGAAAAAATTATTTTGATCAAATACCTAATTTTTCAAAGGATATTAAAACAGAGAATATGGCCCCCTTCCTTCAATAATATATCAGATTTCATTTATTGTTTTTTCCTCTTTCCCTGCATTTTCTCCCACTGAAAACATGAAGAATGCAAGGCAAAAAGTGTTCTTGTAACAAGGCTTTTTCTATAATAAAGTATCAAAGGATTCAAAAGTTGAGAAATATATTTTCCAATCATTCAAAGAAATCACTGATGATTTTTCCAGTGAATGAAGAGCATAAAAATCTACCCCCAAAACAACAGGGAGAGACAGAAACTTTAATAGGAAAATCCTAAATAAAGCAAATCTTTTTCCCATCAGAAACAAATCTTCATTTTAGAATTAAATGAAAACTGTTTAACTGGTTTTGAAAGCATAACATTTTAATCAGAGATCCTAAAAAAATTGAGTCATTTGGCTCAGTTCATCACAGCCAGTCATAACTGTGAAGCAGAATAGCCTGATAAACAGTCAGGAAGTCACAGAGGACAGATCATCCACAGATAATCTGTGGGTCATGGCTGAGGTCATTTAGCACAGAACAATCACGATTTTTTGTTGATATTATGAGATCAACTCCCATAATATGATTTCTACTTGGGCATGAGCAAGCACTTGTATGTTTGTATGTGCCAGAATGAATGAATGTTTCAGACCTTGTGTGGTCAGAAATTTGGTGTGCATATATGAAAAGGTTGCAGTGTGTGCAAAGGCAATAATGCACAAATATTCCATGCATTATAAACAAACAAGTAAACAACAATTAAGTAGGCAAAAAAGAAAGACTTAGGATCACGTGTGATGTTATGTCATAAGGGTAAGAAAAGATAGAGTATAATAACTGCATGCAAATGTCGACACGTAACCTGTAGAATAGATGTTCACATCTGAGTTAATCCACATGGTTCTCCTTAACACTCATCAGAGTGAAAAAGGTGTTTGTAGTGTGTGATGCATGTCTATCACAACAGACGTAAAGCCAGTTCAGAGGAAATGCCCTGTATGCTTATTCCTTTCATCAGCCATAACTAGCGTGACTAGATCAGATGTTGATGTCTATACGGTACAAGGGCAAAATTAGGTGAGAAGATTCCTTTCCCAAGTGGTTCACTAGACCCCTACCCAACCCAACTTTGAAAAGTTTTCCTTAGGAGTTTCTTAGAAAAGAGGGAATTGAGTGTGGCAAACAGTCAGAGGAACTAGCTCTGCCTGTGATCCTTTTCATTAATAGTAATATTAGTAATTAATAATAGTTATAATGTTTATATAATGTTTCCTTTCCCACAAAGGAAGGAAAAACCCCTAAACATTGCAATGTTCACTGTTTTGATAATTCATGTGTTGTTTAGAATAAAATCTAAGGATTCCATAGATCAGTGTTAATCTGAGCTGGACCTTAATTCCAGGGTTAACTGTGGCTATGAGTGGTTGGAAAGGTCATTCTCTTAAAATTTGTTTCTGGTCTTATTCCAGCATTCACATTAGAATGATTGCTGCCTGTTCAGTCTCTATTAGGAGGTGATTTTCTAGTGATAATGTAGCCAAGTAGCTTAATCCCCTCTTTAGTTTTTAACAACCAAAACCCACTGGCGATACTGTGCCTCTGATTCTGTGATATGAGATATGGAAGTGGCTAATCAGAAACATTCAGGTTTGCATCACTCTACTACCATTGAAATTACAGTGAAATGTCCATTTCTGGCTGTACTCTGATCTGTGTGTAGAAAGTTGATGTGTTCTGTTTGTTTCTAGATATAACAATTACTATTGCTGTAGCGACACAAAACAGGGGCTGAGGCTGAGCTTCATCTGCCGCTCCATCATCCTCATCCCCCACCACCTGTCTTCTTCTCTGCACCTGTCATGGGTACACATAACAAGTTAAAGTTTCTTCAACATCTTCTCTGATAATCTCAGCTGTGGCTAAGCTGTAGCCACAGAAAAAGCTACAGGGCCGCTCAGTGTAGCTGACAAGGAACAGACAGACATGAAATACCATACATGAGCAGCAAAAGCTGGTGGGAAGCTTGCAGACTGCTGCTGGCATGTTACCAGATAATTCCAGTGTGGTGGAAGGGCTCCTGCTAGGGAAGGATGTTCCTGATTTGGAGCTACAGTCTACTGGCTGTTAGCATAGCCCAGCTATTCAGTGTTTCTAAGCTCTCATCTGAAGTAAAAGAAAGGTCAAACAGATGTCTAGTGTGTTTTCTAAGCAAACAAATAATCACTCAAACAGAAAATCCAATCATCCCACAGAAATTTAATTAAAAAAGATAATTCAAAGATAGTTTAAAATTACTATGTCAGGTGATAGATACAAGCCCACTGTGCTCAATAAATCAAGCATAGCTGAAACACTCAGTGGGTTTGGCTCCTTTGCCTCACATGAAGTAATTCACAATTAAATGTGAGTTTTCTTCTTTAAACAATTTTCATTGTTTGATTTTCTTTTTTTGTGGTTATTTGTTCTCTTGGAAGGTGTGCTAGTCATGTTGTTTTTGAACTAAAACTCAGTATACCCTATATTTTTTACTGGCATCAGTGCCATTGCTCCTCTTTGGCCTCCAGAAGTCCCAGACCTACGGACTTTAAACTGGTGTGGATTGGGGCTGGCACCTTTTCACAAACACAAAGTACATCACCCCCTCACTGAAGCAACAGTAATAGTTCCTTTTCGGTTTCAAGATCCAGTTCAAAATAACTCCCCTGGCTTTATAGGCTTTTCAGACACTTGCTTGAAGCTATTCTGCCTCATACATCTTGGGTTGGATCCACTCCTGGCTACAGGAGAGGCTGAAAGGCTGCCTGAAGCGTGCAGCTGACCACTCTCCCAGCTGCAGCAGCTGTGACCAGAGCAAGCTGTTCTCCAGTGATCTCTGCTGTGCAATTCCCCTTCGAGAGAGGCTACTCTCCAGCACACTTTTAACCAGCCACAGGACTTCAAAATATGCAGATAATGACATGTTAAGAACCCAAAAGCCTCTTTCCTGATGCAGACTTATGATAGGTGCTACGTGAAGTAAATTTTCATGAGAAGAGATCCTCTTTACAGCAATTCTTAAAACTGCAGTGTGAACATTGTTTAGATTTCTACTTTTTTCTTTTAAATCTCCTCTTTTTTTCCTAAAGTCGTTCTTCTCTGGACTTCCAGGTAGTCAACAGCCAAGTGATGCCTGTTTTGTTCCCTTGGTTCCTACCACCTACAGTTCTCTGTTTCCATAACTCAGCAGTGCTGACTACTAAGATTTTATCACAAGTCTCATAATATTTTGTATTTTTATCTAAACCTCCGCTGAAGTCAACTAATTACAAGAAAATTCTATCTCTTTTTTTTATGATGCTGATACATAATCCTTCCAAGTTGCGGTGATACATAATCCTTCCAAGGTTTGGGTCATGAAAATTTAAACTGTCAAAAGCTGCATGAGAAGTCAAGATTTTTTTCTTAATTTCATGGGTTTTATGGCTAACTTGGGAGTCTGGTTTACCATTTTTGAATGCTTATACAGTCTCATCAACATTTCACCAATTTTCATGGAATGGCTGTGTGCTACCTCAGTTTACTTTGTGCTGAGCCCTTGAAATTTGTATTGCTTTCAGGTCAAAGGTAGCACAGATGATTAATTAACAATAATAAACTGTATATTCCTACAGTCATTCATCTACAGCCTGAGCAAAATGTAATTTCTTCAAGAATAATTTACATGGCATGCGTGAACATGGAGGTAAAGGAGACTATATTAGTAAGGAAATAAACACTCAAGCTTGGGTGATTGTTGTATTTAGCAGTAGAAACCTGTGGGTAAACTGCAGAGATCATTATGTTTAAGTGGCAGGAAAAAATATACCATAATATGTATTCTGAATGTGCAGTGCATGTTAGAGTAGAATCTTTTAAATGTATTCTACCAGACAACACTGCAAAACTTAGCAAAGGTCTGGGATGACTTGTGATCATTCTCTATAAATACATTAGAGAGGTAAATACAGGGAGGTTGAAAAGCTATTAAAAATAAAGGATAAGTTTGGCACAAGAAAAAATGGTATAAACTCACCATGAATAAATTGAAGCTGTAAATTAGAAGGTTTGTAACCATCAGAGCAGTGAGGAAGTTTTGTCTGTTTTTACTGAGACTGTTGGTATGTATCCTTGAAAATCACATGCCCTACTTACCATGAATCCAGCCTTCCAGGTGTCAAGAAGAACCATAAGAATCTTCAAAAATCTCTGCTCCCAAGTATAAAAGTGTCACAATTCTGGGAGCAAATATTTATTGAAGGACTTCTTCAACTGTAAGCGTTAATGTGAAGTTCTTGCTTCTAGCCCTGCAGAGCTGTACATTTTTTAAAAAATAGTTATTGAAAACACATGTTCTGCATAAGGTGCCTTTTAAATTCACCTCTCCATATGGCTGAATGTCACCTTTTCTGAACATCTCCTTTTCTCTGCCATCACTGCAAGGGGAAATTTCAATTTCAAGGCAAAGAAGGTAATGTTTTTCACTTCCTTTAAAATGGATACTGCTGTACTGTTGGATCAGTAAAATTCAAAAGTCAGAAACTTATTTTCTTTTTTAAGAGAGAAAATCTGTCCACGTTTGACAGGCTTGTAGGCATGTTGTGCTAAACTATGATAAAAAATAAATTGGGAATTTCTCAATATAAACAAATTATAGTTATTATACTGGAGGCATTGCCTGATCCCACTTTTAGGGTCCCACAGCAGGAAAAACTTCTATGGAATTGTGGTTAGAGAAAAGAAATAATTACTTTGAGATGACAGTTACCAACTTTTAATTATATTCTATGAAAAAATCAAAACCCACCTCAGTTTGCCAGACTTGTGAATTCAAGTTCTAAATCTGTAAGTTCTCCCAAACTGACTGAATTTTTCAGGTTGTCACTTTAAAAGAGTATTTATATATATTTTGTGTCAAATAATTGTACAGAATTAGACCCCACTTAAACATCAGAATAAATAATTTCAAATGTTCTTTCTTGCTGTGCTTGCACCTGGTTTCATCCCTTACCTAAGTTCTGCCTATTCCAAGGCCACCATTTGCACTGGTTGAATCTGCAATTCTATGTTAGAAATCTGCTTTAGTTCCACCTTAAATTTAACTTTCTTTTGTCTTTATTGTCTTAATTATTGCAGCCACATAACAGTGGCTGCACCTGACTGTGCCTAATTACCTCTGGAAAGCAGTGCAAGTAGCTCTGTCTTTGCTCTGAAACTGTTCCTTGTTTCCCTGCTGGCTCCTTTGTTCATGCCATATTCATTTGCTAGCTCTAAAATTCATGTTCAGGCTGAGCTACGCATCCAACCCACTTTGTTTTTATTTATCAGCCACCTAGCAACATTTTCTTCAGACAAGATCCACGGTGACTACGTGCCATTCAAAAAGCAGTACGTTGTGTAAGTGTTTGTAGCTGTTCAACCACCTCTCTTTTCATACTGAAATTACTTGTCTCACAGTACTTGCTGTGAAAAAGAGACACACAATTTTTGATCTTTTCAGAGACGCCACATACATTTTTCTGGAAAAAAAGCTCTCAAATTCTTACATTATAAACACAGCCATAAATTTAGTAAAGGTAAGAGGAACAGTGAAACCTGACTTTCCAGAGTAATTTGGTTACATGAGGCTTTTAAGCTTCAGTTTTGCCTGGATTATAAGGGAGAGTTTAAATATGTGACTGAAATGTGCCTTGAAGGCTGAACTTGCCCCCACAACACAGAAGGTAAATTAGAAAAAAAAAGTCTAAAATATGTTTCATCTCTAAATATCTTTGATATTTGGGCCAAGTTCATAATTATTAGCAGGTATGAAAGAAGAGTTTTGAGCATTTATGGCATCAAGACACCCTAGTCCAGAAGTAAATATTTTGTTTACACCTAACTTCAAACATTATAACATAGACATCTGCATTGCTCTATACTCCCTTTATTGTCAGGGTAAAGAAACAAACACAGGCAGCCTCTTTATCTAACCTTTCACGTGTACACCAGGGTGAGAAGAACATCCTGTCCATTAAATTATTCTTCTGTATTGAGCATAAGAAACATTTTAATGGCTGGATCACAGTGTCTGAGGTTGGATAAAACCATCCTTCCTTCCTACCCTTATGGGGCTGTTACTCTTGTTGTAACAATGACACTTAGGTTGTAGTACTTTAGAATCTGAATTGGTTGCTTTTCAGATAGAATTACTTGTTTCACTGGCTATTTTGTGTCAGAGATGAGACACAAATACATATTTTGACACAGTATCTGAAGTACAAAATAACATTAGAATTTATAACCAGGGACATATAAACAAACCTTTTTACAGGAAAAAAAAGGGGGCAATAAGGAAATGCATTCAGTTTTTAACTAAACCTTTGTATTTTTCATCCATTTAGTTTCAAGGTTTGTGCCCCAAATCTTGGTAACAAGATGGCTGGGAACTGTGTAGACACTGCAGTCCACACCACAACCACAGATCTCCAGCACAAAGAGGGAGATGAAGAGAGGACCCTAAAAACCAGATAGGTTTAGGGAAAAAATTGAGAGTTTTTGGGGGAAAGAAAAAAAGTGGAGGGGAAAGAAGGTTAACTCTTTTGGGACTGGTGTGTGTCAATTTACGTTCCTCCATGGCTGCTGACAATGGAGTGTGGCATGCTGAGCTCTTGTGTCCCCTTCAGTCTGGCCACGGTACAGTGCCTCATGTCAGGTGTCTTTAGAGCTTGCTGGGTAGAGGGGGAGGCTGGAGCTCTGCAGGACATCTTCCTGGACTTAGGATTTGTGTCTGGCAAGCAGCAGGGGCTACAGCTCCTCTACCAAACTGTTTAACTCTCCAGAGTGCTCCTAGATGCTGATTCTCCATTGAAATAAAGCCTGCCCACTGCTCTGGGATATTTGCTCCAGAAACAGTATGACTACTTTAAATGGCACTGGGCTGCCTCCACCATCTTCTGTATCCCTAAATACCACCCACCTCCTTGTCAGACCACACCAAGGAGCAAGGAACACACACTCTTTGTGCAGGAACAGACATTTTGTAGGCTACAACACAGCCCTTACCCCTGTGGAGATGGAAAAAAGCACAAAGAAATGAAGAGCTGATTGTTAAAACCATAGAGGCAGCTTGGAAGAGAGATGGAGCCATGTTCTTCATAGCATGGGTTCTGGCTGTTCCATCTGTGACAAATATTCTTTTTTTTCCAGGTTCAGGGATAGCCAGTCTCCGGTTCTACTGTTCTACACTTTTGTATTCACAGCATCACACTAGTCTGACTTTATTACATCATTTTTCAGAGATAATACTGGCCTCAGAACTGGCTTGGGATTCTATGCATCAACTTCTATTCTCATTGTAAATATGACCTTAGCCATGATCAGCTTCATGCTCTATAAATATTCCATTGATTCAGACAGGGGTTGCACTGCTACTCCTCCTCCATATGAATAAAGCTAACAAAGTACAGCCCAAATTAAATAAGCACGCACAAAACCCTGATGCCTCAACATAGTTGTGTTAATCTCAGCCAAACTGAAAGCTGTTTACATTTGCATTGCAACATGTCATGGTGATTTCTCTGAAACCTTTTGCAAACTGTCCTTCCCTTGTATCTGTATGCATGGGACTAATGGTCTGTCCTGGCCTGGGGTCTGGACATTATTTCAATATAAAGCAGTAACAGCATAACAATGATATATGAGGCATCACTGCCAGTAACAGCTGAGGGACCTGATTTTTGTGAGATGCTGAAAGACTTCAAGTCGCATCAACTTGGATGAATGAAAAACCCTGTATCATTTTCAAAATCATAATTTTAGAGTACATTATATACACCTTTAAATAAGAGTTGTTTTTGCTTGCAAGTCATTTTAATAAAGTCAGTGGTAGCACTTATATCAGTATTAGGACTTGAAGACATTGTGTCATTGGTATTTTTTAAATTGAGATGTGGCTTTTGACCACAATAACAATTTTTAGAGCATTCTGTCTGACATTTCTATTCTTTTTTTTCTTTCCCTTTTTAATGAGAAATCTGAAAAAAAAAAGCTGTCCCCTAGTGACCTTTGAAGATTTTGAAAAGAAAACANTAGCACTTATATCAGTATTAGGACTTGAAGACATTGTGTCATTGGTATTTTTTAAATTGAGATGTGGCTTTTGACCACAATAACAATTTTTAGAGCATTCTGTCTGACATTTCTATTCTTTTTTTTCCTTTCCCTTTTTAATGAGAAATCTGAAAAAAAAAGCTGTCCCCTAGTGACCTTTGAAGATTTTGAAAAGAAAACAAGTTGCTTGTTTTCTCTTGAAATGCATTTTTGAAAACACTTTTCAGCTTTACAGTTACTTGAAGACACAAATGAAATGAAAATATACTATTTCACAAATTACAAAGGTATTAAAAATATTAAACCAAAAATCTCAGTAGTCAGAATTTCCCAGCTAGATTTACAGAATTGGAACAAATTGTAGGATTCACAATTTGGAATGAACCTGGTTCCTCTATGGTACACATTTATTATTGTAGACACCTTCTAGATGTCCATTCTCAACAATTATTTCCTGTGTAAATGCGAGCATTTACATGTGAGCATGGAAAGATAGGTCTAGATTTATCCTACCTATATTTAAGCCTTTAGGCATTGAGGGAATTGAGAACACTGGCTGTCCATCAGTCTCTAGGCAGTGGAAGGAGAGGTATTTCTGGAGGGTGATTCAGGTTTTAGGTGGGGGATATAGCGAGTGCCTCTCTCTCAGCCCTCCTGCAGGGGCTATGTGGGTGCACCTTGGTGCATCTCCTTTCCTACCTGGAGAATCTCAATTAAATCTTTAAATTTAGGAGAGCTATTGTGTATTGTGGCTCTGTGAAGCCTTGAGACAGAGCAGAGGGGAACTTCCCTAGTGGTCAGATCAAAGTCTTTCTCCCCATACCTTTCCTTCACCAGTAGCTGAAAGGGCTGCTCCTGCCCTCCTCATGGAGGAGTTTCCTGAGCCAGTGCTGGTAGCTTTGTGTTTAATAGCCCCCAGACTGTTTGTGTATCCAGTGTTTGATCAATCTTGTGCAAACAAAATTAAGATCCCACATCTGCAGCATCTTGTGGGAAAGGCTTCCACAGCTTAACTGTATAGAATAGAAGAAGTAGGCTCTTGAATTAGTAGAACACAAGGAAGATGAGAGCTGTGAGACCAGCAGTGGTTGCTCAGAGTGCACCAATGCAAAAGACCAACCCTTCAGACCGTGTACATCTCTATAAACATGTAATACTGAAAAGTTTGGTACTCCTTTTTTTTCCCCTACTCTGATTCTTGGCAACAAATAGACTCTTAAATCATTACAAAGTATATGCAATATAAAATCCCATGAAGAATCCTATCTGTGTACCTGTAAACTAGCTTAGTGCCAACATGCCAAGTTTGGGCCGGGGATGGTGAGAAATGATTGAAGGTCCTTATTTAGATCTTTTCATGTCATGCTACTCTTGGATAAAGGTTGTGGTTGCCCTCTGTATTGTTCTCAAATATTCTTTATGGACTGGGCCCCTCAGGAGGATCACAATTTGTTCTCACTGTACAGGATGCATTATGCCCTTTATCTACTGGAATGTCATTCTTTGCAGAGAAATGTATTTTTCTTTTGTATCCATGGGAACTACCTTCAGCAAGGGTGGCTGTCCAAACACAGAGTTCAGTTCTGCCCCCATTTCCTCCCCCTTCCTTGGAGTGTATTCTGATCTAAATAATTCCTGTCTCTACAGGTGTTGGAACAGGCAGCTTTTGCCAAAAAAAAAAAAAAAAAAAGAGATTAAAAAACACCAAAAAGATGACAAACAAGTTTACCTAGTAACCATCTGAAAAACTACCTCCTACTTCCATCTGTCTATAAAAGGAAATACGTGTTTTATTCATTCTCTAATCACAAGGCTTCAGTGAATGTACTCTAAGAGCACATTCAGAGCTATTCATCATTGCTAAGTCCTAAGATTTAGGATATGTGTGTGCTTGAATATCTTAGCCATAGAAACCTCAGAAACTGCTGTTAAAGTGCAGAAATCCTTTCTTTAGTATGCATAGGCATAACATCCATAATCCTTTATCTCTGGCAAAGCTGCTGGGCTTTGGCCAAGGGCATGTTTGGTGGTGTGTGGAATCTGAGGCTGCTGCATGACATTGCTGCTGAAGGTGCACAGATACCATGGCGATGGGAGCGATAGAGGTGCCTGCATGGATAGATGGATGGATGTTTTCTTTACCCACTTGCCAGCATTTTGATTCAACCAGTCCAACCTGATTTTCCAGATTATTTAAGTGAGGAGGCTCAAATACATCTGTTTGAGAAATCTTGGCAAGCAATCAAGCCCCATGCAATTCACCCCCACTGCCATCTCAAAATTAAAGGTAAACAGAGCAGCTCTCATTTAAATTTGAAGCATCTGATGCAGCCTTGATATTTTCTTCCTTTTTTTTTTAAATTTTTTTTTTAAGCTGCTGGAGAATAAAAACAACAGTTGAAGGAACTGCAGTCAGTAAAAAGGTTTCTCTGGCAAGGAGGCCAAACTAAATAATGACACCCAAAGCAAAAACATGCTTCACTGAAACTAAACTTTAGTCAATTCACTCTTTGAAACAAAGGATTTTTTGTAATTTCAGAAGTGAACATTGTACTTTTCTCTGGCAGCCATTTGTACGTTTTTCAATGATCTGATTATGTATAAATCCCAATTTAGCATGCCTTTCAGCACCTAAATCCTATGAGTGATTTGAAAACATTAATGAAGTTTTCTATAGACTACAGCTGTGCTTCTCTTTCTGCAAAACTTTTTTGAAATGCAAGCTTTAGTGACAGTGTTTTGATGTGCCTCATTTGTTGATGTGTATTTTCTTTCCTTTTTTCTAATTACTTTGTAAATATTTATGAAAGATATAAGATCTGTTTCACATTCACACGGCAAGTCGATGCTTTTCCCTTCATTCCTGTCCTCTGTAATTGCTGTGCTTTCATGTGTGCTCTCAGACTTTTGATGAAACCTGTACTCCTTACGCTTACAGCCATCATCAATGCAGGCTGAAACTTAGCATATGATGGGTTCAAAGGTTGCTCACTCAGGGGATGAAGTCTCAGCTCCTACTCTGAGACAGAATAATCAAGCAGTTTGCAAGATTGGCTAGATTTCACTTCTGGCTTTGCTCTGGCTTTGTCTCCCTGTTTTTACAATTTGTAAAACATCTCTAGCCGCTGTTTGCAGGATAGTACACCTCCTTTACACTAGCCCGAAGGGGTACTGTAAATCTACCCTTCTCAGAACGATTTAAAATGCTGCAGGTGAAACTGTCTCCCCTCTGCCTTCTCACAGGCTCTCTGAAGGGGCTCCATGTCTGAGCACAGAGAGGTGAAGGCATAAACCTTTGGTGGCTCTGGTGCTTGCACTGTATAGTTTGGGATAGCTCCCTTTTTCCTGCATCAGTGAGGCTTTTTGTGCCAAGAGGGCACCAGGGATCATACCAACATTCCTGGTATTCCAAAGGGTTCTAAAATTACTTGTATAACCTGAAAAACTGTTTAAAAAGAAATACATGTAGTCAGCAAGAAGAAGACACTCAATTCTTATCAGCTTTCCTACAGAGCAGTTGTGTTCTAGAAATTGTCATGGATTCACTTTTCCTTCTTTTAAAAGTTATTTTTTCTCTACTACTGTTTCCAAAGTTATTAGCAACAGAAAAACGCATTTTAAAAATAATTCCTAAAAGCCTGTGGGTAGGAAAAAAACTGTTAAAACCAAATCTTTTCCAAGCTAAGATTTCCCTTGACTGAATCATTATTTTCAGCTGAAAGTCTGAATTGTTGAAAATTCCTACTCAGTTCTATCCCTACTTACCCAGTACTTTTCCTGTAGAAGGAAAACCAAAACCTGAGTTACTGCGAATCATTTTCCTAAAAGTTATGTTTTCTTTTACTGAACTGAGAAATCATTTGTAATACCCTGAGTCCTCTTACTTCTTGAAAATAATCGCCTACCTTATACACATGAAGTAGTGTAACCACATTCCAACACAGTCATATTTATTAAAAGTTCAATGTTCCATGTATTTTAAGCAGAAGATGTTTTGGTTTAAGAAATAGTGGGAAATGTTAAAATAAATATTGTTCCAATCATTGCCCAACCAGTGCACTTAATTAATTTTACAACCAGGTGGTGAAAATGAACTTCCTATTAATTTTAGGGCAACCTGGCCCTGCTGAACAAGGACATGGTGTGATCAATACCACGAGTCCTACTGCACAGGGCTAATACAGCTGTGGGTAAACCTGGTGACAGAGATTTTGTGCCTCACTCTGTGACTTACCACCTTATATAAAATGCTCCTTCATTTCTGAACCCAGATACCTGGAGAAAAGAAAAAAAAAATCTGTGTTTTTCAGTACTACTCAAATGTTGTCCCACTGTCTTTGCTCTGAGGAGTAAATTCTTAAGTCACTTTTCACTGTCGATCTCCTTCTGATGCCTTGGCATCCCAAGTAAATTGCTAAATGGTTGTTTTAGTGTCTCCTCCAAACATGAGCCTTCATTCCACAATCTCAGATAAAAAACTGTAAGCTTGGGCAAATTCCAGACTGAAGGTGTTAATGGATTGCTGGATTCAAAAACATTAACTTGGTGGAGTTATTTCAGAATAACACCAGCATAACTGAGATTCAAATTAGATCTCAGCAGTACTGATAAATGTTTAGTTAAACACTCAAAATACTAAATTCATATGCAGCTCTACAAAATTAGAAATAAAATGTACTATTGGTGTCCCATTTCTGGTGGATTTTTCCTCAGGGTTACTCTTCTGATGAGCGTAAATATTTTTATTATTCTTCATTTGTGGAGTAATGAGTTTTGAAAACACTATCCAGCGGCACATGCAAATGCATGTGACTTTAAAGAATATTGAATTCACTCCACCTTGTTTATTCTGGAGCTAGAAAGGGGAGCGAGCACACATCACCCATCACCCAAGGAGCAGGAAGCCGGCAGGGCTTGGTGTTCTTTGCTGTCTGCCTTCAATGCAAGGGACGCGAGAGTGCCGAGAGTGCCGTGCTTCTGTAAGGACATTCTTGCAACACTCCTGCATTGTCTATGCCCATCAGTGACTCAAGGGTAGAGTACTCTGACTGAACAGATTTGATTAAACCTTTCTGGGAGTAGATCTATCACAATCCTGCTTCTTCATGTTGCATGATAACATCCAGCCCCAGGCAGACTTTTGATTAAAAGTTCCCCTGAAGATTTGTGGAGAAATTCTGTTTATTCCCACAACTCTGAGAGCATTGAGGTTATGTGCCCACATTTTGAAGTGCAAATTACATAAACTGCAAATTGGCAAACATGTTTCTGGAGCTGGGAAACCAACTGGGGAGGCCTATAGTTGTTTTCCATTGGACTGCAATCAGGAAAAAAAATGCCCATTTTAAAAAGATTTCTTTAATTTTTTTAAGTTAGCCCACGCAATCTTTAAAACTGGGAATAATGAACAAAGAGAGGGACAGAGCTTGGAGTAGAGGATGGGAACTGGAAAAACTTTAGAGAATCATTTTTCAAAGGAGAACCACACACTGAGGTCACAAGCAGACTCTTGAAATATTCTTTTTTTCTATTCATGTTAGATTCTTGCCTCTTCATTTTTACCTTTGTTAGATAGACATCTAATGAGTAAATTTTTTTTCTTGACTTTAGAAAGTTTTTTGTTACTTTTAGAAGATTTTGAAAAGGTATTTACCAAGTAATTTTTGAATTGCACACCAGCAGAGTGATTATATAATACACTACTCACTTTAACAAGTACTTTGGTAATGTAAAACCAACTTGATTTTACAAGTTCAAACTCCTTTTAACTATTTTTTCCAGCTAGACCTTGGGTAAGGGGTAAGAAGAATTGGCCTATGAAAAATAAAAGAATTATTTGAACTGTTGGTAAGTGATTAAGAAGCAGAGGCACTGACTGAAATATTTCGTTGATAGTTTGACAGCTAACACTGCAGGGGATGACTCAAGGGTTTTTTTTCTTTCACTCTTCACTCAGACCGAACAATGATTTTTATCAAATT
The DNA here is from genome assembly GCA_013400435.1 of Pycnonotus jocosus. Taxonomy (NCBI): domain Eukaryota; kingdom Metazoa; phylum Chordata; class Aves; order Passeriformes; family Pycnonotidae; genus Pycnonotus; species Pycnonotus jocosus. The sequence goes on along the minus strand of VWYP01016660.1, from coordinate 287,631 downwards.
GAGAAGTGAGTAGAAATTGCTGACTGGATCTCTTTGTTGCCAGTGTCAGTTTAAATTCCAGATTTCTCTGAATCCCATACACCATGGAAAATACTTGAAATTATATGAAGACATTTAAATTGCTATGATAGAATTTTCTGTGGTGCTAATCCTCCTAATCCCGCATGGAGAGCACACTGAAGGGCCACTACAGACCAAAGTCCTCACGTGAGGTATTTTACAGATGAAGAGAGATACTGAGGGTGACATGAGTGACAGCATCCCCATAAACACAGATTTGCTACTGAACACAATAGTCACAAAGCACTGTGTGAGTTTCAGACATTCTGCTTCTGATATCAAACTGTCTGGAAATACCTCTGAGTGGAAACACATGCAGTGTGAGACAGCAGCACCAAGCAGCAACTCAGTGCAGGAAGAGAATGGACAGACTTCTGCCCCTGACATTAGTGAGTACAGACAGGCAGCCTGTGATAAGGCAACTTAATTTTAATGGCTCTTTACAAAATCTTGGCATTCAGAATATCCCCCTGTGCTGTGCTCTGACACTGCTCTTGTTGTAGGTTGCTGGATTCACTAGGCTGCATGGATCAGGGGTTACTGTTTATCAGTTGCACAAGTAAAAGAGATAAAGACAAAGAGATAAAGGAAGCACGGTTCTTCCCCCATCTTCTTGGGTAATTTGCCTATCCCCAAAGGGCTCGTTTGCAATGAAAGAGATCAATAACAGTGTACCAGTATAAGCAGGATTTCTTTCAAGAGTCTTTATCCATGCAATTATAAAACAGTCTGTTTCAGGTGACATATATACTTCACCTTTGATCTCAAAACACCATGTTTAGCTGTAACATGTTCATGTTCACTATCTGTAACATTTTGAATGTGTGATTCTTATCTATGTGTAGAGACTAAGCAAATGAACCCAAGACAGACCTGTGATTATTCCCATTGAAATATTTTCCAGTCTCAGAAAAAATAGTGAAAATGTGTCAGATCAATTTCTAGTTAAATAATTGGCTAAAAAATCTAAAACAAATGAACAATTTCTAATAACCCAAGCACTGAACTATGGAACAAAAGACAGAACCACTGCAGTGCAAGAAGTCAGTAAAATACAAACATTTATGTGATACAGGCCATCCTGCTGTGTTGAAAATAAAAGACTATAGATAATTCATCTGATATGGAAATAAACTGGAGTTTATTATGTGGAAATAAATGGAGCTACTGAAATCAACAACAAACTTATGTATCCAGATGAAGCTGCTTTACATTTTGGGAAAATTCTGTCAAGAATCCTTACCAATTTACAAATATGCAAATACAAAATATGCAAATACATGAGTTGGACCAAAAAAAAAAAATTCCAATAAATTAACTACTAAGATTAGATTTTCTACAAAAACATGTTTCCTTCACTAACCACCTCATCTCTTTAATTAGACTCAAGAATCATCTTGTGCTGTGTTGCTATGATATTTTCATTTTCAATCCAATCAATACTGGACTAAATATCTGGAGACATATTATTTGTTGTATACTCTCATTCTCACTGGTTTTATAAGATTGTGGGGTCACAGCACTGGAGGACCCCTCCAGCCCAACCTCCTGCACAAAGCAGAGGCAGCTCTGTGGCCAGACCAGGTTGCTCAGGTCCACAGTCAGGTGGGTCTTAAACACTTCCTAGAACAGACACTGCAAAAAAGACTCTATCTTGGCCAGCCTGCACCCTGTCTGACTATCCTCACAGGTGAAAAGGTTTTCATTCAATAGCCTGTGGGAAGATGTGTATAAATAAGCTGTTGTTGTCAATGTTGTTGCTATTCTTTATTATTTCTCAATAAATATTTCATGAACCATCTGCCAGTGACTGTAGAACGAGTAACACTGGGCTACAGCATAAGGGTAAGGTTTCTCAAATGGTTTCTTGGCTGCCTTTTTTGCCAAACTTTCCATTTTTTTTCAAAGAATTCTAAAAACATTTTAAAATTTATGATCAACACAGAGATATATATAGTCAAAATACTAAGTAAAACAGTCAAAAAGACTCAGCTGGAGGCATTAAGTACCTGCCTGTGCTAGAGTGGTTCAAACGTCCGGCTGGAGGCAGCATGTAAAAACATGTTGTCCAAATATACAATAATTTTCAAAGTTAGACTAATTTGCTGTACTAGTAGCTGAAGAGTGAATGGGAAAGCTTGATAGGTATGTTGCTAAAGAACCTGAAGCACAAATCCTTGTTAGTGTAAATGCATCCTTGACTAATACTGGCAGAGACTAATGGAGTGCTATTTTTAGAACTTCTCAAAAATCTAAATACTAGTGTGTAAGGCAATAATAAGACTGGAAAAGTCAGCTGGGGCCATTGACCAAGCCTGAGCATTAATGGTTCACGGTTTAATTGCTACTGGTTTCTGCTTGGGCTGTAGAGGCAGCTGCTTTTGCCCAGAGGAAACCAGCTGTAGAGGCAGCCAGCCCAGAGCAGAGGGGACACAAGGCAAATAGCATCTTGACTTGGGACCAGGTCCCAGATCTCTGCTTTTGTTGGTGAAGACCACCAGGCCCTTTCTGGCTCCACGAGAAATCTGCTCAAGGGAATGCAGTCTGGCCTGTTCTGTGCTCTTCTACCAGGGATTGTATGGCCTGAATTCCTCCCCCAAACACCTTTAGCTGAAGAATGCAAGCCAGAAACTTCATTGTTCCAGGCCCCCAGGGAGTCAGCAAAGAAAGTAAGACACCTCTGGAAGGTGATTCAGTGTTCTGAGAAGTGTCTGGTTCTCCCCACTGAGTGTTTAGGTCATATACACCTCTAGTGCATCTGTCTCAGATACCTTTAAAATTACTTCAGGGTTAATTTAGGCTGCAATTAGTCAAAGAACATTGTAAAGAAAATCTCATGACAGGACCTGCTAGAATTAGGCAGGACTGTTTGAAGGGCTCTGGGTACTAAGTGTGCATGTTGCTCTGAAGCAATAAATTCAATCTTTCAGACCTGCCAGAGTGACAGGGCATGGTGTGCATCCAGACATATTTCAGCGTGCAATGCAGACCCAGCATTTCTGGTCTGCATTGAATGAACACTGAGTGAAACTGTGCTCAGTGGTTATGCACAAAGCAGTGCATATTTTCCTTGTACATGAAGGAAATGGATGAGGCATTCATCTCCATATGCTGCACTCAGATTCAATAGTTTAGCTAATTATGTGGTGTGTGTCTTCCCAGCAATTCTTAGTTCGTATGACAGCACTATCAAGTTGGGGGTTGAGCTCCCAAATGAGCAGCTGAACAGAAATGCCAGACCATTTATCCCACTCATGTTTGACCAGTCAAGGAAGCTTATCTTTTTCAGACTGATGATTACGAGGTTATTTCACAGAATATTTTTGTCTAGATTTTTTTGTTGTGGTTACGTCTTAGACTGCACATATTGCATAACTTATGGACTGAAATATAGAAACTGTGATTTAAAGTACCTTAGATCATCCAGACCGAGTCTTTCTGCACAGCATAATGCCCACTAAGCTATCCAGTTATGCTGCACAGCCTCCACTGGAGAATCTTCTGACATCTCTGCATGAAGTCCACTCAAAGGCATCATTCACTTAGTCCATCCACTCTTTCTCTGTTCAGTCAAAGCCTGGGAAAGCAGGTGCATCATAGAGTTAATCTCGAAAGTCATAAATCTTAGCTGTCAAAACCATGAAACCTAGAAGAGGCTTGTGAAGTCCGAGATGATAGTCCATTCATCTGGCAAATTGCTGGGGACATTGCTGTCATAAACATGGCCAAAAATCAGTATTCATTGTCTTGTACAAGAAGCCATAAACCAAAGTGGAAGAATAAAGGTCTGTTATGCATGTTGTAAAAACTGGAGTGATGAAGGAAACCTTGCTGTGACCACTTGAACCCCTCGGCCAAATGTGCCTGGAAATGGCAGATACTTCATTGTCATTTGCTTCACGTTATTCGGGGTGGTAGATGCATGGAGGCATTCCTATTCCCTGTGGCTATTCCTCATACTGAGGTCAGGACAGATAAAGAAATTCTGCTCCTTGGGAGATATCTTTCTGCTTTCTTCATCACTTCTTCCAAGCACTTTACAGCATTTTTGCCACTATTGCTCAAGGTTTCCTGCAGGTAGGAGCATTCTCTCTTCAGGGAATTCCCTCAGATAATCTCTTGACAGGGTGTGCCTATGCAGCCTTTTTCAGTCATTGAGTGCTCTGCCCAGTCTTCAAGGAAGTCAAACTCTGTGTGCATCCCATTAACTCAACGTAAAACCCAGGCTAACTGTGCTCATTACTGAGGCTCTCAGTGCCTTCAGATGGTTTCCAGCTGTCTGAAAATTGGACACCTAAATGTGCCCTAGTCAACCAAGGCTTCTTTTATAGTTAGTGTTGGAGAAAATAAACACCACCAGAGGCAAATTGTATGACCTATCTTGGATGCCTATCTTATGATGAGATGAATCACCTTCTGGAAGTGCCTCTTTCTCTGCATCTACTGTATAAAGAAAGGATAATGTGTTTTACATTCTCATTAAAAAAAGAAAACAACAACAAAAAAGATCTTTAGATAGACCTTTAGTCTCAGAACTTGGACTTTAATGAAACATCAAATAGGCAACTTGTCATATGAGACAGAAATGCTGTGATCCCAATAGTAGGTCTCAACCTTGGTTTTAAAGTCTTCCAAGAAACTCCTTTAAATTTGCTTACAGTGAGGTGTGTATCTCCATGTAGTCACCCTGAAAATCAGACTCATCTTCTGTCCAATTTTCAGGCATGCAGTAGTAGCCTGAGGCTTGGACAAACCATGACCTCTCAGATCTGCCAGGGCAAGTGTGCCCTCCTCACACGCCTTGCTGTGGTGACTTCTCTCTTCTCTCACCCAGATTCCTCCACATTAGGAATTCAGGCAGGGCCAGTTCATTGAGTCCTTGAGGGAATAACATAAATGGAAGGATCCCAGGTCCTGGTTTTTCAAGACTGCTCTTAATTACTATGTAGGCATACCCAATGTCCTCTTCAAGTTGGCACAGTTTGAAATGTTAGTTAGAAAACTCCTCATTAAAAGTTTCATTCTGTATTCATACTGTCTAGAAGAATTTAGACTGTTTACCTCTGTTTCTGTGGTGACCGTATGAAGTTCACAGGTTTGCTTGTAGTCATAAGAGTTGGGGCTAAAAAACGAAAAAGTTTATTCTGGAAGTCTGGGGAACAGAGCAGTTAAAGTTCAAATAGGTGTTGGAGCTGATGTTTATTAGTGTAAACAAATGTGATCACAGGTATAACCTCTTCTGAATCATGGATTATTATGACCATTTCACAACTGAAACATCATGACAATAAATCTCGGCTTTCACAGTTGCTAATGACAACGGTTAGAGTTGTCATTTCAGTCCCACTAATTATATTTGTAAAAGCTGTGTAACTCAGATAATAAGTTTCATTTTTCTTGGTAGTTATGCTTTCTGAAGCCAATAGATTCACCAACAGCACGTTTGTATTTTATACCCATCTACACACCTGTACACACAGATCCCTTGTACAGATCTGTGTACACACAGATCCCTTGAGCCTAAGGTAACCATTGAGAAGAGTTTGTCCAAAGCATGCCACAACACAGCAGCTCCAGACTGGAAAGGCTGGTTTCATGTTGCTTAGATGTTATTCAACATAGCGTCCCTTCTTGTCAAAAGAGACACACGTCTCCAGAGAGAGATTTGTCTTACTCCAGAATTAAGCTGTACTCTGATGATGCTTGTTTCTTTCCACTGATGGCAGGCCTAGGTATTCAAAGTGTTCCACACTCAGAAAGAGTTTAGATTTGCTGAATGTGGGGTGGGTTTGCATTTACTTGAGACAAAACAGTACTGCTCTTCCCAAAGCTCATAGCCTGAAATAGAGTACGAAGACTGTAGGAATGCACATGAATGGTTCCACAATCTTGCTGAGACCTAGTCAGTGTAGGTCACTCTCAGGAAGACAACGTGACAATGTTCATCTGGTCAGCTGAATTGTTTCCAAAACTCCACTGAATTTTTACCTATTAGATATTTAGACAGATAATTTTCATATGGGCACATTAGACAGCAAAATCTAAGACAACCTACATCATTCACCACTTACCACACCTGGTGGCATCAGGTCATGAGGCTTTTTCACAATATCAAGCCACCTGCCTAATGAGAAAAGAAGACCAAGAAATCGGAGAAAGACAGAAAGATTTTGCAATTTCCCTCCATAGCATAGTGGTTAAATTACCAGACCCCTGAGAAAGGCTTAGGTTTAGGTCTTACCATCAGTATTTATCTCACTTCGACCTCCCAAAAGAGCATCTTAGTGACAAGATAACAGCTATTCTGACAGAACAGGTGTCATTGTCTCTCATTTGGGCTGTTTCAGTTTCCCTGGAATTATTAGGAAATAGTTTATAGGAAAACAATTATTCAATGTTTGAGGATTATACCTCAAAAATGGTTGGGCACAACTCATTGGAGCTTGCTGCCGTATCATGTTGATCAATCAGAACATGGACAACCAAAAAGCGCTGTGGACTTGGACATCCCAGCTCTGGCTGATTTCTAAACAATGCATTATTTTGAGAAAAAACTCCTACTGATTTCAATAATTATATTTTGCTGGCTAATCCGTGCTTTAAAAAATCTTCACCTCATGTCTCTATCTAAATCATTGTCTATCTATCTGACTTTAAAAATCTGCTTCTTTGAATTAAAAGGTTAGGGTTCCTAAGTCGCTTAGAAAGTGAGAGTTTTCCTTGAAAAAATTTAGACTATTACAGTATATCAATTTTTGTATTTTCTTTCTTTTTCTGTTATTTCTCTCCCTTCCCTGCTGCAATAGAGATTTTTAACTCATTTAGTTCTAGTGAGAAAAATCCAATAAAATATTACCCTAATTTTGGTCCTATGCTCAGTACAATTACACCTATGAATAATACTCTCACTGAGGTCTCTTCTCCAATTGATTCTTAGGTGCCAACATAAGCTTACTACTATGAATTGCATAAGGAGTAATGGAGAAGGTTCATCCTAAAAAACTTGGTGGTAAAGGTCCTTACCAGAAATATATGAAATGACAGGACAGGAAAGTACTCTAAACCTAAGTATAACCAGCCTCTTTGGAAGCAGGACTTTCTCATTTTTTACTTGTTGATTGTGAAAATCTTCTGTTTCATTCCTACAGAAAATAAGAAATCTTGTGAAAGCTCTGTATAGGAGCTTTGGGGTTTTCTTGCAATCTTCAAGGCACTCTGTGCACGCAGTACAGAGTCCCATGAGAGGCTTTCACAAAACTTTGACTTCTACCTACCTGACATGGATGTCCAAAACCCCCATGAAATACAGTGTATCCATATATACCTTTTTTTTTCTTTAGTTTTTTGGTTGGTTGTTTTTTGTTTTTTTTTTTCCACCAGCAAAGAAAACAATGTGGATTGTTAATCCAACTGTCCCAGTTTTAACATTTAAACTGAAATTCCTCGCTTCCATGAATTAACAGGGGAGAAAACGGACTAGCACACACACATGATCCCTTTCCTCTCTATCCCAGAACAGTTAATGCAAGTACTCCTGTATTACAGCAGACAGGCAATATTTAGGAACTGCTTGACAGAGCCCATGATCTTTGGCCAAATTCTATTATTCTTGACATCATGGTTGGGGTTCCCTCACACACACTTCTTAATGACAGGCTACAGTTCTATTTGTATATCCTCAGATCCAGAGGATTCTCAGCCTCTACATGTCAAGGTTGTCCTGTTGTTCTTTTAAGTCTGTTTTACAATGGTAATTGTGGATCATGAGTTCACATAATGTTGTACTTGATGTTAATAAGCAGATAAATGTATAATCACTCAGTATTACAGACATTTCTAAGGACCAAAAGACTTTGACATTTTGTTCCACCCTTCATGAGTCAGTAAAACAGATTGGATTATAAAGAAGAAGCAGCATTTCACTGTGATGAAACTCATAAAAAAACCCCCATAAAATAACACTACATGTTGGCAGTTCATAAAAGGAGATTTACCAGCTTATCCATTGGTATTAACATGTCTTTAGTAATGGTAACCTTCTTTGCAAATTAAATAGTTATTAATTAAAAATCCTGCCCAGATATGCTTACATGCCCATGTGAATACAGGCACCTACCTACTCTATCAAATATGGAAAGAACTAAAATGATTTCTACGTTTTGAGCAAATTATGCATAGAATTTAAGACTAGTTGTCGCTAACTTAATCCAAAGGGTGATATTTTGGGTTTCAAAGTCTCCTTTTCACATCCACTAATGTAAAAGTCTTCATTGAAGTAGTGCCTGGAATGGTGGGTTTTGCAGTGCACGTTGGCTCTGATGCTTTGTGTTTGTGTGGTTCCTGTCAGTGCTATAGGACATTAGAACAAAAGCAGATGAGATGGCCCACTGCATTGAGGAAAAAAGGTGTCACACTTGTTCATCCACAGCTGCAGAAAGCACATTTTAGAGGCACTCAAAAAGATGACACAGGCAGGAGAATTTTTTCAGAATTTCTTTCCATGTTTTATAAATACAAATATAATATGTAATTTAAAATGTACTCAATGTATTTATGACTTGAAAATGTACTCAGTTTGAAACTATTTTAGTGGTCTAAAAATTCAGACTTGCTGTAATTAAGATCTTCATCTGTTCAGATCCTTTTTTCTTCATGAAGAATCTAAGTGTCAAAATTAGGCAATATATTAGTCATAACTCATAATTGCTAAACCCACAATGACAGGACTTAATGTTCAGATGTATCTGGATGAAGATGGAGTGACTGGCTTAAGGCACAGCCAAGCATAGAGAAATAATCTTATTAATTCCACTTCAAGATGAGACACAAAGAATAGGTAGGAAAGGATTTAGATCTGTAGAAGAAAACAAATGGGTCACTTAAAAAGATTGCATATTAAAGGAATCGAAGGATCCAGAGATGTGGATCCTAGAGAGTCACTAATTCTGCAGTGTTCTGACCTGTCCTAGACTAATTTAGACAGGGTTACAGATAATGGGTTAAGAACTTTTAAGCTCTTTAAGAGGTACAAACCAGGGCCCATGAAACCATCATCTTAAATCAAGGCTTTGACTCTGCATCTCCTTGTACATTGGGGAGAGGCCTGACACCCTTTTATGAACAGCTAGCCCTAGTAAAATCATTAAGCACAGGAGCCTTCTCCTAACTTTGTTAGAGCTCTTGATTTACTGAATTTTAGCTGTCAGATTCTAGTCTGGAGAACTAAAGAACAGCTGCTCCATATCCATTCAGGCTGTGCCTTAAATGACAGTCCTACATAGTAATGAAAGGAAACTATCTGTTTTGTATCTGTTTAGCCCACACAAAAGGAAGTTCTCAAAATGTGAATTTCCACTATCTTTTTTTTCTCTGCAAAACATACAGCTAAATACAGTTCTGTGCTAGGATTATGGGTTCTTTTGTAATTGTGCCTTAGTCATTCATCGACTAGATGAAAAGAAAATATCTGACTAAGTTTCATACTTATTTGAACTTATGACACAGACATAAAGTCAAATACCAGCACACTCACCTCTCCTCCTGTCCGCTATACATTGATAGTGTCTGAACTACAAAAATTCACAAGTGTCACCCCTAAGTAATGAATTTTTTGTGATTTCCATCCAAATCTTGCTTTTTCAATTCTTGTCACTTAACCCTAGCAGCATGTATTATTGCTGGCTTTTTTCTGGAATCTTAAAAACAGTTCTGAAAAAGTTCTTCTGTACATAGGCCTCACACAATTCCTCACCTCAGTGCCGTCTTTGTCCATCTGCAGTGCCCATAGCATTCATGGATAAGATGGGTTTTCAGCTCTCTGTGTGAATTGTGAAGGACTGTTGAGGGAGAGAAGTGAGCATCTCACCCTAACTATCCCTGATCTTCAAACAGTTTGAATTTCCCATCAGAGGTACCTGTTGCAGTCGCTGATTCTAGGGACATACTAGGCAACAAGGTTAGGCTTGGCTGACTCTTTCAGGAATCAATCAAGTTGTGGAAATTTAATGTGAACAAGTCGAAGTATTTACACATGAGATAGGTGTGTGAGTTCTCATTTTAGTAAATAGTGATTCAAGGGTTGATTCATCTATCTTTTCAGGAGTGCTGAGGAGATTATTCTCGGTACCTGGCACATAGTTTGGGGCTGGCAGATAGATATGTATATGAGAACCCTAACCCTTCTGGACTGGCATCTGGAAGCCAGTCAGAATATCCTAGAGCAGCTTGTATGGAATGGTATTTCTACATTTGCATAGCTGAGCTGACTCTTAGTAGAACCAATAAGGTCTGGAGAGCCATTCAATTGCATCTACAGTAGAGGCCTAGATTTGGTCAGCTGAATTCACTGAACTGACTGGAGCTCAAATTGCTTTCACATGTTAGAGGGTACATTTATGTGTAGATACCTGCCTGCTGATATCTGAATCTCACCCCAAAGGACAATTTAATTGTGTGGGTCTCAAGTCAGTTGCATAAACACCAGCACCCAGTGTCACCACCAATATCTTAGATGGTCTAAAAAATCTGTGTTGACCTGACATTGAACAGAATCCAAACGTCTTGTACTCTTCTGATGAGACTGCTGAAGGCATGGTGCATCTAAGGAATCCAAGATGTCACTAGACTCCTATACTGAGTTGATACCTTGGAGACAGGTAAGATAAATTAACATTGCTTGTACATCCAGTTCAAAAGAAAAAATGAAGATGTCTTGACTAATTATTAAAGGTTTAATTCTATTTTCCTCTACTCCTATTTTATATCTGCAACTATTTTAACACAGTTAAATGCAATCTCTACTGATTCATAGCAGTATTATTTGGACAGCTATAGATACCAAATGTGTCTTTGCAATGAGAAAAAATATTTTCTTTTTAATGAAAAGATTTTAACAAGCATACTGATAAAAACATCTTATATTAATTTTCCAGCAACTGAAGATCTTAAATCTTACATTAGTGTGTGCGCAAATATTTAGAACACTGCAACAAAATTATTTCACCAGAATACCCAATCTAGCTGCCACCATGACTGCTGAATGATATATTTCTGGCAACTACAGCAAATTTGCCACTGGGGAAGTTTGAATGGAATGTTGCTATGTAACCAAACTCCAAAAAGTGTCTTTAAAGTAGTGATGAATGAGTGAAGTCCACAAACAGGGTTTTTTTTTTTTCTGCCACAAATGTAATACCTACCAGCACATTTTAATTCCATCAGTAACTGAACAGACAACCAAATAAATCTGACAAAGAATGTGAAAACCTTCATATATAGTATACTGTTGGGTGGAGATTTGAGGGAGGCTTGAACTAGTTATTTGCTTAATAACAAGGTTATATTTGGTCTTATAATTGCAATTATGATTTCATGGAGTTTCAAAATCAGGATGACAACAGCCTTCATGCTTTGTGCAAATATCTAGGTATGTTCTCTTAGTGGCCTAGAAATATGACTCAGACTGAAAGAGAAAGATTTAAGAGAAGCTGAAAGATTTACTGTTATAATAGATTATCAAAATAATTTTTGCGAACACCTCGTTTGTACAAAACTAAATTTTCTAATATCAGAATTTCTGTGTATGACATTTTATGTCACTTTTTGTCTGTTTTACTTTTGTATGCTTTCTTAACGTGCTCCGATGCTTTTGTGTAAAATTTACACAGGTGATAATTCAACCTACTTTTGCTTTTAAAATAAAGACGTTTTAAATCCTTCTTCCTAAACAACTAATTGCAATGACATAATGCTATTAAAATAATGGAATGTTGTTGGTGTTAACTCTCTTAATATTTTCTTTTATTTTTTGGTGGTGTTAAAGCTGAGATTTTAGATGACATGAATACCCCAGCATATCTCAAAATAATCCACAGCCATTGTGAACAATTTCAGGGATAGGTCTACCAATCACATCAATTCATATTTGCCATTTCAAGTTTGAACTTCTGCTGTGTGCATAAATGCTCCAGTATGTCCTGACTGGATTCTCTATTGAACTAGGGACTCAAATCTCTGAAGACAATGGGCTAGCATATTATTCTTAGGGTGCACCAGGCAAGGTATTTCAAGTAAAAGTAAAACCAGAAATATGAATATCATGGTAGAGGCCACGGTGAGAATCTCAGACACACTCCTTACTCTGCTGTGTCTTTTGGGGTTAGTTTAGGTGTTGGCATGTTGGCTCTTGTAAGTGGATGTCATTCATAAGCACCGGGCTGTACCAAATCCTTGGACAAAGAATTGAAATGCATCACGGGATTTCCACTCTTGCATTCAAAGACTGAAAATTTGTGTGGCCTTAACATGCCAAGTCCTCCAGTGTGGGACCAAGCCTTTGGTTCCTTAACTAGGCAGACTGAAGGCTTAGAGGATAAATGGATGGTCTCTCCCTAAATTCAGGGGACAAACATAAGAAGGCAAAAGAATTCTTTTAAGATAAATTATCATGTTGCAACAGAACAGATAGTTAAAAATTAGTAACAAAGAGAGTTCAGAGTATAAAATAAAAGAAGGATTCTAAGAAACAAATGCCCCTTCTCTTGAAATGTTCAAGGTTGGGCTGGACAGAGCTTTGAGCATCTGGTCTAGTGGAAAGTGTCCTTGTCTGCAGAGGGGCTGGAATGAGGTGATCTTTAAAGTCCCTTCCAACCTAAATCATTCTATGACTCTATGATTCCATGAAAACGTTGTGAGTCTTACAAGAAAAGTTATGGAAGGAAGAAACTTAACCATTTAGAAAAGTCTTTGATCAGTTTATGACAAGCATTCTATAGTCTGTTTGCTCATGATAACGAGGAGCTGCACATGATGTTGGGATGCGCTCTTCACATGGTCTTCATTCTTAGCAATGTTAATTAGTAACACAGAATTTGAAGTTACATGGAGCTGAGGATCTCCTATCTTATTTCAAAGTATTTGTTGTGATTTATGATAAAGTTACAAAGAGCCACTTTCTCATTGTGAACTTACCTGGTAAGATCCTGGATGTTCTTGGAGTACTTCTATCTTTCAGTAAAACTGAAGAAGAGCTTTTACCTTTTTTCCTTATTATACAAAACCAGATTCTTTCATGTAACATAAGATAAATACACAGTGAATAGTAATCTAACAAGACAGCTGTAACTAGCAAGGATATAAATGCAGGCTGAAGTCATGATGGACCCCACAGAAGTTTTTGATTCAAACTATTTACTGGATTTGGCATGTGCATTTCAAATATTCAGGTATGTCTTAAGCTGTATTTTTTTCCATACAATGGCTCTCAGAAAACTTGAGAGGGGATGATTCCTGATTTAATGAGCAACCTGCTCTTTTCAGAAGCTTTTCCTACAGACGCAACTGTTACAAACATTGGTATCAATCTTTCCAAATTTCAATACCTACACTCTGTTGGTACCTGCTTCTGAGATAATAATCCTTTCTAATCAGTGAAAAAATCCTACTATGCAATGCTTGAGGAAGATTTCTTATAAAGGTCAGATGTATAAGAATATAACTACTTCAAATGCAGATTACTTCAGCATAGTTCATATGAATTCCTCTACAAAGGCTTGCTCCTGTCTAGCTTAGGCTACTAATTTTCAGGGATCTAGGGAATCATTACATTAAGCACTGAAGTTCTCTGCATAGTAAAAGAGAAGAGTAGTTGCCTGACTTAATATATATAAAACTAAATGGACAGTAATTCTTTTTGGATGGCTTCGAAAACACCTACATTTTTCTGTTGACTTTATAAGCACCTACTTTTATAGAATAAGCTCCTTAAGAACCTAAAATTAGCATGTTAGATGTGTAAGCTAGACAAACAGGACTAATTTTTCACTGACATCTCTATCTGATGACAATACAAAAAGATTGACATGAGTAGAAGAAAACAATGACTGAAGAGAACTCAGCCAAGATTAACCATTTATTGATATCTGACTACATACATAAGTTCTCACCTAGGTACAGGCTCATAAAACTATAGATATGCAAAGAAAAGAGAAAAAAACAGATGAAATACCAAACTCCAGACACTTCAAAAATATATAGATAAAGAACAAGGTGAAAATTTCAAAATAAAACAACTTTTACTCAAAGTTCTTGATGGACATCAGCAATATTTTGCTTTCAGACTGCATATTTGGACAAAAATAATAAGTCATATTTATCAACAGAGAGTTTAGAATATTCCTAAATATAAATTCCTAAATTCCTTTTTGGAATAGATGACCCAAAAGATTTTTCTTGCATCTGTGACCTCATTAGTGTTATCCATTCAATTAAGTGACAATATTGAAAGATGTAGATGGGAATAAGCAGGTAGAGTGTTATCAAGATTTACTAAACCTAGAGTATGATTTTCTCTGTTGGGAGAACCAGAACTCTAATGATAGACAGCCTAATAACAAGAGATCTGTCTCCAGAATTGATTCGTCTTCATCTAATCTCCAGTGGAAAAAAAGCAGAAGTTTTATACTCAAAAGCAAAGCTTAACATTTTAAAACAGCACACATGCCAGCTTTAAAATCACATATTTAGGCACAAACCAAAAAAAAAATATTTTCTGTATTTTTCTTCACAAATTTCACCACCAGACATATTCAATATGCTTAACTTGTTAAAGTGCATCAAGTGTGCCATTTAAAAAGTAGCACTCATATGTTACTGTGCTTACTTTCACCATAAAAATAGAACTCCCAGCACTCAGAGAAGATGAAGAGAGCTTCAAAAATAAGTATTTTAACTCATGCCCTAGACACCTCTGAATCTGCTCTACACTTAGAGAAGAGCGGCCTGTGCATGGGAAAAAGAACACTTGCCACTGTGCAGAAGCCGCTGTTAGGGAACTTGGCTCCTTTCAGAGCAATTAGAGCTTAATGGACTTTGAAAAGAAATCCTAGTCTCACATATTCATTAACTCTATCATGTGAGACACAACTCCTCTCTTCTTCATTTCCTCTTTTCACATTCAAGGTCAGAAAGAGGGCATTTTTGGACATCATTCAGTTATCTTTTGTTATTGATTATTTTTCCCCCCCCCAGGAATGATCAAGAGATCTTTTTGGGCAGCTGAAAGCAGTCACTGGCTACTTCCACCTCGTCTTGGAAGGGCATGATTTACCCAGGCAGGTGCAGGCAGACCTGAGCTCATTTTGCCTTTCCTCAGAGCTAGCTGACTGAGCAGGAGTGTGGATGGGATGAACTCAAGGCTGCCTGCAGCCACTTGTGCAGGCATGCTCCATAAATCATTAGTCACATCTCTGGGATTATTTCCCTTAACACCATCCATGTAAAAAGCTGGCTGCAGAAAGCATATTAGGTGCAGAGGCTCTCTCTGTCATCAACCAAGTGTTGGGCAGGTCAACTGGAAATTCCTCGCACTGGATGATGGGGTGATGAGTGTCCCTTTGAAAAGGTCCTCATTTTTTATTATCTAAGGGAACTGCAGTGATTACCTTAGACTTCTGTCTAACTTAGATATGCTGGCCTTAGGTAAGAGAAATCTGATTTCCCAAGGGTGAAAATGTGAGCACCTTCCACAGAGTGGGCACAGCTCACAGGAGTCGGCAGCAGGACATCAGCCAATGTGACTGCAGTGGTCTCAGTCCGACATTGCAGACAGGATAAACCAAAAGTTTAATGCCTGTTTTTTTCCAAGTTTTGAATCAAAGCTAGACCACGAAAAACGAGATGTCCTGGTTCAGTTTTAAATTGTTAGCAGGTCTAAACATATTTATGTAGCAGTCATGGACATTTGCATTTAGGAACCATAGACTATTTAAATCCTAATAAATATCTTCTGCTGAACCGTGTCAAAACAGAGTGCAAGAAACCTTGAGTGGGTTCCTTAAACAAATGATGTTTTAACTTACTTAAACGATGCCCTCCAGGTATCATACTGAAACACCTGTTTTCTTGAGCAACAGCTACTCCCATGGGAAATAAGTTCAAAGACAATGTAGTAGCATACAAAATGTTTTTGCCAGATACATATGCTGCCTACATTCAGTATTGCAAATGCAATTCTTTTCACTTGCAGTCATCTTTCCTTAATATCCCAAGGTCATTTATAGAATATGACCTTTTATTTGTAAGAAAGAGATTATCAATGGAAATATTAAATTTCACTCTATTTTTAAAAGACCTTGTTGACTTTAAAAAAAGCAAACCACTTCACAAACTGAGTTTTAATGGTAATTCAGAATGGGGGAAAAAGGTTTTTATACCTCAGCAACTGTTTCCCTTTCGTCCTCCACAAGAATCTGAAATGAAAACTGTCCAAATGAATGAAAAGATGCAAGTTTCCTGCAACAGATTTTGAATAAGGACCAACTCCTGCTCCCACTGATTTCAACAGTACGCTATCTAAGCAGGGCAAAATGATCTAATGCTTATCTCTCTGTATATCAAGATTACACAAAATCAATAGTAAATATAAAGTGAGATTATAATTAGGCTTGATAATGCTGAGTTATTATTCAGAGTTAAAATCTAATTTGAAATTCATATTAGTTTTGGGAAGGATGGCAGAAACGGAGGAGAATAAAGGGGAAGCAAATAAAGGCTGCATTGGCCATGTCATCTCTGTCTTTTAGCTGACAGTCTGGTTTTGTTCAGATAGGACAGGATTTTATCTGTTGCACTCCTTCTCTGTGGTTCATTTATGAATCATGGCAGTTAAGTCTTCTGAGCAGGCAGACAAGGATATACTTGATTATATTTAGAGATTTTTCCACTACTCATATTTTTCCATTAATTTCAGTAGAAGTTTGATTGAACCTTTTGCAAGCACTAAAACCCACTGAGGGCTGGGCGTGAACCTTTCCAGAATAAGTGGCAAATGAACATTTTCAAAAATAATGTTCTTGCTAAAACAATTTCCTAGTAAAGTATTCACAAGCAGCAGTCTTCCTGCAATTCTTGGCTATGCAAAACAATTTAATCATACCTTAAAGCCAACTGGAAAAAAGTTGTCTAAGGCCTATAAATACAACCACTAACATTTCCAATGATCTTTCCTAATTCCTGTTGAAAAGAACTCTTACAGTGCTACCTAGAAGTTCAGTTTGCATTCTCTGGAAATCATCTCTAATGAGGTGATTATCTCAGAGCAATTAGAAGTTTAGAAATAAACACAACTAAATAAACAGAAAGACATGAAGCATTTTTCCAGGCTGACTTTGCCAAAGTCAAAGCAAATCAAATTCTTGGAAAAGATTGACATCTTTCTAGACATTGATCAACATTCTTATTTTAAACATATCAGAGAAAAAAACTATTTCAGATATAGCTGGACTCTCCATACATGCCATCTGGTGTCTCAGTAGCACCTTCACTTTTGAAAAACTGGCTGGAGTGTATGGGCTCTATCTACTTGCACACCCTTTTCACCTTTTGCACGAGCTTTATTGTCTGTGCCTTGAGCTTAGCAAAACTCACCAATTTCTGCCAGGTTAGAGAAGTGGACTAAACACTTGAAGTAAGGGACACCTGAAAAATCAGTAAAAGTCAACTGGGCTTGCAGACAAAGTCCCCACCAACCAACCAACCAACCAAACCAACCATTAATCAGTCTGTTTCTTTCAGATGACTGCAGAGACTTCATTGTCATATCCAGTCTCCAGCTGGCCAGACTCTTCCACTCTTGGGTTCTCTTGTGGTGTGAGTACAGTGTGGGGAGAAGCACAAGGGCAACACGCATGAGGTACCTTGCCACAAGTAGTGGGGTAGAGCAAGGTAAGGTGGGAAGCTCAGAAAATATGTGGATTAGCTCCTCCTTGTCTTCTGGGAACTTACATACTGAGACTAAACCTCACTTCTCAAGGCACTGAGTTTTTTTCTTTTTTTCTCCTGGAAAAGGGAGAAATGTGAAATTCTCAGATGAGAATTATTACAGGAGCTAAGGTAGGATAGCAGGACACGTTGATTTACCTGATTCATAAGATAGTGTACACATGGCTGTTGGACGTATTTTTGCAAGGGAAAGATTGCAAAATTATTTTTCATGAGCTCAACTAAATTCAACTGTTCAAACATAACTATGTTATTGCTCAACTTACATCAGTTCATAGATTAATATGATGAGTGTGTTTTCCTTGAGTCCAAGGAAAGGTTGAAGGCTTGATATTATCCAGATTCAAAGGAAAAAGGATGGAAAGAGTAAATCTCATTGGTGAAAAGGAGGGCTCAGCCAGCCCTACAGCAGTTTGACCTGAAGATAGCCTCTCACAGCCACCAATGCAGCTGTCAGTGGAGTTTTCAATAGCCAGATGTTGTTACTGGAAAATACATTCCAGAGTTCATTAGAGCTACTTATAGTCCTAACCTTGTGTGACCAAGGCAGCTGATTCTGTAGCTAAAAAAAGGTATTGCAGATTAAGCTGAATGTGAAGCATCAGCTCTAGAATTATGTGGTATTTCGCTGGCAAAACTGTAATGACTAGAACATGCATGTGCCTCTTCACTGTGCCAGCACAACTGCTTTCCTGTTTTTAACCTGTTCTGTATACCTCAGGAGATGAGCATATCATTCATACAGTGGGTGGAGCTGATATATATTTTCTTTCCTTTTTGCATTTGGCTGATTTACTCTCTTGTTCCTTTAAGATCATTTTGCCCTTCAGTGTGAATACTATATGATAGCTGTAAATCCTTTTTGCAAAAAAAACAATGCCCTCCCATTCTGCAGAACAAGAAGGATTTTCAGGGTCCTGGAATGTGCGTGTTTCTCAGCCACCCACAGAATGCGTGAAAAAATTAAATGCATTTTACATGTACAGTACATCATGTCACGTCTGCTGATGTGATCCAATAGAGAACTAAGAATTACTCAATGCAGGGCTCATAGAAACAAAAAACGAGATTATGATTGCTTAAAATTTACTCTAATTTGCAAAATAGAATGCGTCCACGCACTTTGATTTCTGGGGAGTATTTCCTATTTCCTGAGTAGAAAATAAAATTCAGTTAGAAAGACTTATTTTATTAACTTCATATAATGTTTACTGAAACATGTGGTTGGGGGCTTAAAATTGAAATCACCTTGCAGTATGAGATGTCCCTTTTCAGCAGCGAGACAGTAAAGGAAGTGGAAAACAGTATTCTGAATCAGACCCTGTAAAAAAGGACCACTGATACTCTTTTACACAGTTCTGGATCTGCACCTGAAACACCAATACAAATACTGAGCTACAATTTTCTCTGTGTGCTGTAAGCTTGAGAAATCTGTATGAATCTGTAGAATATTCTACAATTTACCAGGTTACAGCAAATACTGATGCCTTATTACAGCTTAAATAATACCTGCACTGTTTGGATGGGAAGAAGCACAGCACTTACAGTTCCCACATTCTACCTGCTGGATAGGTGTCCTGTGATATTAAAGTTTCGTTATATTCTGTGTTAGGCATGCCCTGTGGGTTTGGGTAAAAGCACTGTTGAACTGTAAGTTCCTCCCTCCTTTCTCACCATCTCCATTAAGCAGGAACAGATGACAACAATCATTCCCACCACAGTCCCATTTTCCCAGGTCTCTTATTTTCTGTAGAAACAGTGTCACTTCAGCTCCTGTTTTTTTAGTACGGGTTGTATTTTGGCTTGCCATTGCCATTGCCAATGCCAAAGCAATGCCTCTTCAGATATCATCTCTTTGGTGTGTTTATGGGTCTATCAGAGGTGATCAGATCTTCATAGTATTGCATTTTTTGTATTACTGAAGACAGTCTGTGTGTGCTACAGCTTCTCCATTACTTCTGCCTTCATTGTACTGTATACTAAATGTTTCAGAATTACTAATAGCCACCTTGCAAACCCTGCAGTTTTCTCTCAAATTTGCAGTTGTTTTTCTGTACTTTCTGTTGTATGGAAGAATATTTCAGGTGCTGTCCTTGGGGGCCTGACTTTTCTTGTCTTCCTAAATACATGGAGGTCTCTCTCTACTATACTGTTTCTCCTAATTCAGTTTCTTAAATACGGTTCCCACTTTGACAATATTTAGATTGCCTATCAAATTTAAAATCACTTAGTACTATTTTAGGGTATGTTGATATTTGTACACATCAGAGGGATATTATGTTAAAATGTACTTTTAAGAAGAACAAAAAACCAGTTTTTGTAATTTTGAATAGAGTATGTATGTCTTAGGGCATCTAATATAAGGCTACTTCAATTTTAAAAAAAAGAACAATCATGAGGAAAAGGTTTCTTTTACATACTGGAAATTTACTTTCTTCCATTACATAAAGATCTATGGTCCAAGAAACACAGTTTTGGCTAATTGTACTGAGCTATTATTAGCAGTAAACATTTCAGCAGTTCACAGATAGAGGGAAGAAACAAACCAATTCATGAATCATCCAGCCTAAGGTAAACTTTGGATCAACTCTGCATTTAACTCCACAATTAAATTCCATTTGAATATCTATGGACATTTTTTTTTTTCTACCTCAATACCTATTAATGATAAATCACCTTAGTTGGCCATTTGAAACACATGAAAGTCTATTTAAATTACTGTGAAAGGAGGACATTATGATAGCGATACCCTAGCTACAAATATGCAGAACGATTCCTGAAAAACAGTAGAGGCTCATGGGTTTTTTCCTTTTTTTTTTTTTTTAATAGACACTGCTTACCTCACAGATTCCTGTGTGAAAATTAAAGGCCGAGTTTATAAAATTACTAGCCCTACCCATGTCAGATCTTCTCCACATATTTCTAGCTGAAAAATTAGAGAGGAGACATTAAGCTTTATAGAAACCAACAATTATGAAGAGACAAATATGTGCAGAACAATTAGAGGTGCATTTGAAGGGAAATCTGTGAAAAAAAAAAGTTGATTACCAGACTTTAAATGACTGCAGAATTGCAAAGTGGTGGGGGATTTGATTCTGCAGAGTCCCCATCCCTGGGGAGACAGTTTTGGGACTGTGGCATATTGGGCTGTCTGGAACACAGTCTCTGATCATCTCTGGGCTAAACGACTCTTACACAAATTATGTGCAGGACTGAGTTTTTATGGCATGTTGACACTGCCAAAAACAAGGAGGTCAGGGACTGAGCTCTAGCATAAGCCTTCTGATGTTCCAAGTCCTCGCAGGGCGTAGCTTATTCCCTGGGTTTGGTCCGTAGCACTCCATCTAGCTCCTCCCAAGGAAATCTGCTTATGGGATCCAGCACTAAGCAGGGCACAGAGGAACCAAGCTTTGGCACAGGGTTTGGTCTGGAGACTTTCATGGCACAGGGTTTGGTCTGGAGACTTTCATGGCACAGACGCAACCCCAGCACTATGTATCCTCATACCCCATGCCCACGCTGAGCCTCACAGAAGGAGTAGGGAAAAGGCAGCATTTTGCAGGCATATATACCCACAGGTTAGTCACCGCTTGTAAGGGAAAAGTGCAGTGGGATTGTAGCAGTGCTGGGAAGCTACACATGTACAATGGATCTTACTGTCTGCCTGCTTATAATAGCCAGTTCATGTACAGAAAACAGACTTCACCTCACAGCAAAGACATCTTTCTAGTCAGATTGCTGGGGTTTTTGAAACATGAACTGCTAAGCCTGAAGCAGCCCTCCAAATATCCTTTTCCATTATGGTGACGGGATTTCAGGGACAGATTTTGGAAACCTTGCTTCTTTCCATCTCACCCTCCTTTAAGGGACCAATAAAAACCTCTGGACACTGCCTCTTTGTTGTGGGTGCCACCTAAGACAAGGCTACAGGCAAAAGAAGAACATCCCTTTCTGGCTTTCCAATGGGTCTTTAAGAAGTAACAAGCTCCATCTGTTTTCTTTCTCTGATAGCAAGGGAAAGGGACACTGAGGAAGAACAGTGGAGATCATTTTGAGGGCACAGCTCCCCAAGTATAGCCTTTCTTGGCCCTGTCCTGAGGGACGGTGGGAAGTAAGGCAGTTAGAAATAGCCAGTTCAGTGGATGAGAAGATGGCCTCTGAAGGACTGGTGGTGTACAGCCAGTCAGGACGTGCTTCCTAGGGTTGTTCTCCCTTATCTTTTAGCAGAGCTCAAAACCTGCCCAAGTGGAGGGGGCAAGGTGGAGTCCTACATTAAGATCAAAGAGTACCTCCTCTTCTCTCATCAAGGTAGCCTCATTTTCCATTCTTGGAAAAAAGCTGATTCTGGAGAGGAGGAAGATTGGGAAGCAAGAGTTCAGAGAGCACAATACAGAAGTGAGATGGGGTTGTAGGCAGAGGAAGATGAAAATAAAAAGCTGAGAGAAACTCTGAGGAATAATTTAGGACCACACAGACAGGACAACAGAGAAGGAAATGAAGAAATCAGAAATGCTGAGGAAAAAGAAAAATTAGGTATAAAAGCCATGTGTCACCTATCTTTGGTAGCAAATTCAAGCCACAACCCTTAAATCCCTTTTCTCTTTCTCACCATTGTGATGATAGATAAAGTGAGTTTTGAGGATTTTCTAGGCTGTATGAGTGGACAGAAATAACAAAAATAGATTGGCATCTCCAGAGGACAGCTATCCAGCTATCTCCAGCACTTATTTGACAATAAAAATAAAACTGAAGTAGAAATGGAAATAAAAAGGCTTTCCATATACATAGTGACGAAGAATTAACAAGGGAGCATTATTCTTTCTCAGGCTGCGTTTACATTTCCAGAAGGACAGTAGCTTAATGTGATGGTATGTGTCTTAAAATGGGACCTCATGCCCAGCCATCTGTTAATCTCATCTTGGCTTTCCCTCATTTTCATAGCCTAGTGTTTATATCCCCCCAGCATATGTTCATTTCTTAATTTTTAATCAAGTATTAAAATACATAGGGAAATGGCAGAGACACTGGGGAATAAAAAGTTCTTAGTGTGGCCCAAATGAACTTCCAAAAGTGAACAGAAAATTCTTTTTCTTTGTCAGACAGTGTTATGACTTGACCTGTCTCTTTTCTCCTTTCAAACATGTAATAACAGCACTAGAATTTACACCTTTTAAAAGTTACAGTGTTTTTAAACATTTTAACTCAAAAGAAAAGCTTCATTTTATTCCAGTGTCACCTAACTCTTTTTTCTTTTGACATGGAAAAATCGCAGACATAGTGTGCCATTTTTACCAAGATGCTGAATTCTCCCTGACTAGCGTGGTGCAAAAAGCTTGGTACTGCAAATGACATGATAAATGAAATCTTTCAATATATGTGAAAAAACATGTCCACATAGTGTGAATGCACTATCCATCTCCCATAAAGAGATGAAATAAAGAACACATTTTGACTAAAAAGAAGCATCAAAAAATCAACTACTGATTTAAATTTTCAAAAATATATAGGGAATTTTAATTGTTTCATGTTGCTCAAGTAGCTAGCAGAAAATATATTGGTGCTAAAAGCACTTCCTGAAAATCAAGGTCCTTTAAAACTGTCTTTGACCGAGTGCTGAGACACCAAGGAGGGCAGAAGTCATGTTTCTCACACTTCTCTGAAGAAACACTTTATTTGGAATTCTGAAGTGTGTCAGCAGCTCCTACTAAACACTTGCACTTCTCGGGTTTTTTTTGAGACAGCTTGTGCAATGTGACATAGAAGTCAGAAAAATGAAAAGACATTTACATATGTATTTAATACATGTTGAAGGGACCCCAGGGTATGTATTAGACCAAATTAGGAGCTCAGTTGAGCTTGTTGAGATGTTTTCTCTATGACAAACCCCGATTTCAGTGCCATTACTCAAGCTCCAGGCAGATACAAGAGGGTCTTGCCTTGCCCTGTTGATGTGGAAACATGACAGAAGTGAACAGCCAAAGTTAAAGACTTTCTGTACCTTTTTTCAGAGGGAGGAAAGCTTAAATATGGACCAACCACATCCTTATAAGAAGCTTTATCTAAAGCAAGATCTCATGGAAATTGCCTCATGCTGTACCTGTGTAGCTTGTAGGAAGAGGTGAGTGTTGAGGAGCTTAAGGAGCAAGGCTGGCTCTGCAAAAGCTTGCAGCACTTGGCTGGGCTGTAAGATTAAAGCCTCAGCTCTGCTCGCAGTGGAGCAGAGCCTCACAACTTACCTCCATCAGGAGATGCCCTCACTCACCTGCAGGCACTCTCTGATGGTGTTTTTTATTGTTTCTTCCCACACAAAAAAAGACACCAGAGCTCTCCCCAGAAGCAAACCACAGATTGTCAGAAGCTCTGTGAACTGCCAGCATTGTCTTCTGGCCACCGTTCAGGTGCAGGGCTGCCCCTGGCACTTGGCTTGCTCTCCACACACAGCGTATCTGCTATTTCAGTTCCACACCACCCTCCCTCCTTCCCTCCCTCCCTCCTTCCTCTTTACTACCAGTTGCATGCTTTCTACACCCAGCCTTCCTGAGATGTCTGAAGCATGGTTAAAGAGAGGAATACATAAGAGTTTTCAGTGAGCTGATGCTGTTTTTCTCTCTCTGATTTGATCCCACTTCAGTCTTAACCATCTTTTTTCTCTACTTAATTTATGATTTTTTGTAGAAATGTTTTTCAGAAACAAAGAGGATGACAGCAAAGTTGTCCCATTTAAATTGTAAAAAGAAAATCATAAAAAAGAAGCAATATAGGTATGATTGCATTAGGAAGGAAGAAAATAATTCGGAACAAATGAAAGGGAGTGATGAGAGTGCTATATAACAATCAGGGAAAAAAACAGTTGACATATGAAAGAGACACAGCAATCTCTCTAAGAAATGTAAGAAGGCAATCTGGGAAACCTGGAAATCAGTAGGAACTCTTAAAAGAAAGCCTTATGTGGCTTTCAAAAATAAATGCATCTTATTTTTTACAGTAAGCATGAAAATTCATAACAATATGATGCTCTACTGCTACTCCCTGTGTTAAGCAATTGCAAGACAGCTGAAAGCAGTGTGGGAGAAGGGGAACCTCCTCTGCACATCAGAAAGTGGCAGGATTCAGGTTGTTTAGCCTAGATTTTTTTAACCAGACAGCCTCCCGATCTTTTGCTAAGACTTTAATGCTTTGTTATGAAAGGCAGCCACCAGCTGAAAAACTCCAGGCCTATTGCTCACCTTCCTGTAACCAGATTTGCCATCTGTTAGGATCCAGTATTTAGATAATGACATCTAACATTCAGAACTGAAATTTCCCTGGCCCCTCAGAGGACCTTTTCCCTCACCACTATGTTGTCCCACTCTAAGCTGCTTTTCTACACAATCTCACAGATATTTCTTCCTTCACACTGCATTGGGTATCTTCATAGTCTTCAAAAACACAAAGCCTCTAGCAAAGGCTGTGAAGTCAGCAAGCTCTCATGGAGGGCATGTAGAAGCAGCAGCAGTAGGTGATGAGCATCCTTCCCTGAGGGCACCTACAGCCCATCTGTAGAGAGCAGATTCATCCAGCAGACCTTACAGCCTGATACTCACCACCCAAACCATCCTGGGCTACAGTCAGCTCAGTATGAGTTGCAGCTCCAAGCATGGCTGGGCTTAGTTCGCCTTTGACTTCATGAACTCTCATAAGAGATCTCTCAGGTACAAACAAATATGGATAAGTGTTTTTTTTCTATTATGTTCATTTGCTTGAAATGCTGTGCATGTCAAAACACTCTATAAATGTGTGGATATCTACTAATTTTTGGAGGTAAAAATCTTCTAGCAAAAAATTCCCTTGGAATTTTATCACAGAGAGAGAATTCAAGAAAGCAGAACTGCTTGCCAAAAGCCTCAGTACAATATTAAGCTCCTTGTGTCACCCGTAACATCACAACCCAGCTCTACAGGACAGCACACAAATTGGCCTGCCAGAAGTTTAATCTCTGATGGCAAAGAGGAGAGGCTCTTTCACCTTTCTCAGGCTGGAAAAACACCTCTCACCTCTCTCCTCACTCCCTTCTGAGTACTCTTTGTACTTAGGAAAAAATGATGAGCAACCTCATGCACTGAAAATTCCTGCATAATGCCGAAATGCTAAACAAGAAGACTTTTTTTTTTCCTCTGCAAATATAAACACATTCCACTTGAAGGTACAGTTAAAAAATAGCAAAGATATGATTAAAGAATTCCATGTGGATTCATTACAAGCTTTCATTTCTGGTAAACTAATAAAGCTTTCCAGCTCATTTAAAAAATAATCTCCCAACATTACACAGGAAGAAAAAAATATTACTCTTTGGGTCTCTGATAGGATATTAGGAGCAAGGCAAAATATTATCTATGCCAGATATACAAGCCAATATCACAGAAAAACTCATAAAGTATATCAAGTCCAGGCAAAAACATAACAAGCAAAAAGCAGAAAATTACTTGAACTGTAGCAAGCTGATGGTAGACCCATAAATATAACTACTGTGCTTGCAGCCAAAGCTAAAACCTCAGAAACACATTTTCAGAGATATACAATTAAGACTGGGGGAAAAATAAAAGAGAGAGAAAATTAACAATAAGCCCAAAAGCTTTTTACAGACTGTAATGAAGAAGGAAAAGAACAGAATAATAAACCAGATGAGGTAATAAGATACCCAGAAAGGGCTGAGAAGAAGGAAAGTGGACAAAAGTCATTCACAGTTCAACTTCGCAATTTAAAGAAGCAAGAAACAAATATATGTATATGTATATATATATATATATATATATGTATATATATGCTTAAAAACATTCAAGAGCACTGCCAAGATTCCTTGTGGTGCTATTTCTGAGCACACAAGTACTCTTTCACAAATGCATGTGAGTAGCCACATGATGCAGGACATTAAATACGGCAAACAAGTCTCGTTTCCATTCCTGGCCTTTGCATTTCTCTAACACTGGGTTTCAGAATGTGGTGGTCTGAGGAAGAATTTGCTCTCTCATAAAGATTTTACATAGTAACTTAGAGGAAGGAAACAAAATCAGTTATATTGCATGAATATGAACATTACAGGGATGTTTCCCTCCTAAGTGCTGTATATGTGGGGTTTGTGTATTGGCAGGTCAGTAGATGAATTCTTTTTTTATGCATTTCTTAGAGATCTTTAAAAAAACACAAAACAAACAAAAAATAATATTGAGCCTTTCAGTATACATTGAAACTCTCAGGATGTATTTTGCAAAGATCCAGCAAGCTGAGTTTGAAATACATGTCTGGTAGGCTGTTTTCAAATGAGAATTTCATGTAGATATTATTTTTCAACCCATAGTGGTGTCTGTGGTGCAGATCTGTCCTGAAGGAACATCTTTTGATGGTGCTTTGAAGAAAACAAAATCAAAAGGTGGAACTGTAGAGGGAGAAAGACAGCAAATTGTTCCCACACGTTTATTGCCAAATAAGAAAAACATAAAGAGCTCTCTGGAGAGTTGTAGCTGTAGTTGCAGCTACGTCTTGACCTGCTGTGCTTTTTTTTGTTTTGAAGTCCTCAGAGGCAAATTGCATGGGGTTCACCCAGGCAAACACAGTCATCCAGCTGCAGATTCATCCCACCTTGCTCTAGGTCCCTACACAAAAGCCTGTGTGAGAAGCAGACCTATCTTACCCTTTTTGTACAGCCGGTGGAGAGGGAGGAATTTCCAGAAGACTCTGATGGTCTGAATCTAAACTGTTCCTAGAAGAGCTTCTATCATATTAAGGATAAGCTAGCTTCATTTTTTGCTTTGTGTTTCAAGGGCACTCTGGTAGATGTTCTAAATTCATATTGGGAAAAAAGCTTCTTTTTAAGCTTTTTTTTTTTTTGTACTATTTTCTTTGTTTCCCTGCTCTTTGAGTCTGTTGCTTCCCCTAGAAAGTGGGACGTAAAGAAAATGGCTTCACTTATTGAGATACTAAATTATAAAATGTTAAGCAGTACTCTAATTTAGTGGAGAAGTCATTGGGGATAAGGCACATAGTGGTAGTTGTTGAAAGGCTCAACCTTGTTAAAAAGGAGTTTGCAGACTTTGTAAACTTCAAATGCCTTGTTCCCAGTGCTCTGAAGATTCCCACTGTCCTACAAATTTGTGGTGCATTTTTGCTCTATTTCTTTTTCCACAGAGAAAGAGAAGCAGCACCTTCTGGTAGGCTCTGCTGCTACTACAACTAACGCTTGTGTTGTTTTAAAATCCCGTTTAATCCACTGCATCCATTCGAGTCACAGTGTATTTCATCCTTTTCCCCCAAGTGCCTCCTTCCTGCTCCAGAGCCTTTGCTAAAGCAAAGCTCATTCGCTGCATTATACAACCCCAAATTACTCCGGGAATTAGGGCATTTCTGATCCTGCTGCTAATACTGGTGTTATACAACTGAGGCTCCCTCCAGATTTGCTCCGGCCTAAGGGCAGATAATAGAAGCTGCTGAGAGCGACGTGCATTTTGCCAGGTCTGGGCTGCTGTCTGCCTGCTTCAGCTGGAGCCTGATCCTGAAGTTTGCAGTGGAGATCCACCCTCTGGAGCAATCTGCTCTGTGGGAAGACAAGGAAAGCAGACTGGGGTCCAGCAATGCTCTGAGGCCAACTGAGCATCATCAAAGTTTTAGAGATGGAAGGACTAAGTTGAAGCACTCTGCCCTGGTATAAAGGGAAGCTAGGTACCCACTTGACCTCTAGATGAGCTTGTTTCCAGGAAAAGAGGTTTTATGGGATCTCAAGGGACTTTCTAGATTGACCAAGTCTGGAAACACAGATCAGAGAAATCCACCTGTGGCACAAACAGGATTTACTGAAAGTTGGGTTAGTGATAGACTGAGGGCAATAAGAGATCCCTGAAGTACAAGGCCTCTGCCAGAGCTCTTATAATTTTTTTGGTTTTCTTATCTGGCATCCAAGACACAAAGGAAAAAGTCTGGAGCAATGCTGATTAACTTTGGACCTGAGAGATTCGTGGCTTTTCTGCACATGAATAAGTAATGAAGGTATTGGCAGCACAGTATTCAGTACATGTCCTTGTGAGAGAAACAGAGAAAAGCAGACTGCCACAATGTCTCAGCCATATCTTGTTTATATATTGGAAAGAAAATAGGCTATAGTGTTTGTGGTATTCTTTAAAGTGATTTCAGTGTTATGTCTTAATTTACTCTTACCTCGGGAGTTAAGAAACAAACACTTCTTAAAATGCAGCTCATAAACCACATACTTACAGCCATCTGGAAAAAACATACTGATTGATTAAAGTTCAATCTATCTGCTTTAAGACCAGCTCACAGTAACTGCAATGATTGCAATTCCAGCTATGAGCATTTTCTTCTTAAAACATTCCTTGCTCTTATCAGACCAATTATTCAGCAGAACTTTCACTTATTCAATGTATTTCAGTGCAAGGACGTATCTGATAATCTGGAGCACAGTTCTGCAGGGAGAAGAGGATTTTGTGCCTGGTGACTCAGAATTGCTGAAAAATATAAAGATCCAGGCTCTGTGAAAAAAACAGGGGTACATTTGCATACCCCATGTACCTTAGAGCAGTTGAGAACATGATTCAAAATATTGATCAGAGTTTAATTACGTACTGACATTTCTGCCTGACTTTATATAATGTTCTTCTATTAATTTAATAATTAAGCAATTAGCCCTGAGGTTATTTTGCAAAACAGCCTACCAGCATGCAAAACAAAATGTAAATTTTTAAAGTGTTCCACTTGTCTCTGAAGAAAGAACAGGAAGTGATTTTTGTGCAGGAAGGTCACTGAAACCGTATACTTTTAGAATGTTAATCAAAAATGCATTTTGAAATCCAAAATGAGAAGTAGAAATATTTTATGGGTACATTAGCAGAAGTTAGAAGTCTGTTCTTGTATTGATAAGGAAAATTAGGCATATTTACTATGTGATGAGGTACATACACCTTGCTCGGAAAACTTTCAGAGATCTCACACACTTGGCCTGGAGTTAGAGTGGGTCAGTGTTGCCCCACATCTCCCCACTATCTTCTCAACCCTGCATGAAATACTGTTGATTAAATCACGTATTTTTAATTATTCTAGTAGCTTATGGATAGCTTGAAAAATGCAATGTGAGGCAAAAGCTCATTGAATATTATTCAGTGTGCATTCCCCAATTATTCTACCAGTGTAGTCGGTTCCAAACCACCAGTAAATTTGCCATAATAAAATTTTCTATTGACTTTCCTTTATATATAGGTCGTGCCTCCACCATACCACTCGCAGCTCCTCCCAGATGGATTCTTTTGCTGCTGGCAGGAGCCAAATATTTCTCTTCTGTCTTCTCGGTATTTGATTCATGTGGTGTTTACCCTTTTTATTCAGCCTGTTAACTAGTGGAATACCAAGTCAAAGTAACAGCAGGACTCTATTCATGTAACATGGACGTTGACTATACAGCAACTGATTTATCACATAGAACAGGTGTGCAGGACAAAACCTGATAACAGATGGTAACTACAACTGCCACTCATTAAAACCCTGATACTGAATTGAACAGCATCATGTCCTAAAGGAACTCCAGATCTCAGGCAGATTAATCAGCCCCAAAAGTCTCTCCTTTCTTTTTGAGATGAGCTAAACTATTTCTTCTGGTCTTTGTTGCTGCAGCTTTAGAAACCCACCATCTTTCAAAAACCGTGAGGTGGGAGGGATAAGGCATAAGAAAGAGGTTGGAGTAGATGATGGAACACTGATCTCTTCCGACCTTACCCATTCTGTAATTCTGTGAATTGCTGTGTAGAAAATTCTGTGAATTGCTGCATAGAAAAATTACAGTGGCAACTTATCAACACCTGCATCTTACAAATGATTGGGGAAATTTCTTTTTAAGTATAAACAAGTAGAAAATTATTACTGAAAAAAATTAGATTTTGACCTGTCCTTGCCTTGTTAGCTTAAATTGATTAATATATTGTCCTGTGATTTGCTTGTAAGTTCTCATTTAGATCACAATCTTGCCTGAGGACTCATTTTGGTATAAAACCTTTACCAATATGGTTGTAACAGAAAACCCTTATCAGTATGTTTATAATGGCTTGCAGCTGGGATAAGGATCTGCCCGTGGAAACATTTCAGTCCCTGGTGAGTCTCATTGATTTCACTGAGATTTAATGGCCAACAGCACTCTCTGTTAGCAGAGATTAATGAAAAAATCTGAGTTTATACTCAAGCACCTTGGTTTGTAGTGGTAGCCCAGTGTGTTAGCACCATTGCAAGGCAGTTTTTAGGGGGCACAAACTAGATTCTTTCCAAAGGAAACTAATCCAGAGACTGCTCCAGCTGCACCCTGATGTCCTCTGCCCCCAAGGCAGGGTGTAAAGGCTAAACCCAATGACTGGTCCTTCACACAGCTTTGAATCATGAGATTTGCAGGGGTGTTCAGTCCAGAGCACTGCCTGAAGTAACTATACCTGCAAGGCCTTTGCTGTTGAGCACTGATCTGTCCTGTTGTGGTGAATTATTTATTAGTACAAATCCAGTCTCAGTTAGACATCTATGCTTTTTGGAGAGGATTTAATGTAATTAATTTTAGCCATCTGACAGTCATGCTTTTAATCCAAGCTAGTTGGTCTCCTGTCTTGCTTTATTCACCAGGTCAGAGCTTTCAATTCTTTAAATTTTAAGACTGATATGGAATATGGATATATCATATATTTAAGGTATGAGATGAGGACCTTTGGGAGCTGCTTCTCTTCCTCCATGGGCTATCAAACTGGCTAAATTACATACTTTATATTACCTGTCTAAATTTTAAGCAGATATAATTAATGATCTGTCATAGTTTGAGATATGACATGGAGTTTCATGAGCAAACTCTTATGAAAAAAGATAAGAACATCAATAGTCAGATGCAAATTAATTTTGGGGACATCAAAACTCAAATTTATGCTTAAGGAAACACACTTCAGAAAGCAAAACCACCTATCCTGCCACCCATATAGCTCTGCTTGTGTTTAAGACTCAAAGAATGTTGTTCATTTGTTTTGTGCCTTTGATTTGTCTACGGAAATAACCACCTTTATGTATCCTTATCTACTAGTTGATTTCATGTTCTGACAGCAAACATCTTCTGAGCATATTTGGATAGAAATTTATAGTTACATTTGAAGAAAATACACAGGGACAACAATACTTCCCAAAATATACTATAACACTTTCATGCAAAACACTTCAAAGAAATATACATAAAAAGAAAAAAAGAAAGAAAGAAAATTGCCCTCAAGAAATCAGCTGAGGGCTTTCCAACTGTGAGATCGTTCAAACTAAGATTTTTTTTTTTTTTTCCAGTCTGCTTTTAAATGGCTCTGAGGACCTGGTAATCTTTCTTGCTGTCAGAAATCCAAAGCTGGGGCACTCCAGACAAAGACCCTCTACAACTGTCTCCCTCTGGTGTGAATCATCAAGTCTCAGCCTGCCTTGGGAGCAGTTGCTCTTTAAGTTACATTTTGTATTTTCAACATGATGTATAACAGTTGTAGGAATACCAACCTGTAGATTATCTCAAACTTGATTGTGTAAGAAATGTACCAGCATCTCCTCACTATCTGAGCTACTGAGGATGAAAGAAGAACTTGGATAGCACAGTGCCTGAATACATGGTATTAATGTCCAGCCAAACTCAACTGGCTTGTCTTCATCAAAATATAGAAGCACTAGCCAAAGTACTAACACAACCCAGAAAACAGCCAGAGAATCCTCTCTCGTGCCTCTGTATCCATGTTTTCCGGCATTCTGAGGACCAGGAGAGATTCTTTAACTGGCTACAGGATGACTACACAAAGGTAACTCAGGTCAAGCTAGGCTAATAAACCCTGCTAAGTGTGAGCTGGTGGTGTAGAATATGTCATGTTTTTCACTTGTTTGGATCCCAGGAATATGAAGCAGGGGCAGCTGAGCTGGTTCTGCCTTGAATTAGTACATATTCAGCAAGTTTTGTTAGTCTGGGTTATAGGACATACTGGAGCAGCTATGATGTGTCTGCACAAGAACCATCCCTAAGATGCAACATATTAATGTTCTGGGACTGCCAATACTGAGCTACTAAACAAGACTTGACCTTGTGTCAGTTTATATGACCCTGTGGTCTTGACCCACATAATCCTTAATCTGGATACAACATGTGCAGATAACTGATAGTTGCCTGACATTTACTACTCTCGCACCTGTATCCTCCAGGCCTTCTCTGCCATCTTTATTGATTATGACAGTTTCTTGCTGCTGTGATTTTTTCTAGACCTCTGGGGAGAAAGAGCAGCCACAGCACAATGACAGCATCAATTGTGGTGAACCCAGAGAGCCTTGCTCACGGTGCTTGTGCAGACACTTTTCTTAAGAAGAGCTCTCTCTATGCCTACAAGCAACATATGTGCTGCAGAGCCAGAGCTCCTCTCCAAGTCCCTCAGATGTATCTGCTTGTCACAAAAGATACTGGCCAAAGAACAGTCTTGCTTGGAAAGGAACAGTAACTGCTAAGAAACATCAAGAACAAATTTCTAGTGGCTTCAGCTGAGCAATTAAGTCACTAGACTAGAAGCAGGCTCTGACATAACTGCTTTCACAGCTCCAAAGTTCCTAGATGCCTGATTTTGCAGTGACCTGGCTTCAGTGTGAAAGTAGAAAACCAGATACTGGGCTCAGAAAGAATATCTCATTGCCCGCAAGCCTCAGGAGCTTACTCAATAAGCCTAAATTTTCTTGGATGCTTAAAACTGAAATCTTTTTCTCCTTGTAAAGGGGAGGAAGAAATCTTGCAAAAAGGTGGAACTACCTGACATACATACAAAACATCAAGGATGACCCTTCCTAATGACACTGACTTGCAGTTTTTACCACAAGTGAGCCTGGAGATTTTTCAGGGAATGCCAACAGCATTAAGATGTTTGTTTACCTAAAGGTAGAAGTAATTTACCAAGAACAGATGATCCTGACTACATGTAGGTGACTAAACCTAAATCCCTTGGGATCTTTCAGGTAAATAGAGAAGAATCTGGTAAACTTCAGAATGTGCAATATTAAGCAGTTCTGTAAAGCAGGCAAATTGAACTTTCATCTTGGAACAGATTGATGTTTGAGCAATAATGAGCTAAGCTAAAGAGTTTAGGATACTTTTATCCTACCCCTAAGTGCAACTAGATTCTTACTAATGGGTGGCAGATTATGGAAAATAACCAGTTCTCAGCAAATGGCTTGGATATATTATGGTTAACAATTAATCCCACACAGCTCTTTGGAGGAGGCAAAGATAGAGCCATGGTGTGAAAGGGGAGCTTCATCACAGGCACAGGTGTGGGAAGAGAGAGTGTCCCACAGCTGGCTTTCCCAGAACTTCCTCACACTTAACACTGCACTGTTTGACTTGCTGGCCAAAGGGTGTAGATCTCAGAACTGAGAGCAAACATGAGGTGTAGTTAGCCTCAGTGCAAAGCCAAAGAGTCCAAAGCGCAAAATGAGGCATGTCTTGCCCAGAACCACCAGGAGGGTAGCAGCAAAACCCACATGTCCTGACATCTAGTCTGGAATATTCCAAACTGTATTTTATGACAGCTTCACTTCACATATTTACATTGCATTTGAAAGTTATGGTGAAGGGGACACTTTGGGATAAACGTGACAAGCTCTCTTTAGCCTACGGGAAGACTGGAGGGGTTTCCCTCCAGGTAAGTGCAGAAAGAACAGCTGTACTCTGCCCTAAGCTGGTGAAGAATAGCCTCAGAATTCCTGCATTGCAGGAGTGGTATCAGCACAGCATTGGGCCACAGGTAGCAAAGGCTGCACAGATGTTGCCCAGAGCTGCTGGGAGGGCCACAGAAATTCTGGACTGGCTCATAGTCATACCTGGCCATAGGCAGAGTGATTGGGTTCAACAACCCTTCCAGCAGGAATACTCCAAGATGCCAATTTTCTGCTGTTTGTTCACTGCTCTCTTCAGGCTAATGAACATTTCTGGAGAACAGCCAAAAATTTGATTACCAGTGTAAGCAAGAGAGAATAAATATAGTACTTCTGGCTAGCCCAAAAAGCAAAGAAATTCTGTGGTTCATCCTAATAATTATAATGTATTTGAAAATATTTTGAAAAGGAATATATTCAGCACTTTGGAAATAAATATATTGTATGCAATTTGATTTTTAACCTGCCGTGGAATGTTAATGATGACAAAATATTTGTGTTGTACAGCCAGAATGTGGATATAAATATTTTCTTACTGAATTTTCTACAGGTTTATAGTGTTTGGGATGTAAATTTGTAAGTGAAGTTAAATATATGTTTATGTCTGGTCTTCAGAAACCATAATAAAAGCTGTTTTCTGCAATGGAAAAAAAATCAGAACAGATTTTTAAGAGGCATTAAAGTATTCCTGAAGAAGTATGATTTTTCTACTGCTTACACATAAAATCAGAAGTACAAAAAACTGCATTCCAAGTCACTTTAGAAACATAGCAGTTCATACTTCAATCCCAGGCATGTGATTAATTCCATTTAGTTAACAGGAGGAAGCATGTATATAAAATTGATTCCACACATAACTGCCATCAGAAGCAGGCTCTAAGCAGAAGTTGAGTATGTCCAAAAATCTGCAAAGCTAAACATGGTTTTGGACTGGGGCTTTAGCTTGTGGAACACATCAGCCAGAATCAATCCTCAGGGGAAGTTTTCCACCTCCTCACCTGCAAAACAGCCTGAATATCCTGTCCAGATGTGATAAAGGCCTGAAACATCCTGGTTTGTATAAAAAAACCCCAAACAACAACACCCCAAAAAAACCCCCAACCAACCAAACAAAAAACCAACCCTGATTTAAATCTATCAATGAAATATAGCAAGGAGTAACACCTCAAAGCAGAACTCTTTACCCAAAAGTAAGCCATTCTGTAAAAGGACTAACAACCAAAAAACTATACTCCATCCAAGGAAAACTTCAGGTGATAACATATTTCAGTAAAATATAATTAGTGGGATTGGAATTTAGCTGGGAGCCTCAGGCAAATGTTCTTCTTAAAAACAGGAATTGAATATTGTTCTAATGAGTTTTTAAAACCAGTCTCAAATGTTTGTACTTTCTCTAGATGCCTGGAATATTTCACACAGAGTTAAAGTGAAGCATAGGTACCATGCACATCAAAAAAAAACTTGGTGCAAAGGAGAGCTTTTCGAAAAGGTGAAATTTCTGTGTGATTAGTCGTGTTCATCATCACTGGGACACGCCTAGCAGAAGGGTGCAAAGCCATCACCTGCGCAAGAACAAGCATAATACTCCACAGTGGTAGGATTTGATTATTTCTTCTCACTGGGTGTAAAAACCATTGCAGAACCATTAATGACTTTTATTGTACACCCTTGTTTTTGTTCCAAGTTTGTGCCTTACATGACTCAGAAGTTTTCTGGTGGACAGTTCTCCCTAGGGTCATTTTTCAAAATCAAAGGGCTGAATTTACAGCCCGATATGGGTAACAGGAATAGAGATTCATGTTACTTTATAAACAAAAAATCAGCACCCCTTTTGCATGTGTTCTTGAAAGATTTGGAAGTCTCAAGCAATTTCACATGTCACTAACATCCCTGCATGATTATATAGCAACCATGGAAAATGTCTGCTTCCTGGTATTTTGGGGGTTTGCAATCCCATCTGTTACATTTCACAGTTCATTGCTAAGAATATGAGTTACATGATAAGTTGTGGAAAACACATAGCAAAGTCCTCTGACAGAAGCAAATGTAGTAAGATGAGGGTCAGGTGGGGGATATGACAGCTTCAGTAAGAGTCTGTCAGAAAGGTCTTCTGGAAAAGGTCTTGTCCATCTGCCAAGCATATGAGATAATTGACATCTTGGATGTTCCCACCAGCTGTCTCAACAGTTCAGGATCGAACAGGGGCAATTCACAGTCGCTGAGAAGCAGAAATGCATGTTGTAATGCAGGAACTGGAAAACGTGACAGGTGATATTTGCTGATGACTGGTAATGATAGGGAAGAGATGTTAAGCATAATAGCTATAACCCAGCCATTTTAAAAGCCTGGAGGTGAAATATGAATTAATTTTAACACTTTCTAAAATTGCCCTGAGATGATCTATCATCATTCAAGAGTATTCCTTGTACATACTCACTCAACATCTAATGCTGACATGCTATCTTTTGGGCTACTAATAACCCCACAACTTGTACAACCTCTGAGAATACAGAATAAAAATAGAGGGGGAGCAAACTTTTAAGATCTCTGTCTTTCCAGTGGATTTGGAACAACTATACCTTACCAAAATATCTGAAAATCTTATATGTAACTTATTCCAATGCACAAAAATACAGAATAAGTCATTAAATCTTCTTCCATTATAACATCATATCATCCTCTGAAGAGGAAGTGCCTTCTACCATACCAGTAATTATGAAACCTAACAAATGGCATTTCTTAATATACAGACATACATTTCTTGAACAATAGAGTAGTAAAATGAAAAGTTGAGGAGCAATCAGAAGCATCTGTCACAATTTAACAGCACCAGAATTAATAACACTCTCCCCCACCCAACCAAGCATTCTGCCAACACTTCAAAAGGGTAATTGGAGTGACTTGATAATTATAGATGTGTCATCCTGATTTCAATACCAGGCAAAATAATCCAGCAGGTGGACATGACTTTAACAAATAATTAAGGGGGAAACCCATGCAAGTGAACCGAGTTGATATAGTTTGTGGAAAATAAAACTTAACAAGTCACCATTACAGAAAATATTATACACTTGTATGGAACACTTCATCTTTAACATAAAGCCTGTCCCAGCTTTACTGTCATACTCAGAGCACCTTGCAGCAGAGGAAATTGCTACTCTCAGAAGGATTGTCCCTGTTGTCCTTCTACCAGCTCTTCTGCTGATGCAGCCTGCAGGGGCTTGGCTGACTTGAGAAGACCTACGCTCTTTCACATCCCAAGTCCAGATTTAATATAAATAACAATAGCAAATAAATAAATAAATAGTTAGATAAATGCATTACTTCAGAAATTCAGTTAATAGAGCTACGCTTGCTGGTCTTTTCCTCGCTGCCGGTTTCTTGACCAGCATTATTGAAATTGAAGTAAATATTTTGTGATAGCTGGGAGAGGCCTGTGTTAAACCTCTTGATCTTCACTTTGTGCCAATGCTGCTCTTCATTTAAAATCTGTTTCACTTTCCACTAATAGTTAAATTGTATGAGGTTTGGACAATGACATATGTGTAGGAGGAGAGAATTCAGAGTACTGTATAAGCTCAGAGAGCAAATCTTTTGGTGCTTCTAAAATACTCAAGCTCATTCAGTGTCCCAGGTGTATAAGATTGGATGAGATGATTTAATGTTCAGCCTTAGATTGTGGGCAATGCAAGGTGATGTATAAAGTGTTTTCCTTTATCATAATTGCTCATATGTAACCATTAAGCACACCATTACCTCATGGAACACAAGAGCCAAAAATCACTCATACTGACAGTATATATTTACTAAAGTGACATTCAGAGGACTCCAGCACTAGTATGTTGAAGATTTTGCCCTCTAAATCACAAGAGGAAATAATTCACTTACTTCCACCACTACCAGTGGGTCTCAGTTCTTTATTCAGATTTCCGTAGCTGAAACAGCATAGCAGAACAGGCTTGTATTAGAATGAGACCACAGCTGTGCACTGTACTTCATCATAATTTGTGACTTTGAAATATTCTTAATTGGAAGTATCTGGCAGACAGCATGGCAGATGATTACAGAATGATGGTATCAATTTGATGGCAATTTTGTTCAGGCTTTTTTTATTAAAGACCCTAGTCCTCACGTCCTGTCCCAAAATGAGGGACTAAAATAAATAAGTAAATTTTATTTTAAATGTGCTAGGGTTGAATCAAGCAGGGTCTGAGATCCCACAGGTACAGAGCAGGAAAGCCCTAGTGATGCCTGCACTGACTCAAACTTGGTGATCAGTTGTGTCCTGAGCATGTGAGCAGGAGAGATCAAGCTGTCCTCTGCTCCCCCTGAGAACACTGGTGGGTGGCCCTTCCTCCAGCTGGGATGAAGCTGCACTGATTCAAAGGGAGGAAGAAGTACATAAGCATAAAAATTTATCTGGACATGGAATAAAAAGGAGGAGTATGAAGTTATCCTCAGCAGCCCACTGCTGGTGCAGATATGAGATATGAGATACACTCCAAGTCTCTGTCACAAGGCGGAAGCTGGCAAACATGTAGCTCCCCATGACATGGGAGGTGGTGTGAATTCTCCAGAGGGACAAGAGGCCTTGCAGAGGGATCTAGAAAGATTGGAGCATTGGGCTGTGATTAATTTATGTTTAACAAGTTCAAATTCTGAACAATGCACTTAGTAACAGGCTTTTGACGTTTGACCAGCCCTGAAGTGATCAGGCAGTTGAACTAGATGATTGACGTAGGTCCCTTCCACATGGAATTTATTCTATTCTATTGATTCAATTAGATTCCATTCTGTTTTACTCTATTGTCTTGACCATTCTCCACAGAAAATGGCTATGAAAAATATTTAATAATTTAGCAAAACTGAATCTCAGAGTATTCCTGTGATGAAACAGTGCCAGTGACCCCAAGCAATAAAAATGAGAATATCCCATGAAAAAGGAGAATATCCCATCAAGACTGAGAAATACCAAGGGTGTCCACAGAGCCTTGACAAGGCTGTGATACAGAGATATAGATACCAAGCCTGTCTGAAATCCCCATTTCAAGAAAAATGTGGAAATACCACTGTGGCTATAAATGAGACCTAAGTGTTGGGACACAAACCTTTCTTAAGAGTTAAGATGTACAGCTTTCTAAATTCACTGAAAAAGAGACACTGTTTATTCCATGTGCTGGTGTAAGTCCTGATAATGGCATGCTTTCCAACCTTGTTGCCAAAGACTTGACAAGCTTGAAGTTCAATGGCTTAAAGTTCAATTTAGGCAAACTGGCTTTGACATTAGATGCATTTTCCTAGAAGCTGAAGCCTAGAAAATCTTAACTAAGATTGAGAGTGGATTTAGAGTCCCTTGAATAGGGTCAGAAATATTGCTAAGGATGTGGTTCAATCCAGAAACTGGATTCAAGTGTGAGGGTTAGTCTGCTGACTTCCTGAGGCTAGAAGCAGCAAGTCTATGGACTATGTTTTCTCTTTCTTTTCTTTATGAACCATGGTGGGAAAAAGGAAACTAGGCACTTAGCTTAGCATGGAACAGAATAGAGTAGAATAGTGTAGAATCATTTCAGCTAGAAGGATCATACAACAATCATCTAAGCCAACTGCCTGACCAATTCAGGGCCAACCAAAAGATAAAACATATTATTAAGGTCATTGTCCAAAGGCATCTTAGCCATTTACAAGCTTAGGACATTGACTAGCTCGCTGGGAAACCTGTTCCAGGATTTGATCACCCTCTCAATAATGAGATGCTTCCTAATGTCCAGTCTGATCCTCCCCTGGTGCATCTTTGAACCATTCCCATATGTTCTGTCATTGGTTCCCTGGGAGCAGAGATCATCACCTCCATCTCCATTTCCCCTCCTTAGAAAGCTGTAGAATGAGCAATGAGGTCACCTCTCAGCTTCCTTTTCTCCAAACTAGACAAGCCCAAAGTCCTCCACCGCTTCTCACAGGACATTCACCACTTTTCTGCGCTCCTATGGATGCACTTGAGTACCTTCTCATCCTTCTTAAATTGTGGGGCCCAAAACTGCACACACCTCATCTAAATTTATTCCATCCCACTATGGCTACCTGATTGCATCTAAGTTGGTCATAAAAGACTAAAAGACTAAAGACTAAATAATAAGAGGTTTATAAAAGAACTATAATCAAAAAATTAATGAACCCACCATCCAGTGTAAGGAATTGTTTCTAAAGGTCTCCTGCTTGTCTGTACTGAAACATATTTTATGGAACTGTAACTGTTTAAGCAGACAGATTTGTTGATTCTGCCCTTATTGTGTTATCTTCCATATTATTTTAACCCAACAAACTTTGTGTTGCCTAAGAATCCCACTTGAAAACACTTTGTATGGTCATCAATGTTGTTAATGAAAACACTGAATAGTGCCAGCTTAGAAGTCAGCGCTGGAAGCAGATCTGCTCTTCCATTGTAACAATTGCCTGAGATCTCTCCAGGAGTCACTTAATAACACACTTGTTGTGTGTTATGCTGTGTTAGTTCTATTTAATTCATGTTTCTTAGTCAAAATGTAACTGATAGAAAGTCAAATGCATTGGAGAAATCCAAGTATGTGACATCGGTATAGTTACCATTGTCTGCCAGCCTAGAATGAAAGACAACAAACAAAGCCTACCTTCCAAGCAAAAGAGTTGTGGCTTCTAACCCTTTTTTCTGAAGTCCAAAAACCTTGTGTTTTCTAACCAACACCATCAGGATAATTACCTAATAGCTACCTGTGTCATTCCTTGCATCATTTTCAAAAATCAAACCAGTACCAAGAATCCTGGTTTTAAATCTTCAGGAATTCCCTGTTTTCCAAGCTTTGCTAAAATTTACAGTGGGTCTTCAAAGATCTTGGCTAATTTCCTTATGACTTCTAGATGCAAGTTCTCCAGCAGATGCTTCCACTCCTCTTCTGCAATTACAGATGATAATTTCTCTGTTCCATCCGCCATGTGGAATGTAATGGACACATCCTAAAGCCTCTTTTCAGACACAGAAGGAAAACAGCTGGTTGAGCACATTCAACCTGCTTCCATCATGAGACGCAGCTTCTTTATCTGCAAACAGCTATCATGTCTGATACAGAGATTCTTCTTCTCACAAACATGTATTTTCTTGTCTTGGTGCCTCTTGTCTCGGATTGGAACACTTTACCCTTGGAATTTTTCTGAGTTGTGTCACAAATCTCCCCATAACAGGCTTATAAGGCATAATTTACATTAAATCCTGTATTACAATTCAGCAGTGAAACAGAATAATAACTGCTCTGTTGATCTGTTTTTTCTTATGATTACTCATCAGGCAAGTGCAGAATCATGGCACAGTTTCTGCTTTCTTCTATTTCATTTGATAAAACAGAAGAAGGGAGTTATTAAATTCAAACTGCATGTTTGGCAAATATCAATCCACAATCAAAAGCTCTAAATGGAACTACCAGAGATGTACAGAGCAAGTTGCACTGCCAGTAAATTTTGAATGCTTGCATGAGGTGTTCCCTATTTCCTGCAATATTTATGACAATCCTTCCTGCTCTCTCACCTAATTGTCACTGCAGATACTTTAGGTGATTACACAGTTTTCAGTCTGGTATTCTTTCATATTGTAACTCAGTGTAACAAGACCCAGTCACTAAAGCTGTATCTCACCTGTTTGAGGAGATTTTGACAACATTCCTGCATTTGTTCATACTTAATCCCTTGAGGAAGAAAAAGTACAATAAGCAAAACTCCAAACTTATTGTGAGTTTTTTTAAAATTAGTTGATTAGTTACTATGCATTAATTATTCCTCTGGAATTTCCAGTTTGCAAGAAATTTCAAAAAATTAACTTCTCAAGTAGCAGATACCCTGTGTTCTGTGAAGTTTTGAAACAAAATTTTACTTCCATTTTTTGTCTCCACAAAATGTTGAGTAAATGCATAGTCTTGAGCAGTTTCTCACCAAGTTTAAAATAGGAATTGCTGCAAATTTCACCAAAATACTCCATTGTATAACACATTTATTGAAACATGCAATTATTATAATTAATAATGCTGCTATTAACAAAAGGCACTTCTCTGCCAAAGCCTGAGGCCCTCTTCAAGCCATTAAAAGAAATCACAATAAATATCAAAGAAAATATACTGTCTAGTAGAACTTTGAGATGGAAAACAGTTATTACATCACCCAATTCATTCTCTCCTTGCCAATGGAGGAATTTAGCACTAAGTACAAATTCATTTTCATTATTTGGATGCGGGTTTCCAACTTTTTTTGGGCACAGCAACAACTCTTTCAGCATAAGAGTAATGAAATCTTGGCACTCTGGCCCTCGGTTCTCTCTGAAAGCCAAAGCTTGTCCAGACTTTTCTGTGTATTTGCCCAGATAAATGTAGTTAAATGGAATTGTTTACACTGCAGTTTTTCCTGTTGCACTTGTTCTTCAGCCAGAACCCATATATAAGAAAGAGCACTTCGCATACGCTGTTACAAAATGCGACACCTCCATAGAATTAACATATTTTGATAGAGCAGAAAGTAAGTTTGGACATTTTTTCATTTACTTGCAGCTGCCTGAATAAATTGCCACTACATTCCAGCTGCTAAAAGTTTACATTTTCTGTATGCATATATTTTAAATGAAACAATAACTTTATAAGCGGCACAGTGGAACAGATCTGGCCGAGGTTCTAGATGATGAGTCCAAGTGCAGCTCTTGAATGCTCCAGTTGCAGGCACCAGGGTCTAGGAGTCATAAATGTTCATCCAGATGATGAGAAAATGAGTGCCTGCTGTCTGCAACACAGGCACTATATTTGTGCATGGCAGCACCCTTGAAACCTCTGGGCCAGGACACTCTGCTCTGTCAGACTCTCAATCTCAGCATGTTTTAGATTGGAGCTAAGCCCCAAAACTACTCAGACCAGTGTTTTGGGACATGCTGGGGCAAGTGAACAATAAGGCAACTTTCAGGTCAAACAGCAAATCAGTTCAGCAAGTCTGGTGAGCTCAGTCAGGTTGGGCTGAGCAAGTGTGAGGCTTCTGTTTGCTTTTGGATCAGATGCACCTAAACTCTTCTCCTTCTTAGACTTCTCTGTCCTTTTGTTTTTAATTTATGAAGTTTAATCAAAGTCACTGACATGAATAGGATGTATGGCACTCTGAGAAGAACCTGGTCTTCCACTTAAATGTCCTCAGACCCTAGGAAAATGAGGTATACAGCAGAAATTTCTGATCCATTGCCTTCTTCCACTACACTGGAAAATGGAACTTGCCCATGAGAGGAAACGAAGGACTCACTAAAATATCTTCTAGGTGGTTCTATTTTTCCTGTTTTCA
Organism: Pycnonotus jocosus; assembly: GCA_013400435.1. NCBI lineage: Eukaryota > Metazoa > Chordata > Aves > Passeriformes > Pycnonotidae > Pycnonotus > Pycnonotus jocosus. Next base: position 243,750 of record VWYP01016660.1, on the reverse strand, counting down.
CCCTCTTAACATTGGCATAGATAACCTATTTTAGGAATGCAGGCCTGGGTTGTCAAGTCCAGATCCTTGGTGATTAGAGAGGCAATTCTTGTGAGAACCTTACTTGTCCTTAATTGTGATTGTGAGTCACTTCCAGTGTGCTCAGTCTGGGGAGGCCCTCTTTGCAGGTGGAAACAAGTCACAGATTCGTTTACTCAGGTCTGATTTTTTGTTGTCCTGTCAAAAATGTATACACCACAAATCTCCTCTTTATTTCAGGAACACTAAAGAGGAGGCACATATGTGAAACTTACAGCAGCTTTCACCTGCAAAACCCTTATGATCCTTTCTCTCTTCCAGTACCTGCACAGTCACACAATGTCCTCCTCAAACAACAACAACAAAAAAATAAAAAAGCAAAAAGGATTCAAATAAAACAAATAGAAAATCTGCTAATGATTTAAGCTGGCTAGAGGAAAAAAAAATAAAAGGCTAATTATTGTTCCTCTGATGCAATTTTGAGGATCTGCACAATACATTCTCCACCTTGTTTATCCTACTATGTACAAATATCTAAAATCCAGCTTTAAAAATTATTTACCTTTGTTTCATTCAGCAGTATCCTCTGGGATTCCCCTATCTATCCTGTGGGATTCCCTGGGATTCAGACTTATTTTTAATAGCTTCTTCTGCAATTTATAAGCTCACCGAGGTAGTAGAATAAACTCAAAATCTACGTCACAGTGCTCAGCTAATTGCCAGTAATTTTCTCTTCCAACTGTTTACATGAGGAAAAAATTACATAGAAGATGACTGTGTTTGCTATATAATACTACACAGTTACTTGGATTTGGTTTAGCTCTAATGAAAGCATTTTGAGCTCTCCTTAGGACTTGAGAGTGTCAATTTTTCAGTGTCAATTTTTAATTGACAGCAGTGTCAATTTTTACAACAGGAAAGTTTTCTCCTCCTGAAGCATTCCCTGACTCTGTAGTAGCTAGTAAGAAGCCAGGGACAGCAGCAATTCATCCATGGCCTCTCAGGGACTGGGTGCTCAAGCACTTTGTGCCAGGAAATCCTTGCTTGCCTCAAGGAGTGCTGCGGTTTCTTGTTAGCAACTCGCTGCTGTGCTGAAGGCTCTGTGTGCTTGAAGTTAAGAGGGACTCTGAGAGTCCTCTAAACAGATTTTAGATACTAGTATAGGGAAAACAAGGAGCAGCCTTAGCCCAGACTTTTAAACTCCAAAGGAAGCATCACTGGCTGCCTGATCTACCCTCCCACACTTCTGCTGGAGAGGAGAGAAGATGGCCACGAGGACTGTGAGTGTGGACATTTTTCAGTTCTTCACTGAGTCATTTATAAATGTCATTGGTTTTCAGCTTCTTTGCAAGGCAGTGTGATTGCCCTTCCATGTAGTCCTTCCAAAAGTACAATTGTACCATTAGCAAACAACACCAAGGAACTTCCAAAGCCAGTGCTAAATCATACTGGCTGTTTTCCACCAAACTTTGCTTGCTCCACTGAATCAGAGCCCATTACTGCTTTGGTTATGCTTGTGACAAAGCAACTTATTAGATTCCTTCACTGCAATTTGTCTGCCCTAAGCTATGCATCCAAAATATAGGTAGACACCTCTCCCAGTTAAGTGTTGGCACTCAGCTGCAAAACAAGGTGCCTGCAGGAGACAGTAAATTCTTCCCTACACCCACTATCAACCACCGAGACATCAAGGTCTTCATCCTCTGTGGCTTCCTCAGATAGGACAGCAGATATTCCAGCTACTCCAGGCAAAGATTCCTTTAAGATTCAAGCCAGTACCTTGAACACAGGCAGGTAGACAATCCACGTGGGATCAGCAGCTGTGAAGCCTGGCCTGTGGGTGACCCTTGTCTTCATGGAGAGGCAGCAGAGGCCAGGTGTGATACCCCAGGACATCTCTGGTTATACTAGATATGCACAATTAGATAAGCACACATCTTATCACTTCTCCTGCCCACAACCACTTGCTAACAAGCTGCACATCACCCAGCCTGTGGATTGCTGTGCACAGCTCTCTGTCCATCACAAGCAGCTAACGAGTTTCATTCAAAATTTCACAGGGAAAGAAAAAAAAACCCTCTGCCCTTTGCTGTCTCCCTTCACAGATGTGCAGGTCCTTTCATATATGTCCTAACATATAATTTATATAGAGTTTTTTCACTCAGAGGATGATTGAGCACTGGAACAGGCTCCCCAGGAAAGTGGGAACCAAGCCTGTGAGAGTTCAAGAAACATTTGGACAATGGTCTCAGGCACATGGTGTGATTTTTGGGATGTGCTGTGCAGGGCCAGGAGTTGGACTTTGATGATCCTAGTGCATCTCTTCCAACTCAGCATTGTGTGATTCTATGTTGGGAAGGGTCTGTGGGCCATGCTAAGTTCTCAAGCGTTCCCAGCTGTTGTTTGGAAGAATGCTAGCACAGGCCTCCCCAATGGTACAAAAGCACAGTGATGGCAGTGCTTGTCAGTGCTTGCCACCACTGCTTGGTTTACAGGTGTGACTGCAGCCAGAGCAAACGGCTCAGCACTTGGGTTCAGCAGGCTGACTCTTTTCTTACCAGGCAGGATGAATTCAGTAAATAAACCACCAGATCCTCACAGGCTTGGTTGATTTCCATGGATTTGCAACCTGCTTTCTTTTTTTGTACTCTGCAAGCCATACTCACCTCTCATGAACACTGCAGGGCATGTGATTCCTTGGATTCCTGTAAACCTCAGGTCTAATGGAGTGAGTTCCTGACAGACCAGGCACAGAAGAGGAAGGCCACCCAGCAGCCCACATTTGTCTATAAGCAGCGTGTGTGCAACCTACTGAGCAGCCTAAGGCACTGCTGAGGGTGTGACAGGTGATAGCCAGCAGCCCCCATGGAATCACTACCCACCCAGGCAAGAGAGAGCTGCAGTGCCTGGCCATAATCCTGATGGTCAGGTTTCTGGCTGGGAGGTGGCTGGTTCTTTTGATGAGAAAAAGGGGTTTTAATACATGTTCAATTCATCCTTCTGTCATATTTCCTACTATTTTTAAACCTTAACAAATCCTGTGAGTTTTTAATAAATACAACATTGTAGGGGCATGAGTCAACCCTTTTAGGATCAACTGGTAGGTTATAGATGTGGTTATTTGCCATCATAGTGAGAGTATTCAGGGTTAGTCACTTACTGGACTTGAAGCCAGGAGAGCAGTAGTAGCACGGGGAGGAGATGAACCAATGACAAAAATTTGGGTGACTGAATCAGCCCAACTACCTGAGATGGAGCAGTCAAATCCAACTCAAATGTAGCACCTCCTCAAAAAGACAGATAAGCTGTATTGCAAAGCACTGGGGCAGATATCATGTAGATAGGGCACTGGCAGAAGAATTAGTGGGACAATATTTCTCTTTGGAAAAAGAAATAGGTCATCACTGGCATTATCTCATAGTGCTTTTTGTTTATCTCTGTCTTTTCACTTTTCTAGTGGCATAGAGGCAGTTACATCTTCTCCTTTACTGTGGTTATCTTTCATCCTTCCTCCTCTTTACTTAGAGTTTACCTCTTCATATCAATAAACCCACAACCCGAATTAATTTTGTGAACAAATCATATGACAATGAGCAGTGGTAGTATCTTTTTTACCAATACTTTTATAATGATTTCCTCTTGAGAACATATTTCAATTTCCTAAGACACTATTATTTGAGAATATATAAAAATCAAGATGCAAAATATAAGTTTCTTAATGACTGTCAGATGCTTATGACATTTTATCTTGAGTAATCTTTTTTAAAACTGCTTGTGAAGAACTTGTCTGGATTTCTTCTCAGAAAGTTTGTAATGTCTCTTTCACTGGATTCTTGAAAGCATCCTTGTTCTCACACACAGTCACTAAGACAACATCTCTAATTTTGCAATTCCTGTTCAGATGAACTGTACAGCTATAACAGATGCTTCCATTTGGGGAAAAAATAAAAAGGAACCAGTTGCAAGCAACTATCTCTTAATGATTTCACACTTATCTTCTATTAAAATCTGCATAATCTTCTAATGGTTAATCAGCATACATTTATTTCATGATCACTAAGAGGCAGCTGTTGTTAAGAACAGTGAATGAAGAAGTTTTTTAACATTATGCCTTTTAAAGCACTTGAGCCTCGATTTAGGCAGTCTAAATTTCATGTACTTCCCTACGCCTCATGTCTCCCTTTGGTCATCCCTATGTCTGCAGGGACACAGGGCACACAAAGCACAGGAGGCTCTAAATTAAGTTTTCAATGTCTGAACTTGTACTTTGATGTCCAGATGTATAAGTACCAACACCTCTCAAGTTAATTACTTCTCAGCCAGTGGTTGGTTGGTTGGAGTTTTGTTTGTCTTGGGAGTTTTTGTTTCTTTGTGTTGGTTTTGAGGGAGTTTTTTGTTTTGCTTTTTGTTTTTGGTTTGGTTTGTTTGTTTTCATCATTGTTTTGCTGCTGCTGCTGCTTATTGCTATATATCAGAGTTCATAAGTTACCCAAAGTGCCATGGAATGTAGCTTCATATAGATATAGATATAGATATAGATATATATTCTGACTATCTAAATGAGATTGTTGGTACTGGTGGCAGAACTAGGGCTTCACTGATAAGATTTCAAATCTTGCTCTCTGCTTAATTCAACTCATGCTTCTCCTGCAAGCTGCTTCCACTCTGTGCAACTTAAATGTGTACGTGGTTATGTGAGCTGAGATCTGACCTACATCTAACGCTAAACACATTGTTCCTTTTTGTGCTGCTGGCTGCAGAAGCACTGTATCTTAACCAGTCTTGCTGCAGCAGCCAACTGCTTTATCTTTGGCTTTGAACAGATTCTCAGCCTTGGATAAGGATGTGTTACTGTCAGTCAGATAACATTGGCTTTTGAGGAGCTGTTGCAAGCAGCCACAGTCTTTGCCCTCTGCCTAGCTTTCAGTCAAATGTTGGGTAAGAGGTTTATAAAGGAAGAAATTTTCTTTATGCTCTTCTCGACCAGATCTTTCATAAGACTGCCGTATAGCTTTGAAAATTTTGCTCTAGAAAAGAAAACAGCAGATTGTCTATCACTGATTTCACATAAAAAGGAAGATTGCTTTCATGGTTAACTTAATACTACTGAGCAGGAGAGAGATAATATCTTACAGGAGAAAAGTCTGGCACAGTCTAGACTCATAGGTAAAAAATGTATCTCAGGTACTTTAGCATAAAAAGGCTTTGCTATAATATAGACTAATGCAGAAAAATTTACAGTTTACTTTGAAACCACGAATGTTTAGCCCTGAATGTTCTCATAAAGGTCCTCAGACTAATTTTATCACAAACACATCTATTCCTTCATAGCTTTACGTTAAGTCATGTACAAAGGCTCATCAAATAGAAGTAAAGAGTCTTCTGGAAAAAACCATCCTTAAAATGTTTACCTAGTCATAACTAATAGCTTTTGATTGTTCCTTAGTAAGCTTGGAAGCCATTATAGAAAGCTCAATTAAGAGTCTTGACATTTACTGTGCATTCCAGTTCAAATTTACTAATGGATACAATTCAATTCCTTTTTGCACCACACAATGCCACAAATTCAGTTTAGAGTAATGCAGACTTCCAAGGGTGAGCTGGGAATAATTACACAGAAGGTCAAAAGCCTCTTGCCCTGCAATAAGTACCATTTCTGACAGGCTTGCTAGTTTGTTTAAATAGAACATTATAATCAAGCAGATATTGGAAAAAATCTCAAGGAGAGTACTTTTATACAATACAGAGTCCCCCTCATAAAGAAAGATATACCTAATTTTCAGTTCTGTGGAATGCCACCTAGAAAGAAGGGCCCTTTTAATAGCGAGGTGCGACTGCACTTTTGGTCATTATGAGCTGCAATTCCTTCTCTAAAGTAGGATTTTGTTGCCCAACTTGGAGCTAACAGTGTGTTGAACATCCGGCCCAGTGCAAACAGGTTCCATAAGTACCTTCAAATCAGCTTTTCTGCATGAAAGAAGCAATGCTTTTGTGAATGAAACCGGATGCTAAAGAATTAGAAATGCAAGCACTCCTCTGGTCACTTTGCAGAGAAAAAATGGGGGAGGAGGAGTAGAAAAGATGCTGATTACAACATGTTGTCTATATAAACTAAACATGTGGGAAGGTGTGGGAATGTGCATGTAAACCTTTTCCAGAGTTTTTTGTTTCATTAAAATGAAGAAAACTCAAAGAGGTGTTCCATCCTCTCCCCTCCCTCCACATAACAATTTTTGCTGAGCAAAGTGTTAGACCTGGACAGGCGCTGATGTCACCATTTTGACTGATAGTCAGGTTCTTGCAGGAAAATAGCACAACTAATTCATCTGCATTTGAGAACAAAGGCCTGTAACACATGGATGAATGCAGTCTCCTCAGGTTCTCTAGGAAGTCCTCTGAGCAGCACAGACTTGCTGCAGGTTCAGGGTACAGCTGGCTATGCTGAGAGGGGAACAGCAACAGGCAGACAGACATCACCATGCTTAAAGCAGTCTTGGGGATCAGTGGCATTCCTCAATACAAAGAGTAGCATTTTTCTCACTTCTTTGGTTTGTTTTATTTTATTTACGTCAAGTATCTGAGCTACTCCTAAACCTTCGATTAAAAAGAAAAATTCCCTGATTTGACAAACAAACATCTTGTGAACCCCTGAAGCACTTCAGCTTTGAAAGGAAAACAAGTAGAAACTTTTGCCAGTTTGCTCGAAACTGCCATTCACTGTTAAGTTATTTTTATCAGAGAGGGAAGTTGGCTAAAAGCCTGAACAAAGAGATAGATCTTCATTCCCTTGTTGAACATGCGGAAGCTCAGGTTTAAGGTAGCAATTATCTGTCCTCTGCAACATCACACCCAGCCTTCCTTCTGCCCTTGTCACTGCAGCTTGCTGAAAGAGAATTGGGGACACAGAAAAGACAGTTCTCATCAGCTGGGCTCTGGCTCACATGATGATTACCACACGATACTTCATCTAGAGATGAAGTGTGATATTCTCTCATCATCTCATCGTCTAGTTCAGAAGCCTTGCAGGCTCCTTGACTCATTGCCCCACACAGCGCGTGCAGCCTATCTGGTCCGTATGGGACAAGGATGGTAGCACTGGGATCTGGTCAGCAATCACGAAACCACAGCTTTTCTGCTGCAATAATCTCCCACCTGCAGCATGTGTCACAGCTATGAACTGTTTGGCCCGTAAATCAACAGGTTTGATCTTGCCTTCCGATGATTCCTGAATAGGTTGCTGAAAGGCTCTCAAGAGCACCTCCACCTCCTAAACTAGCACCACCCTCTTTACTCACAGTGGATTATAAGGAAGTTGCTGCCTTTTTTGTTGCTTAAGCTGGCCTGTGAAAGACTATAAATGAATTTTATGCCATACGTAAATTATTTGGCTTCTCGCAAGGCTCACAGAGTACTTAGGTGTGAATGTGTTATCTTGAAGACACAGGTGAGGGTGTAGGCTGTGTTTGTTTCAGGGCTCACTATTTGTGTTTCAGGTGCACACAAATAGTGGGAGCTCAGTTGGATGCAGCAGTGTTGATGCAAGGACTTTTAGAAATTATACTTCCAAATACAGAAATCACTCACCTGTGTTTCTTGCCACATCTGAATTAAATCCAAGAACCAGGATCATGTTTTGAATCTGATGCTATATTAAGGACAGATGGATTGACATAAGCCACATTTTTGAGGTGGATTATTCATAAACATGTACAATTTGACACAGAAGGTCAAGTGACTAATATTTCATATCTCAACATTCCAAAGAACTCACCTGCAATGGAAATGATTCCTTGGTACAGTATTTTCTTCAGCTACTTGAGTGAATATGCTCTGTGTCTGTAGGCTCATGTTTGTGGAACAAGATGTTATTCAGGCCCAATTCCACAGGTCATTTTATTTAAATAAAGGTGGCATAGATCTTACTTCCTCTCCGAGTTAGCCACATGTACATGTGCTCAGTGTTCTTTGGACAAGACATGCCACAGCTACATCTGTAGCTGTGAATACACAATCCCACCTCCTCTCCACCTGACCTCCTCTTAGGCAACCTGCAAAAAGTCTGTCCAGGTCTGCTTGGCCTGACCTCCTCATGTGCACCTTGACCTTGTTGTGTTATGATGGATAATAAATGTGCTGGCAGTGCCTGAGCACATAAAGCTAAAATGTTCCAAAGGACAATCTTCCCCTGTATCAACCTTGTGGCCTTCTAGACACTCAAGAGCAGATTTGGCTTTCAGATGGCCTCAGGGTAACCCTTGAGATGTAGTGCACCTGCATCAATATACCTACATGTTCTTACCAAGCAGAATTCTCTCTTGGCTTATACAATGGAAATTAGAAGTAGGTGTGCCAACATATATCAGTAGGGAAAGACACCCTTAATCCACAAATGGTTGCTTTATAAAGACTGAGGTACTGTAAAAGCCATTCCTTTATGCAATGCAGCCTACAGATTATAAAACTCCAGAGACAAGGCATGGATTAAGTGCATTACCACACAATGAACATATGTCAGTTTAGTTTTTATCACTGTCAAACAAGTACTAGGAAAGAGTCATAAGAAAAACATTTATAGCAATAAATCCCACCTCAACATGATAACATTCAGACTGAATACTAAAAGAACTAAAGGTATGTAGAATACAAAGTGACTTAGGTATTCCAGGTAACCCATGGCATACTGTAGAACAATCATTTTAATATTTCTGGCTGGCTAATAAAAGTAGCAGGAAGAACCATGCTTCATGAGTTTTGGATAAGAAACTAAAAGTGTCTAGTTTGGCTGCATGTTCATCTTACTGCAGTTAAGTATAGACAACTTTTCTTAACTATGCTAGTACATATCTTCCAAAATGTAAGAAGCACAAATTATAACTTCTTTCATAAGTCGTACAACAAGGTGTGCACTGTTCCCCAGACTCACATAATCACGGAAATAGCATCACTGCAGTATTTTGCCTCCCTCTGGATTTTTCCCCTTCACAGGTTTATGCTGACAGTTTGTTTTGCTTTACTTTACTCACTAATGTGGTTAACATTCGTAACCCTCTTGATGACTGCCATGGTTACAGAGCACATCTCTTTCAACAGGTTCCTTTTTCCTGGCGGTAATACAACGCCTCTGATTCATAGGCCGCAGAATAGTGGTGGTGAAATCAGTGGAGCTTACTGTCCCTTGGCACTGGGGACCAAACAGAGCTGGTGTAAGCTGGGGATTACCATGGAGCATAGAATAACATCCCTAGCTTTGGCTTTGAAGATTCTGTTTCCTCATCAGTATTTTTCTCTTTTGTTGCCTTTCAGAAATGCAAGTGTTTTCATATCATGCTTTATAACTTAGCAGAAGACTAATATTTTGTCTGGCAGCGTTTGTAGCTTGTATAGATGATTTCTTGCACCAAGCTTCCCCTTGCTTTTTCCCTCTCTCCCCTGTCTCTCTGAGTTTAAGTGTGATGTTTTGAAAAGCAAATCTTTTTGACTACAAAGTCCTTTCCAGTCTTTATTATGTTAGGTATGGGTTAATAGGGCAAATGTCTTCAGCTCCTCTTCATCTTCCATTACCAAAGTCTGTCTTACCAAAAACATGCTCATTTGTATCGGCTGAAAGTGTTCCATCAAAGTTGAATTTTAATGAAAACATTCTTTAAAAAGAGTTTTCAGGGTGAAGAGTAGAGAAAGAAGGGGAAAGATTTTTTTGCTGTTATTGTCACTAAATAAAAAGGGTATTTTGATTCAGTAATGGATACTTTCCAAATTTAAAAAAACCTGAATGTGTAGATCTCAAGATGACTGTTTTGTGTCCCACAGAAATCTGTTTGTGCCTTAATTCTCCACTGTGAACCAAGTGTATTTTTCTCATTGAGAAAATGTTTAAGGAGAAGGTGAGCCTGACTTAGGCAGTGAAAAATCCAGAAATCTACACTGGGGGACCTGCTTTTAGCAATTTCTCTCATCAGTGATCTCAGCTTCCTTCCCAAATTAATTAGGCTCCTGGAATACTCCCTTATTATCCCTTCTCAGGCATAGTCAATTAATTTTGCATTAAAAATATGCAATTACTGCAACTTGTTGCATGTACCATTTTTTTCCAGTCATAAATTACAACCATCCTTTGAGTCATAAAATAAAATCTAAATAATGCTGCCATATTCCTCTTGACTGAACAAAGTGTAAATGTTGATCAAGGATTCTATCAGCTAAAAATATCAGAAATTGAGAATGACATTGCCAGAAAGATGGGTATTAGTATATGGCTCAGTACTTACGTGTTTTTCTCCTTTGTGTTTATCAGCGCAATCATTTCTTCTTGTTGCACCAGCATATTTTATTCTTTAAGCAAATTATCATGGTTAAAGTAAGTAGGGCAATTATTCTTTGTTAGCTGGCACACTGCCATTCCTTTCATGTGTTCAAGAGTCAGCTATGAATTATAAGGATGCAATGTCCCTGATGGATTTAGCAGTGACATCATAAATCCTCACTCTGATGAAGACACTAATGTGTGCTGTTGCCAGTAATTTGCTGACACCACTTAGAGTGAAGGGCACAAACAAAGATGTCTTTCTTGGCATAGTACCAAGGAAGCCAAAGCTGCTGTGAAAGAAAACACCAGCCAGGTGAATTCAACTTCTTTGGAAATACATCTGTTAAATGGGGAACAATACACCTGCATAATGAATGGTGCTCTCCTGTGTGCATGGTGTGCTTTGGAAAACACGGTCAGCTGAACATGAAAAAAGAAAAAAAACCCAACAAAATATGTATCTGAGGGTTCTGGCAGCAGTTAATTAATTATTTCAGCTTAGATAAAGCAGTTCTGGAATAGTTTGGGGGTCACCACAGTATCAGTACATAGCTGGATTGGACCCAGCACAAAATCTGAAGTGGTTCTCTGTATGAACTCTCTTCCTATCCTTTCCCTGGTGAGGAGTCATGCCTTGCTCCTCTGGCTTCAGATTCTGATTGAGCACTGGTACCACATTCCATAGCTACCACCCAGTGAGGTCAACACGCCCACATGGGCTTTCAGGGCAATCTTTGGGAGCACTCTCAGGTGAAATGGTGACCTGTTTCTTCTAAGATAAGAGAGACCGTTGTGGTGGGACTGATGTCTGGCTTGTAGTGAGGTCCATTGGCACAGATGAAGTTTTGGGTATCTATCTGTGTCACACACCAGAATAGCAGACTGGCACAATCTGCAGGCCACAGAGCAGGTTTGGCCTTGTCTTATTAACATGGTGTGTGGCATTACCAGTCCATCCCTTTACTCTACTCATCACTGCTTCATTCTGCCTAAGCTCTCCAGAAAGAAATTTAATTCACAGCACACATTCATAAAATACTGTTCATCCTTTTAACTGGTTCCCTTAAACCTACCCTAAAAATCAGCACCACTGTTGCTCAAGAGACCCTTCTTCCAGGACGCTGAAATCTCTTAGTGTCTCTTAGGAAGATTTAAAAGGTCCTACATTTCCTCCCACCCACCTTTGCCACTCAGGCCTCCCTTTCCTCTAATAAGAACCCACTCAGGTGCGTTAAGGTGCCACATGCTGAATCCTACAACACCATCAGGAAGCTGAAGATTCTGGATTTTTCTTCAGGAACTGTATGTTGCTCTTGGGCAGCAATATGAAAATCTTTTCTGTAATAAAGTACATTAGGATATTAATTATTCCTGTTAGTCCAAGGTGTCAAGTAGCATTATCAATATAATTATAAAAATTTTCATGTTAGGGTTTAAACATTGAACTTTACTTTAAAACAATAATGGTGTAGAAATCTGTTCCTTCTCTTTGACTTCTCTGTTCTTGAACAATTCTAATTTTTAGATTTTTTTCTGCATCCCCATGAATCATCTTTTCCTGCCCCAAGTTCAAATGGGAGCTGCGTCTCATGATGCCACATGACTTCAGAAGCTGCAGCTTTGAACAAAAGCCAATATATTTGTCTTCTGCATATAAAATGCACTTTATATCATCTTGGCAATGAATGTTTGTACATCGTATCAAGCAGTGCTTGGCTTCCCTATGGCACATGGTGCAGTTTTATTAATAGTATTGATTTTAATCTAATTTACTTGAAAGTTTTCAAACCTCCTGCTTCTGTAAGGTACCCGAAACACTAACCTACAGGTCAATCCAGATCATACCGGTTTGAAGCGCTCCACATGAATTTCCATCCAAAATCTATCTCTTCTAAAATTGCTGGGTCCTGTCAGAGTTCTGCCTTTGTTCTTTTCTGCCAAAGCATTGATATGACATTTGTAAACGTTGCCAGATGAGTCAGTGGCTTGGGTTTGGTACATAACTCAGAATTTCAGTTTTTCAGGCCCTCTGAAGCAGCAGCAACTATTGGAGCCAAAGTTTAATATTGTTAGTGTATTAATTTATGTCAGTGGTTGAGCACTTTTTTTTTTTTTACCACATTGCACAGAAAATCTCCTACCACCAGCAATTGATCAAATATGACAAGCTCCCACTTGGCTAATGCCTGTGATATGGGCTACTTAACTCCTGTATTTCTTCCCAGAATGGAAACTGTGGCTTCTGGTGAAATAAAGGAGCTTCTGTTTCTCTGCCACTGTCAGAAATGGAAATTCAAAGCAATATTTTCATCAGCTTGAAATGCCAGATCAGATTAAAATCCTCATGCCAAGGGGAAGGCGTTTGCTTTGAGCTGTGGTTCTTAATGCTCCTCAGCCCACCACTTTGTAGGAGAATCTCAACCTTCCTGTTCCTCCTCTCATTGGAGCAGTGCTGAAGTGTCAAATCCTTAAGAGAGGCTGAGGTCTTCTGGTAATACCCCACTAGGGTGAATTCAAGCCTGATATAGGGCTGCCAGGCTAAGAGGGTTACTTCAAGGAAGAAGGCACACTGGTGGAGATGTAAATTGGAACTCAGGTGGCTCATGAATCCTACCTACCAATTTATGATTCCCATAAATTGGATGTTGCACTCTCTCTGTTGGAGAGAGTGAGTGGGATGAGCTGCCCCAGCAGGGCCCTTGAATCACTAACTGATCCCTTAACCTTGGATATCCTAAAGTTTGTGATAACTGAGCTGGGCTCAGGTAACAGACCATTGTGGCTGGCAGCTTGAGGAAGACATCTATCCTGCTTGGACATGTTCTTGTTACTAAACCTTCTCTGCATTTCACACACACGGAGAGCCTGGTATGAAGCGTGTTGTTGTCATAATGAAATCACAAGGAATCAGATGGAGAAATGTGTGTTTGAGCATTTAAAGCTAGACTTGTAGACCACAAAATAGACTTCACAAGTAGAGGTCAAGGTGGCACCAATTAAGACAAGATTATATTTAATGGAAAGTCACCTGGATTGAATTAAGTGTATTTTCTTGGACCTAGCAGGCTGGAATCAGGATAAACAAACTTCTCCAGAATTCCTAGGTGACCTTCCAATAATTATGACCAAATCTCAGTTTCAAGTCTTCAGAGCCCCCAAATTATCTTTTATATAAGAACACACATTGCTACTCGGGAGGTCTGTTTGTTGTGATGAACAGAGCATAAAATAAATCCCTCACACACAATACTGCAGGTGGAGCCTGCAAAGCAGTTTCTGATCAATAGAGCTAATGGGCCTCCAGTGTAAAACACATTTTTGTAACTCCCTTTCTTTAGACCCATTTTTTTTTGTCAGAAACACAGTGCCAAAAGAACTTAATGGCTTTGTTTTCCAGTCCATAAACTGCTGATATGTCACTGGTGTTGCAGTTTAGCATACACAATAAACCCACCAGAGTTCAAGCTCGTGCTACAGTCAAGCACTGGGGCCCCCACCTTCCTTCCTTCCTTTCTTTCTTTCTTTTTTCTTTCTGTTTTTTGTTTGTTTGTTTGTTTGTTTTCTTAGTTTATTGCTGCTGCCTGTTTAAAATATGATAATGTACTTCTACATGGAAACACAGTATGATACACACACTTCTCGGTTCAATCTGTGGGATGCCGGATTTCCATGCTAAATCATGTTTGCCCCTTATGCAGACAGTATGCCCAGGAGAGGCATGGAAATCAGCCTTTAGTTCCTGTTCGTTTGCCAGTCTTGGCCTGCACAGTCTACTTGCTCACATTAAGACGAACACTGGTCAATAGTTTTTCACCATAAGACAGTTTCTTTTGAAAATGTGTTGGTTAACTGAGTTCCACTGATCCAACCAAGACATTAAATGCCTGCTTAATGAATCCATGCAGGTTTTCAGATATCTAATGGGTATCAATTATTTGGACCCTACGAATCCCTGGCAGCTTGTTAGTGAATGCACACTCCTGTCAACATTCACTATTTTCTGTTAGCAGTGTGAAAAAAAAAGAAAAAAAAAAGAAAGAAAAGCTCAGTATTTCCAGGCAGATGCAAAGAAGTTTCCAGAAAGTTCACTAGAAATGTCTAAAATTTTTGGTTTGAACTCACACTAGACTAGAACATAATTTGTGAGCCTAAAGTAATTTTATATGTGCTTTTCAAGAATAAGCCCAACATCCAACCTCTCAATAAACTTACAACACCTGTCCTAAAGAAGTAAATGCAACTCTTGCTGTATTTGCTTAATTTAAAGCTGACTTGAACCTTTAAGCTCATGGCTCATGGTCTTGCCCACTGTGATTTGAGATACTGGTTTTATACTACAGAGAATGGGAAGGCCTAGATTTTCACAGGAGATACAAAATCCCTATTCTTTCTCTAGTGAAAATCGAGGTAAATCTGATGTAATTAACATTTTGAGTGTTTTTGTACAAGTTTTTGAAGTGTGTGCTTCTGTATTTGTTTAGTTTGAATCTTGGGGGGTAAGGAACCATATTGTAAAAGAGGAGCAATACACCCAGCATCAATAATTCCTACGAAGCTTGCAAAGACACTTGTAAACACCTTTATGTGGGATGTACAGATAAAGGTGTAATGGAAGTATAAATGGTTATGTTTGGCACTGTCTGATTCAGTGTTTTGTATCTTAGTGCTGCTACCATGCTTTTTCCCCCTAGCCATGACCCCTAGGACCACTGTATAACCATACTTCACCCTCATCTCAGCCTCAGGGTTATTGATACTTTCTCTTGTCCTTTCATTCCTTTTCCTGACTTCACATCTCACTTCAGCCTCAGTCCTTGGTTCGTACTACAGGTGCCTGACCATCTCCTTGTACTGTAGTTACTTTGCCTTCTACCCCATCCCCACCACCCCCTGCCAGGCAGGAATAAAAGATCACAGCCTCAAATAGACTCAGCTGAATCTCTGTACCTTGCCTGCAGAAAGGCCAGAAAATCTATCTGCTTGGGGTAAGAAGTGTTGTGTAAGGCTTGGCCACCCAGGTGGGAACCAGTGACTGGTGTTCCCCAGTGGTGCTCTCGGTGGCTGGGAGTAAAGCACTAATCTTAGCAGAAGGATACTGTGAAAACCTGAGCTCTGCATCCTGTGCTCCTTCCACATATGAAAGCACCATCTCAGACCCCACCTACTATAGAGAAAAACCCACTTGGTTTCACAGATGCATAGGGTGGTTTGGGTTGGAAGGGACCTTAAAGATCATCTAATTCCAAGTCCCCTGCTGTGGGCAGGGACACCCTTCACTAGACCAGGTTGCTCAAAGCCCCATCCAACCTGATCTTGGAACACTTACAGGGATGGGGCATCCACAGCTTCTCTGGGAAACCTGTTCCAGTGCCTCACCACCCTCACAGTAAAGAACTTCCTCCTAATATCTAAACTAAATCTACTCTGCTTCAGTGGAAAGCATTTACCCTTTGTTGTATCACTTTGTAAAAAGTTGCCCCCCCGCCCCAATTTTCTTGTAAGCCCTAAAGGTACTGGAAGACTGCTATAGGATCTCCCTGGAGCCTTCTCTTCTCCAGTTATCCAGGAGATATGTTCCCTCACATATATATCAGGCCCTTCCTGACTCCTATAGCAAGGTGTCACCTTCCACTGTGTCTTTGATAAGTGGCTATTGATCTACTGGATATCACCACCACTCCTGCAAGTTACAGCCAGTGGACTAACATTTGCTCACTATTTCTCTGAGTTGAATTCAAGCATGAAATTGCTATCAATGACATCCTTACTTCCTACCAAAACTCTTCCAGCTAGGATAGTCAAGGAAAATATTTTAAGCCCTGAAAGCTTCTTAAAGTTTATGGGTACATGGCCATCCATGTGAATCAAACTAAAGCTGACAATCCTGAAGGGCCACATTAGTTTTCCCACAAAAACACATGAATGTAGCATTTCTGTCCCACACTTGGCAGGTTATTCATTTATTTTAATTTGCAGCAACCGTGACTGAGTTACATTCATCTTCCCAGATGTTGTTAGTGATGAAAGCTGAAGGAACAAGTCTTTTCTGATGTTGATGTACTGTGTGCCAAACCTCATCTTGAGCCCCTGGCTCCTGCTGTACTTTTCTTGTGTCTGTACTGCTGCCTTGTGATAAATGAAACTTGCAGAATCACACGTACTGTGGTACAGGAACAAGCATCTTGTCTGGGGAGTGGTCAGTGCCGGAGGCTAAAAACTTGGGCTGCGTGTACATCTGCGGAGGCTCATGTAATAACTACAGTAAAGTTATTATAACTAAAGCAAAGGTGCTGAGGCTTTGATTACAAATGTCAAACAAAATGGGAAACAAAGCAAGGCTGAGGAAAGAAAAAGGCTGCAGCCCTGTGTTCTCCTCCCCCCACCTCATCACAACAAGCAGCTTTTCTGTCTTTGTTTTATTAGCTCCAAAAGCCTTTGCAGTCTTGCCTTCTTGGCATGCTTGTAAAGTCCTGGGAAGCTCAGAGTTTTCTCTAAGTTACACTGAAAAGCCACAGATGGTCTAAATGATCGTTTGTAAATAAATGAATAATCAGAACCAAAAAAGCTCTGCAGAAACTCTCTACCAGCCTTTTCTAATTTTTTACAGAACGCCTCAGAAACAGATTGCTTACTTCACCAGCAGACTGAAACAGCCATGTTACCAATTTGCACAGATGGAGATCAATTCTGTCTCAGCTAATTCAGGGTTTTCAGTTTCCACAAAGCTCCTTCCCGCTGGAAGCAGAGAAAGTACCAGACCCCTGTTTGCCGAATGAGAGATGGGCACCAAAGGAGCAGCTCCCATTTCCTGCTCACGTCCCTTACCTCACACCAGCCCGGATGTGAGACAACCCCCCAGCACAAGCGAGGCATAAAACCTCTGCTTTCATGTCCCTGCTGTTCCCTGGGGCTCTGCCTCTGCCCACGCCTGTGTGCTGAGGTGATGGTGCTGTGTGCAGGACCCCAGCCTGTCCAGGTGACCTTGGACCCCTCTGTCATGGGGGCGGCCACACTGTCTCCTATGGGATGCTCTTTGCAGTCCAGGCTTGGGGTGAACGCCTGCTGCCCGTGGGAGAGATGAGAACAGGCCAGGTCTGGGGGCATGTGGGGCTTTAGAGCACCCCTTAAAGCACCAGCTCAGGTAAGGGGGACAGGCAAAGAAGGAGTCTGAGCATTAATCTCCTTCCTCGGCCCTTTATAGAGTCATAAAATGGTTTAGGTTGGAAAATATCACTTAAAGACCACCTTGTTCCAATTGCCCTGCATGGACAGGGGCACCTTCCACTGGGCCAAAGCCCCATCCAACCTGGCCTGTAACACTTCTAGGGATGTGGCACCCATTTTGGCTCTAACATCTCAAAGTAAATGGCTTTAAAAACTGCTACTCAGCTGTTGCATACCTACATTAACACCTGGCTCCTAAATATATTCCCAGTAGCGCTCCTGGTGCCCCAGCTACCTTTAGAAAGAGCTAGTCCTGTAGCTATACCTACACAATGCATACAGTGCATGCATGTGTGCGTGTACAAATACACACATATATATGTACTAAGCAGATACATGCAAGTACTTGCATGCCTATACGTGCCAGCAGTCAGAACTCAGACGTCAGTGTAGACAAAGCAGGTATTTAAGGATAAATGAGGAATTAAAGCAGCTTTACCTGCTGGATAAAGTGATAGCTGGGGAACAGTTGCATCCTGCTTCCCACATCAGGGGGAAGCTCTCTCTCAGCAGCACATTGCCATGAAGCTGTGGACACAGGAGAGGAGGCCATTTCCCAGCAAATTCTTTGCTGTCCCAGCCTTGGCCATGAGCAGAGAGGCTCCCTGTCATCTTGCTGATGAAGGAATTTTACTGTCTCTCTCCCAAGTCTGCCAGCTCCTCTGAAATGGTGACACGTTGTTGCAGCAGCCAGGGCTGGATTTGCCTCTGCTGAAATGGAATGGCACAGCTGGATAGCCATGATCATCCTGGTGGAAAAGAATGAGATTTTTTCCACCTCAAAATAAGACACACTGTCTTAGCTAAGCTGCCACAATGGTTATTTTATTTATGGTCTTTGCAGTAGATTCTGTTCTACATACTTGATGTATTCAATGAATGTATTTAGCTGTACTTTTCCAGCCATAGACTGCTAGATGGAGACAGAAAACTGCTTTCCACAGCTGCAGGCTTCTGTGTTTCCAGTTAGGGTGTTCAGGCACCAGTGCTGCCACACCTGCTATGCCACATGTGCCACATTTACGATCCAGTTGATCATGGGAGAGGGAGATTTAATAACTCCTTAAAAACTGCATGCCAGAGCCTCTTCAGGGCATTGCATTTTAAAGTAACACAGAGGGGAGCCTATAATAAATGTTACAAGGGGAAATACCTGTGACTGATAAGAAGCTGAGCGGATGACAAATCACAAAAGCCTCCAGAGAACCCCTCAGGAGCAGATAACCTTGAGACGTACCTGTATATAAAGATTAAACAGCAACCCGAGCTCAGCAGAGATTTATAGCGCTTTGCAAGCATCTTGGTTTCACTGTTTGCTTTTGCAGTAGTTTCTGGACTTTATTGTTAGTTTCTGTCTGTTAATATTCTGCATAGGCCCAAAAAATACAGGTGTAGAGAAGTCACCCCAGAAAAAACAAAGAATTTATTTGAAATATTTTACAAGGAGGTTTTATAGATCAATATCCCCAGCAAATGAGAAAGATAACCAGGAAAGGGCACAGTGCACCTGTGAGCAAGGTTGTGCAAAGATACAAATGAAAACATAAAGGATAAAATATATTGACATGTTTCAGCTTACTGGCTAGATCTGGTTATTCATTCCTTTGTAAGGGGCAGGTCTACCTATTATGGGCCATATATTTTTGGTAAGACAAGTAAGGCAATAAATGCCTCTGTGAGTATGCTTCAACAGGAAGGATATGGCTACTGCTGCTATTTGAGGCCTCTCACAGAAAATACCCATGGGTATAAAAACCATAGCCAGCTACAGACTGGGTCAAAACCTTACCGAGAGCCTGTTCTGCCTAACGGCCAAAGTGAGAGGGAGGGACTCCAAAAGGTCAAGTGCTATGATGAGTACCAGGAAACATTTTCTCACCGTAAGGGTGGCTGACCCCTGGCACAGGTTGCCTAGCAAGGCTGTGGTCTTCATCCTTGCAGATTCTCAAACGCCATCTGGACACCATCCTGGTAACTGGCCCTGGGTGTCCCTGTTTCAGCAGGGGGCTGGACCACATGACCTCCTGAGGTCACTGCCAACCCCAAACATTCTGCAATTCTGGCATTTTTTGCTTAACTACTGAGTCACTCCAGCTTGAGTCAAATGCCTTTGGCTCTTTGTTTATTTAAACGGTTTAACTTTGCCTAGTTTGCTAGGATGGGAGGGTTGTTTAGGGACAGGTTTCCACAGTGTGTACTGCAGGCATTGCTGAAGAGACCAATTACATCTGTGGCGGCCTGGACCACAGTGCTGTCTTTGCTTTGGAACGAACAAATACTTGGTGACCACCAGCACGTTTTCCCACTAGCATTGCCCTTTCAATTCCCAACCAAAATCTCATGCCACCGGGCCACAGTGCAGGGAGCAGATCTTTCATGTCTGAAAGATCTCTCATATGGACGAGCTCTCCTGTTAGAGGCTGGACACGAGTATTTGCACCCTAAATCCATGGGTGAAAGTCTGCACTGCCGGAACTCCATCTGGGAAGCAAGCAATCTCCCTGGGTTCAAGGATGATGCTGATGTGATTTTTTTCTGCACGTAGAGAGGGAACTGTGCTTATCTGATCTAGTAACTCAATGTGCAAAGTTGAAGGTAGTTACCAAAGGCCACTCCTTGTCATGCTCACGGAGAGCCAGACGTGCCCGTAAGATGTACTTAACATAATGTGCCAGCTTTTCATTCCAAGTGGACTGTTCAATAACAAAGGGGGAAAAAAGGGGGAGGGATTAGATGACAATTGAGCAGTTGTTTGTGCAAGTGGAAGAAATAACTTTTCAGGAACAGAGCATGGGTCAGGGCAGAGGACGGTGTGGGCGTTCACTGAGGAGGTCAGACTAAACAGGCAGTGATGCATTTTATACTTATGTCACTCTTGGGAGAAAAAATGAAATTACACACAGGACACTGAGGAAGAACAAACAACTTATTGTGTAGAAAGCAGAAGTGCTTTGGAAGGGCCAATGCAACTATCTGATTTTTAAATTCATCATTGGTTTGAGAGATGGAAGATCTGTTATAGCACAGATTTGGTTGAGAAACATCTCTTCACAAGGCTCAAAGGTCTCCAAATCACTTTGTTTACTCATTTCTCTGCCTGTAACCACGTAACACTATGGCTTTTACTAGATAAATGATCAGATTGGTTACAAGTAAGCTGATGGGAATTCAGGGAAAGGAGAAATTTAATTTTAAGGAGAAATTTTATTAATAAGGGTGATGTGCAGCTCCAGGCCTCTGACTTTATATCCACTTGTCCTAGACTGGCTCAAACATAAAGGAATCTTTTTTACAGAATGGTCAGACACAAGGGAGAAGCTCACAGTCCTCAACTGCAAATGCCAATTCTCTTCAATCAGGTACGAACTTGCAACTTCCAGTGTGCCGCTGCCCTCCTCCAGCAGCTGTTCCTTCACTTCAGGGGCTCACATGAACAAATCCTCTCCTGGCTGCACGGTACCTTACAGATGCTGCACATCAGCTGCACCAGCCTCCCCACACAGGGAAAGGAGAAGGGTAGAAGCAAAGTGTTCCCCTTTCAAAGTACTTGGGGAATTCAAATTATATAGTAATGCAAAATAGTTTTATATCATCCCAGGACATTTTTGTTTATACTGCTGAGTGCTATTTTATTTGTTCCATCTTTGCAACAGATGCACAAATTCTGTGCAAGGAGAAAGAATGTCTACTTTCTATAGTGACTTTAAAAAAAATCAGAAAAGCAAGTAAAATCCATTTCTTAAGCAAACATTCCATTAAAAAAATCACTGTATGTTTACAGAAAATGAAGATTTAATTTTAAAAAGTTAATAACTAGGTATTCCAGAAGGTTTGAGTCATCCACAGTAATAATTAGGGGGTTTGTTCCATACAAAATGCTTTATTTAACCTTCATGCCTCCATTCAGATAGTTGTACAAATGCATACATTTAAAGGTTTAAACTCTATTTCAATTCACAGCTCAATTCATAGGAAAGTTGAATACAGAAAAGCAATGCACCAACAAAATATGTCTGAGACACCATTTAAAACGATAACACTTGTTCATTTAAATCTTTGAGAATAGAGTGGAATTATCATCCTCTGACAGAATTTCATTAGGGGCCTCCCTTTACATTATCATAGGGCAAAAATCACCTTTTTACAGGAAAAGGAAAAAAGCTCTGAGTATATTTACAATACATACACTATACATAAATACAAGAACAACACTTACATAATATTAATAAACTTATAACATAGGCATTGCCAAAACACTACATAGTATATAAATGCAGAGGAAACTATTGGGAAATTAGACCTTCAGAAGTTTACTTTAAGTTTTGAAGAAAAGTAATTTTTGTATTTAATAGCTTTTGAAAAGAAGGCAAAAGAAAATCTAAAAAACTAATTGTGTTTGCCTGCTAGCACTGGTATTTTTATTCCTTTTAAATGTAGGAGCTCTACTGACACTACTATCTCTATGGGGTTATTGTTAATGGCCCTCCCTTTCACATCTTATCTAGGAAAAAGATTGAGGTGCTGTACATACTAATTCCATTGCTGTGAAGCTTCAGTCCCAAATGAATCTCTTGGTAAACTACGGGATGTTTTTGTATTTTTACACAGGAGGATCAAATGGTACACTCATTGGTACATACAACAGTAATGATCCAATCAGGAGGAACAATTTGGGGCCAAATACAATCCCATCCTTAGGTTTTCATTCAAATAACACCATGGGGGAATTTGCTTCATCCATAAGTAACTTGGCCAAGAATGATATTTTTCAGTATTGTTGTTTTTTCCTGAACACAGCTGAAAGAACTCTCTGATTTAATGGTATTTTTGACCCCACATGTTGATAGCAGTGTCCAAATCTCTCTTTCCCTTGATGTGTATGAATGCATGTGCCTGTGTGTGGGTTGAAGGTCTTAAGGCTGATGGTGCATGAAACTTAAGTAATTCATTACTATCTCTGTGTATATTCTACAAATATGCAAATGGGAAATACAACTTCGCAAGGACAGACAGAAGGTCAACAGAGCATATTGTGTAGGTGTTCAGTGAAGAAATTACATTACCAAGGAAGCCATGTTTAGGACAGTCAGGGAAGAAATAAACCATGCGGGGTTTTTTAAGATGGAAATGTAGCAGTGAAAAAGTCTGAAACCAGAAATGACAACAACAACTCTGAATCTGAAAAATTTTAGTTCAGCCATGAAGATTTGGCTCAAGTTGTCTTTCCAAAGCTCTTTTATACCTAGAAAGGCAGGGAGAGGGAGAAAAGTTGTATCTGAACCTATTTGTGTATTTTATGGTTCATGCTTACGACAATCCATCAAAGCCATCGCCTGTGGTCCCATATCAGACACTGAATTACTGTTTTTCAAAAGCTGAGGTCACAGCACAGAGCAAGGTTTAGCAAGTCAATGTGTGAACCACCTCTTCTTTTGTAACTGAGAGAATCTTGGCTCACTGAAACTTCTGACTCTGAATTGGGAAAGATGTTGCACTTCATTCATACTGACAACAGAATCTCAAGTAAATTTTTTAATTCCTACTTTTGTAATAGCTAAAATTCACATGCCTAGTTTTGCTTCTCTGGAAGACTGAAAAACTCTGTATTGAATAATGTAGGAGTTACCATATGGGCAATTATTTCATAATTCGAAGTCAGTGAGCATGAGCTGCTATAGAATAATGCTGGCAAAGCAAAAAAAAAAAAAACAAAAAACCAAACCCAAATAAAACAAAAAAATCCAAAGAGTAAAACCAAAACAAAATAGACTAAAAACCCAACAACAAAAAAGAACCCTTACTCAGAGTTTGCTTTTCAGAATGAAGGGAAAAAAAACCTGTTTCATTTTGGGACAGTGAAGACAAAGGTGTGCTTTTCTACTGAAGAACTAACACATGGAGGGCTGGAATCAGTCAAACCTTCCAACACGGCAGCTTTCTAAGGGTGACCCCTCCAGAACAAAGAACTGAACACTCCTCTCCAAGAAGGGCTCAGGCACAGGGTAAGAAACTAGATTCCTCTGTCCTTCTGATAACACATCCCCTGGTGCTCTCCTGAAATCCCCAGCATGAGCTGTATTCTTTCATGTGCTTAATATCTGGAGATATGCTCAGGACAACAGAATAAGTATATACGCATGTTCTGATGGGATTATTTCTGCCAGTGGTTATCATTTAAATTTGTTACTGAATGAGCAACCTTGCCAGTTAATTAACTCGTGGATGAATAATTGTTACACGTGTGTCCATGTTCACTTTTTTGGGGGTCGAGGGGTGAAGATGTTTTTGCACCTGCACTTTCATCTGTGTATGAGCCTCAGTGAGACTCCAGCAGCAACCCACTGATGGCAGCAGAAGCCTAGACAAAGTGCAGGATTTTTCAAACACAAAGTTTTGCCTGGATAAATGACAGGTACAAATTCAGAGAATGGAAAGCAATCTTCCTTGGCAAAGGCATCAGGACAACCAGTTACATTTTGATTTCCAATAAATTAATTTTAAAAATAGAAGAAGCATGAGGGCTGGCATTACATTGCTATTTTAAGAATCCATTAGCAGTATTTAATATTTACAAAAAAACTGAGAAAAAGCAAGAGTGCAAGAATCACAGCTGGCCATTTTCTGGTAAGATCAATTAGTCTGATGCAAATGTTTAGGTCACTCAATATAAAAATCTTCATATTTCATTTTAGGAATATCGACTTCTTGTTTGCTATTCAAATAGTGTCTAGACTGACAGTCCCCAATTTTTCACTCATTTGTCCCCAAAAGAAAGAGAAGTGATGTATTTTGTCCACTCATGAAATCAACTAAGATGATATTAAATACTATGAGCATTACATGATGAAGAGAAAGGAGACATAAGGTAAACTCTTGTGTTTCCAGAGTTAAATGCAGATGATTTTTCAAGAGAATCCCTGTTCTATCATATTCCCTAAAGAAAGCTCCATTGAGCTTATTGCTGGTTTTGGATTACTTCACTAGAGAATACCCTGGATACGTGGGCACAGCCAACATAAATGGGGAAGAAATCCCCTAAAACACTGCTTTGACAACAACCTCCAATCACACCTACTGAGAATCGGTACAGCTACGAGTCATTTGTAAACTAAGATCTATTTTCTTCTTACAAATATATGACAGATGTTATCTGAGAAAATAACTAAAACCTCTAACACAGTATCTCAATATGTGAACATACAAATGGCACTTTGTGTTTGTTTCTGTGCTGCATTATTGTTCTCCAAGTAAAATTTCATTTTCACCTTATTGTTAACAGAATCCCATTAAGTTATTGCTGTGTAAAAGTATAGGAACATCCCATCAGTTCTAATTACAGGCACTTTCAGTTTCTTTTTCACCTTTAAAATAAATTTCAGGCTATCTCACTGAAGTGTATGTGTATTTTAAATGTCAGAACTGTCCTGCTACAATGGATATTCTTGACATGTTACTGCACCTAGAAGACTAAACTCCCCTGGAATCAGCAAAAAGCAGCTGCCTATGTCAGCTCTGCAACCTTTAGTCAGGATCCACTGTAGCTGGGGAAATACAAGAAGAAATAACATCATGAGTATTTGCCATTCCTGTATCTGCAGTTCATTGTAAAATGCCAGAAGGAAAAAAGAAATCACAAACTGCCAAACCTTTCATATGGTTTTCATTTTGTTTAAGTGTTTTTTTCCTTTATTCAGTCAAAGACATTGAGCGGTGACTTATTTGACACTGAAGGACTCAGTATAACTTTGCTATATCACACAACATCTGCAAAACAGCAAAGAAGTGGCCACTCCACTTTGCAGAGAAAACACGCTCTGAAAAAACAGAACACTTTACGTCTTGTTTTGTGTTTAAGCTTTGCAAGGCATTATCCTAACAGTCTTCCCAATGAAAACCGAAGGTAAGAATTGTTTAAAAATGTATTTCATTTATGCTATTTAACACCCCATGTAAAACTGTTGAGTTTAAAAATACTTTTCCATTATCACATATATTACAGAATATTTTAACTGTTACAAGTATAGTAAAATACTTTCAAGTTGCTCTGATTTCTAAAGATGCAGTATCCTTACAGTTACATTTTTATGCCAAAACCTGATTTATTGCAGAGAATTTAAACCTTTTCAATCATGACTTCATAAGCATACACTACACAGCAACTGCTATGCTATAGCAAAACTGAAAATGCAACAACTTCTTTGTGCAATTCTCCAGTCACGTATCACAGGCAAAGGCATAACACAATAACATGAGCTGGTTTCTTAAGGTAGTATTTTTTATAACAGTGTTTACTAAAAATTCTTCTTTTTCTGTTTTTTTCTCCTAAATTTTAATTTTAAATAAACTTGTTTATTACCTGCACAAGGGTAGAGAGACTTGGAAGTGCTGGGTTCATATGCATGAGTGTAAGGATGAGCATGTGGGGGAGTAGCATGGATTTACTGAACGATCTTAAGACTTGGCTGCTGCAGAAGATGCAGTTTCATGCAATGACCTTTCCAAACCCAAATCCAAACTAAAAAGTAAGTGGGATATTATTAGTCACACTTACTCTGATTTTGAGGTACCCACCTTCAATAAAAGAGAAAGAGATTTTTTTTACATTAAACAGCATTTATTATCGGAAGATAAATTTATAAATGGCAACTAGAATACATTTTCAATGTGGCTAATGGAAAACGAGACTTATGATCACTGCTATTCTCATTATTAATGGGGAGAAAAGGCTGTCCAGCTATTTGTCCATGCTCTGCCCTGCAAGTTTACCCAAACATCAACATCACTGATGTAATTTTCAAAACTGTTAATTTTGTTATACATTACTCCAGCAAATAATCATATACACAAGTCAGTCTACATCTATTTAACTAATTATGTAAGCATGAGAGAGAATAAAGAATACTGCATCTTCATCCCCAAGTAAAAACTGCTGTTGCAATGAGCCAATTTTAGACTGCTGAATATAAGGGGTGCTCAAAAAATAATTATACGATTAAAATTTTTAAAATTTCTGTATCAAAGCTGTTTGCTCATTACATTTTCTTAAAATGCTGGCTCCTGAGGTTTCCTGACAAATCCATTTAGAACTTTTGAAAAATATATGAAATCTGACATTTCATGGCATGATTTCCTTCGCAAGCTGTAACATGCAATGTCACGGCATGGTGGACTGAAATCTCTCTCTTCCTGAAGGAATGGGACACTGTATATTTGTGTATCCCAACTGCTCAATTAAGATGGACCTACTGTCCTGTCAGGATGAGATCTGGTATTTCTGCATGCTACACATGATGTAAGCATTCACCACAGCCATGAAATGTCACAGAGCTGTGGTGGGGTAGCAGGGTTTTTGAGGAAACTACCATGGAGCAATTGCCCACGGTCATTGCATGAGCACAGAAACTCGGCAGGTCTGAACCACAGCCAATAAAGGCAAAGACACATTGAGGATCTGGGAGGCATCAGCTCCACATTCAAACACCCCCATCCCATCAAGTAACTTCTCTTAAAATACTTCTGAAGGGGACGAAAACCAGAAAACAACCCCATGGAGTAACTGGGATCAAAGTCTGGTATGAATGAACCATATTGTGTACTTGAAAGCCAGTGGTGGACTACTGCTGGTTGTGGAAGTTGTCTACAGGTAACACCACCATGAGAAATCCTTGCACATGTGCTGCAAAGGTTGAGGATGTACTTCCTGCCTGTGAAATAACAAAATGTAGCACACACTCCTTTACCATTTGGCTTCATTCTCCTACCATTGCCACACTGTGCCTGTGTCCCTTGGCATTAGTGCTGCTTTAACCCTCTATCAATTTGGGGTTCTTTGAATAAAACCAGACCCTCTTTCTGTTGCAGTGTTTCCAATGCATACAGTAACAGGCAACCAGCTGAAAAACCAGGGATTCACACACAGCAACCTCGGCCTTGGGAGATGAGCCTGTCCACGGTCTGTCATACCTATGTTCCTCCACAGGGCATTTCAAAGCTGAATGCTAACATTTAGGGCCTGTCCATTCCTCTTGTAGGTTCTCTGTCTTCACTGACTACAGGGAAAGCCTAAAGAGGAACATTGATCTCTCCCAGTTGCACGCAGCCTTTGAGAGTAACAGCACATCCTCCTGTACACTAACAGAATGCCCAGTAAGAGCTTCTGCTCAAGTAAACTTAATTTTCTGAGAGAAAAAAAAAAATTCACAGATCCCAAAAGGAATTCTGTATGCCACTGGTTCTTCAACTGAATTACTGCCATTCAAATAATTAGTTGGTAAAACATTCTTGGGCAGGAAAGAAAATTATCAGTTGAGTTCTACCTGACCTGATTTCTTTCCCTAAATGCCAACAGTGACAGATGCATTTAAGGTGATGATATTGAAGTACACAAAAACCAGACCTCAGACATAATCCATGAAGCACCTCACACACAATACTTTGACAACCAGTTTTTAAAATCAACAGTAGTAATGCTGCTGGCAAAGACACAGTTCTGCTGCCCTTCAATGCCTCATAGTCTATCCAGAAGCCCTGCTCTGTCCCTGATTTGGAGATGGATTCTAGAATGTCGTGAAATTTGGTGGAAGTAGATCACCGACATGGTCAATGGGAATTGATAGAGGCCTTTTTCCCACAACAGCTGTGAATAATTTGTGTTGAGTTTCTCTGCAGACCATTCAGCAGTGGGAAGCCTGAGCTTTAACAGTAGCAAGTTCTTTCAGAGAGTTGATAAAGTATCCATATTGGGGAATATTAAGGATATTTAAAGACAATCAAACTCTGGGGTCTTGCGAATGCTATTATAAAGTATTATCCCAGTCATATTAATCTTCAATTAACTGTAATTGCTTTTGTATCTGTATGGGTACTCTGTGTTGTTTTTTCTTGAATATTACCTTGATTTCAGAATTCCTCCAACATTACTACATTTACTTCAGGAATCTGATATTAACTGAGACAGTCAAACATTTAAAAATTAATAAATGGCATCACAAATTTAATCTGTGCAATTCTTGAACAAAATATTCATAATCAAATGCATTGCAAAAGACCTTTATGTTTACATCTTTCATCTCTAAGCTGTGAAAATCTCAACACTTAGAAAATATTGCCAAGCCTCCCCTTTGTCAAATTTAGCTGAATAGGCAGATCCTTGTGAGGAAAGAAAACAGAAAAACACTGTTCTGTTTGCATGAATAACTGATGACTAAGAGTTTCTCTCTTTCCTACATAATTCAATTAATACAAATTGGTTTGCAATTATAGGGCTGTATGGGAATGATCAAGAATTTCCTTTTATTTAATCTGAAAAGGCTTGGATTGAAAATCCCAGCAGAGGCAGCCACTGGTACCCATATAGAGGGTCATTTATATCATACCAGACAGCTGGCAAAAACTTGTTATTCCCTAACTCCCAGGGAGAAATCTAATGTCTTGCAGAGCACCAAAGCAGAAATATTTCTCTGTCCTACTTACAGTTCATCCACCACCTCCTCAACAATCAACTCTTTCCTTTATCTTTCCCGCTTTCCAGACACAAGTATTATGTTAAAGGAAATAAAAGTACTTAATTGTGGCACCTAGCAGGTCAGTGAAACCAGCAAAAAGATTAACTTAAATGCTTAAATCCTACATGCTGTTTCTGCATGCCCCTCCACTTCTGCTGGTGTGGAGTAAATTATTGTCTCAAGAGCCATTTTATTCATTATTGCTTTTTCTCTGCAAGAGATGCAGCCGTTTCTTCTCTGTTTTGTTTTGATGATACATTCAATTCCATTTCATGAATGGCTATACCACTAACCTTGGTACCAGCAAGTACAAGATCTGACTATTTCCTTGGGTTCAAATAATCGTTGTGGGGAAGAGGATACCTGCATGAAAGAAAACGGCACATTGAAATAGGGTAGTAGTTCTTAGGTGGGGTCTTTCTATACAAATCAGAAAATGAATCTAAGTAAGTCCATGGTAAGATACTGATACTTAATATGGTATTTCAGCAGAGATGCTGCTGCCCTTTGCTTATTTTACAGACTTCAACAACAACAACAACGAAAGAAAAGAAGGAAAAAGAAAAAGATAAAAGAAAAATGTTAAATGGCTGGTGTGCTCTAGGGCATAATGACAAATTGTGGTATGATATTAAAATGCCACCATCATTATTGCAGAAGTCTGATCAAGCAACCCTCCAGCTCTGGCAGCGGGACCTCTCCAGCAGAATCTTCTTGCCTACTCACACGCAGCTTGTCTGCAGCACAGCTCCAGCGCAGTGCTGACACCGGCCAGATGGTATTGAAAACAAGGGGAAAAGATGGCATAATACAGATCTAGCGGTCTTGCTCTCATCCTCATCATTATCATCATCATCATCGTCATCATCATCATCATCAGTTTGTGGTATCTATCCTCCAGTCAGCAGTGATTTTTCAGGAACAAAATGTCTGGCAGCTGAGAAAACATACAAGCTATAACCATTTTTTGTCAAAGGGTGCAGCATGTAAAATAATGCCCATTCCTGTAGCATCTCGGCTGCTATTTCCCAGGTGATTGTGATGACACTTTCAGGGGGTAGCCATGCTGAGGGGCAGACAGGGTTAACTTCAGATGGCGAGGAGAAGAGTGGCACTTCTCTTCCTGCTTTTTTTAGATTTCTGTTATTACTTCTTGTCACAGACATCAGGGAAAGCCCTGCCTGTTAACACTGTAGAGGGGGATTCAGCCCTGCTGAATTCAGTGTGGTAGCTAAGAGACCCAGCTCTTAAACTCGGCTGGAACAGGTAGCGTTTCTCAAACCAGCATGTGCCTGCGGCGGTGGAGCGCCAAGTGATCCGAGCGGGAGAAGCTGCGGTCACAGTCTGCACACTTGAATGGCTTCACTCCCGTGTGCTTGCGGTAATGCCTCGTCAGTTCATCGGATCGAGCAAACTTCCAGGTGCAGCCTTCCCAGGTACATTTGTAGGGTTTTTCTCCTGGGAGAGACAAAAGAAAGAGGGGAAGAGGGGAAAAACAGGTTGTGACTTTCCCCTTGTTGCTATTAATCCCCACAATCCCCTCTGCATGCTTCCCGTGAACATGCACTGCCTAGGGGTTGCTTTAGGGCAAATTACACAATTATGAGGTACTGGATCTGCTGAATATAAGAAAAAGAGCCTTGAGATTTATCATTCCTATGACACTCACGTGACTAAGAAAATCAACAAGATTAAGGCAATAATACAGATCCTACCTTGCAGGGGTGATGTGAGGATTAACACCAGGACAGAGGGCTGTGTAATTATTCTCATGATTACCATACAAGTTTGCATCTTGTCAGGCTACACTTTCTCCCCAAATGACCAGATTACTTGATATTTCTGCAATTTACCATGGGCTGACACAGACTTCCCATTTTTCTACGATGTTTATGAAGGTTTCTGATTATTTGTGTAAACAGTGCTCCGAGACATTTCTTAGTAAGCTAGTAAAAATCAACTACAATTTCTTAATCAAACTTAAAAATTCGATCTGCAAAATCCCCTCGTTATTTACTGCACTTACTTCCAGTAAAATTAACTTTGCAGAAGATGTTACTAGAAATGGCGTGCAACTTTTAAATGTACTTAGCCATGGGACTTGCACAACACTATTCATAAATACCCATTTACTTCAGTAAGCTCAGACTTGGCCTAATGTAGATTTTTCGAAAATCCCACCATCTTGCTTTATATTTAAGGGTAAGGATGACGTTGTATCATGTCAGGGGAGAAGATTAATACAGCCAAAGTGGATTTTGCACTTGCATAAAGCAACCTGCTTAAAATCCCATTTTTGCTGTGTTTGTAGGTTATACTTCTTTGTGACTTCTATCACTCACCTTCAGTGTCTACAGAAATGCTCTTGGCAGTTACCTCGATCCCACAGTTCAGCATAAACCAAAACTGAGGCAAGGAAACTGTGTGAGGTCCTTATTTATCTTCCTTTTGTGTGTCTAGAATTTTACTTCCCCTTCTGAAACCAACTAATCACAACCTGGACAACAAAAGAGCATGTCTGCAACAACTGTTTTCCTTGCTAGGCACAATCATTCTTCAGTTATTCATTATCTCATATGAATCATGAGCAGCTTGCAAGAAACTATTCCAATTACATGAACCAGTGATGCAACACTTGCTTTTTTGTAGGCAAAATCTCCCTCTGTGCATTTCTTCAAAAGTCAGTAAATGCTTTGCAGACAGCCCTTGGTTTCAAAAGAAAATTCCCAAGTAAGAATATCATCACAAAGTTCAAACAGCCTTGAAAATTCCAGCTGAAATGGCCTCTGTAAGGAAACTGAGTGCTGTACAGACATCAGCATGACATGTCAGTGAGGTTGTCAGCAACATTTGAGCTCCTTGGGTTGGTACCTTCTGTGCACCATCTGGGCTGAGCTGCAGTTTGGATATCAGATGGGAGTGGGAAACAATTGCTGCAAGGAGAACCCAACGATCAGAGTTCTGACCACAACCTGTAGTTGCACCAGCAGCAGCTCAGCCTAGATAATTTTGTACTCCCCAGCCAAGCACAGAGCACCAAATAGTGCTCACTGCCAGTGGCTGGCCAGTGTTGGGCATCCCAAATGCAGCAGCTGCTGTGAGCTGGACAGGCAAGCACAAGCTACATGGCAGATGGTGGGATGCACACTCTTGCCAATAATACAGTGCTACAAAATGTGCTCAAATTCGTCACCAAACTGTTTTACATAGATATTCTTGCCACAAACAGTTGGTGCAGAGCACCGTACAAATATAGCAGTACCCCCATCCAACTTGGCAGGTTGATTCCAACGCTCTTGTCACACCACATCAACATTTTCCAAGTGCAGCGCTTGTCCTGCCCATCCTTCAACACACTTTTAAACTCTTTTTCGCCAGATACTACCTCGGTTGGCTTCTTTGACCACAGACACTTTAAGACAATGGATACTTCTTAGGCTCTGGATTCTTAACTCAAAAACATCTGAAATTTTAAACATCTTCAGGGATGGAGACTCAATTACTTCACTGGACAACCAGGGGGAGGAATTTTTTCCTGACATCCAATCTAAACCTATCTTGGTGCAGCCTTAGTGTAACTGGAGGCCATTTCCTTTTGTCCTATCATTTATTATCTGGGAGAAGAAACTGACCCCCACCTTGCAACAATTTCCTTTCAGGTATTTGTAGAACACAAAAAGGTTCCACCTGATCCTCTCTTTCTCCAGTCTGAGGAACCCCACTTCTCTCAGCCATTCCTTGTAAGACTTGTGCCCACACCCTTCATCACCTCCATTGCCCTTCTCTGGACACACTCCAGCAGCTCAATGTGCTTCTTTAGTGAGAAGGACAAAATTCAACACAGGACTCAAGGTGTGGCCTCATCAGTGACAAGTGCAGGGGCACAATCCCTGCCCTGCTCCTGCTGGCCACACTCTTGCTGATACAGGCCAGGATGCCACTGGCCCTCTCACCTGGGCACTGCTGGCTCATGTTCAGCAGCTGTTTATCAGCATCCCCAGATCCTCTTCTGCTGGGCAGCTTTCCAGCCTTTCTTCCCTCACCCCATAGCATTGCACAGGGTTGTTATGACCCAAGTGCAGGATCCAGCACTCAGTCTTGTTGGCTCTCATACAACTGGCCTCGGCCCCTGAATCCAGCCTGTCCAGATCCCTCTGCAGAGGTTTCCTCCCCTCCAGCAGATCAACACTTCCCAACTTGGTGTCATCTGCAAACTTACTAAGGGTGCACTCGATCCCCTTGTCTAGATCACTAATAATGATATTAAAGATGTCCATGAATTCTTTCCCCTTGGCACACAGATTTCTAGATCTTCCTTCTCTCAGCAGAAAACAGAACCCAATGCAGAAAGGGATTTGCATGACAAATACCAGAAACAGTTTTTTTACTTCATCCATTAAAACAGTATCATTTCAGGTAAGAAATGAAAGTCAGCTGATGGAGGGATGCGAGTGCAGATCACTCAGCTGGAGTTCCCATGTGTTGCTTCCAGCGTCCCTCTTCAGTGAGTCCTGCCTACCCAGCCCTCACAGAGCTATGTGAAAGAGACAGGACTGACGACATTCCTTGCAAGGTATTTACTCCGCTGAAGGAGAATCACTCTTACAAGCTCAACCTAAGAGGACCTCTCTTTGTTTTCAATTAATTTATACATTTAGTGTAAGACAGAAAAAAAACCAGCCAAAGTAACAGTAATGTGAAGACATTCACTCATATGCACCTTTAAAAGGCCACTGTAAAGACAACTGTGAAATATACTATTGTTCATTAAGGTTAATCAACATTTTACATAAGTCTTAATTTTAGGGAAAGAATAGTACTTCTACTTTTCTCTTAAAGAACTACATTATCTGTGCATGCTCGAGTGCTAGAAAAAAAATTCCTTCATATACTAACTCTTAACCTTTTGTTTGGTGTCATCCCAGACATGAAGACTGAGTTTGTCAGAACCAGAAGACCCAGGAGTTCAAAGGATAGAGAAAGGATCAGCAGGAGCAGAATTGCCACAAGCTGAGAAGCTGGTGTCAGCAACTCCACATCAGCTTTGCCTGATGAGAGCTTGAGCACTCACAGCTGAAATCCTCAGTGCAACCAACAGAGAGGAGCTGGGCCTCAGCAGGGCACCCAGAGAGCAGTGTGTGAGGAGCTGGACAAAACTGCAAGAACTTAACTGCAGTGCGTATGTATCTCTATCTATCTATATAGCTATCTGCTTTTCAAGACTGGATTGCAGTGGAGTTGAAGTCAAACACTCAACCATTCTGACTAAGACACTTCTGTCTCTGTGAGAGCACTTGAGTTTAAGTGTTTAAGAAACTCTTGGCCTTAAAATATGGGCACATTTTGACTCCTCCTGCACCCAGACACTCAAATTCTGGTTCAGCTTTAAGGATCAAATGCAGGCTGTGTGAGTTTTGCCTGGGGTGGTGGAAACACAGGAATGAAGAAGTCAAAACAGTAGACAGTTTTGAGAAATTGGAAGCAAGAAGAGCTGCAGAAAGAGACTAAAAACACGTGGCAATTAGGAGGAGGAGAAAAGGAAAACCGGAAGAAGATAAAATCCCGCTAGTTCAATATTCTGAATCTGTGAAGATTTAAAGAACCTATCAATTTAAAGTAGATGCCTGAAGCTGTGAATATTTGCTGGCTTTCTACTTTTGCACGTGCCTTTGAGAGCTCTATTGTTTTGTCCTGAAACCTGACAAAAATATCCCAAGACACAGAGAAATTCCGGTATTATTCTGTAGCTTTGTCCTGCAATACATGGATAGTGAACAGTACACCACAACAACCATTTACATAGATCAAGCAGGACCCTGGAGCATGAAGAAGTATTTCTAGACAGTTCTCTGTAAAAAAATTTAGTATTTTCTATTATTTCAGGGAGTTAATAGCAAAGTTACAATACAAAGGGATGAGTCAATGCTCCAAATGGGAATAGTCATTTTTCAATCTTCTATTAACACATCTATTTCTAAGAGCCCTCCAAAACCATGCATTTTGTAGTCCAGATGTGACAAACCAAATTAGTTTAAGTACTTTTACCATATTAATTTTCCCAACCTACCAAGACTCCTCTCACTTAGGCACTTAAGAAAATGGTTACAACTGCTGCTCATTAAATCCTCCAAAATTCCTCAAATATTGAATAATAATAATGCTGAATAATGACCACTGTTCAACCCTTTCCAAATTTCCACCCTTCACATAGCCCAACATCTGTCTTCTCATATCTTTATTCATGTATCCTGACATCTGGAAGACCGCTCACCCAGGGAAATAAATCTTTCAAACTTTTACTTTATAACCGAATGACATTCACATATTCCTTATTAAAAAACCTCTGTGTAGGTACCAGCCCAAGACATGCCGTATAACAGATGAAGGGACCAGGGTCTGTTCTGTGCTGTGCAGAATTTCCCACGTGGGATTTTCCTCAGCAGTTATCCTCTGCCTATCAACTAGCTGGTGATGCCAGACCAGATGTTTCAAAGACAGACACCACAAAACCACCATGTAAATAGTTATGGGTTACTCTGCCAGCAGGGAAACTGTTTTGCAACTCCAGGAAACAGAGCTGGCCTTATATTCATTCCTTAGGCAAGGAACCTTATTTACTGCAACTGCAGATGCCCCATGTATGCCCTGCACACTTGCAGTTCCTTTCATTTGTGTATTATTTAAGTTTCATTTATCCAGCAGTTTTTGCAGGCTCTTGGCAACCATGAGGTAACACTGTCTACTTCCAGGACAGAAAACATCCCAGTGCTCAAGCTGTAAACAGTTCTCTTCCTCTGGCAACAACTCCCCTCTCCTTCTGGTATTACAGATAAATGCCATGTCCCTTCTTATTTATGTACTCTTCAGACATCCCTATCTATTCATTTTTCTGCACAAGGAATTGTCACCATGACTCTTGAGTTATTATGTCACTTCTCTGCAGCCCCCTCTTACAGTGGCACACAGCATTTTGAAATGTTGCTAACACTTTTATTCCAAATAAGAGACAACGAGGAAATAAACACAGGGGACTGTTCAGGGGTAAGAGTTTAGCAATCCAGTCAGATTTTTTCTATGTTTAAATTTTCATCACCCTGTGAAAGACAAAGTTACAAAGGACACGGAAACAAAACCTGATGTATAGATTTGTGTAGTAATTCCAGACAGGAAGGATGGGGACACGGAAGAGATGACACTGCTTAACCTTTTCACAAAATACAATGGGTTTTGGTGAAATTTGCACAGTTTAATAGGTAGAACATACCCAGTTCTGATATATACATCATTATGCCCGAAGTTTCTACTGTCATTATTTTGGAGAAGTATTCCTCACATAAAAACAGAGTGAGGTCTTAAGGATTTAGCCCAAAACAAATTGGAAGAAAATAAATAAGCACACATGCCTCCGCCTATGTCTGATATGCTACATTTTCTAGTCAAAGGGAACAGATTTGCAGTTTTGCAGGGTTGAGGACATCTCCTGGTTATTCCTGGTTTGGTTTCTGCTACAGGATGTTATGCAATATATGTAATGTGTAGTATTTATGTCAGCTGTTTTCAGATCCCATGTAAACACCAGAATTATTCTGAAGCATATGGGACAATCCTACTGCACCCATACTGACAGGACTCTGGGAGAAGAAATCATACACAAATGATGGCTAATTAGATTTTGCATTTATACTAAAAATAAGAAATTTCAGGCAGAAAATAATCTTTTAACAGCAAAACCACTATCTGATAATAAACATCCTCAGGCACTCTCAGAGGAAGAGGGGAGCTTAACTTTCAGACATGGAGGAAAGGGAAAAATGACAATTCTTACATTTTATGTGATATTTTTATTAGTATAATTTTTTAATGAAAAAATAGAGCACTTATCAAGCACTTTACAACTTTGAAGTGCCTTATAAAGCTTTTTTGAAAATGTAATCCCTCATAAAAGTCTCTCTTCCCAGTAGTACTGTGTAACAAATAGCAAGTCCATTCTGCAGGTAGGAAAACCAAACCAGAGAGCATCAGCCTTCCCAAAACTGCTGAGAGTGAACAGCAAAGTTATGACTTACATATTAGGAACACCTTACTTTCTGTAATGAAAGTTCTAGATCTTAGCTTAAAACCCTTTAAAACTTTGAAATATTTTCAATCATTTTGATGCAAAAAAATCTACTTCAATTATTTCCTTAATGCAGTTACTAATTCACTCTCTCTCTTTCAGTGACCATAGGCAATTTGACTTTTATGTTTCAGTATTGTCAAAATATGCAAATAAAATATCTTTCCGGGAAGAGATTAGTTTCGTATAAGTTGAGCAAGTCTGGCAAAACAATTTCTACAAGCAGAACAGGAACATACTGTGCTGCCTGGGACACGTCTTGAAGTTCAGGTTTTTATTTCTTGTTCTTGGTCTGACTTAGGCAAAGCATAGGGACATGGTTTCTTCATGAGGAAACTGGGAACAAAACAATTTCTTCAGTTCAAATATACAGGGACAACCTCCACTCTGGAAGAAGAGACAGAACTTCATTACACTTTGGCAGCCCTCAAACTCGTTATTTACAAACTCCACTTGTGATAATTCAGGTGGGAGTCCCCTTCTCACATCAAAACACACAAACATGTTGTCATTTCACTGCACTGATGAGCTTTGATCCCGTTTGCCATCCT
The DNA here is from genome assembly GCA_013400435.1 of Pycnonotus jocosus. Lineage (NCBI taxonomy): Eukaryota > Metazoa > Chordata > Aves > Passeriformes > Pycnonotidae > Pycnonotus > Pycnonotus jocosus. The sequence continues at coordinate 206,034 of VWYP01016660.1, read as the reverse complement.
GGCCCTTCTTCTCACTCCCTCTGCAACAGCAGTACTAGGTCAGCAACCCTACTTCTTTCCTTCTACTATTGTCCCACATGCCACTCTAGGTATACAGCTGCCCCAGGCTGACACTGTAAATAAAAATCCCAGCAAAAAAGCCTTTAGGACTTGCCATAATTCAAGACTTGCCATAATTTAAGAAGGCAAACCCATTACATCAGTTTCTGGTCTGCTCTGTAACCACATGCACAGAAACAAAAGAATGAAAGAATGAAAGACAGAAGGAAAGACAGAAAGACAGAAACAAAGAGGGAGAATCCAAGCAAATTCCACATTTTCTTTTTCTGGAGCTTCTGCAGAGACTCTGCCCCAGAATGGGACCTACCAAGTACTATGTAACATATGAATGAATTAATGCTCAAGGATCAGTTATGTACATTGCCAAGGGTGCTGCTGATGCAGTATGATAAATTTTAGCTCCTCTAAAAATAGAAAAAGTAAAACATTCGGAAATGTAAAAGACCTCTTCTTGTGCACCTGAACCAGGAGCTAGACCAAATCCCAACAGTTTACGAAAAACATAATTTTATTAACCTTCCTGAAATTTGCTTCCTGTATGACATGTGTGTATATAGAAGTTTTTAAGTATATGTTAAGTGCATACACATAAACACTTAACATATATATATATTAGATATATCTGTAGTGGAAGATGAGATGGAGTTTTCTTCTTCACAACAGCCATACCAAATATATGGGACTACTGAATTTCCAGTGCTGTGGAAAAAGACTGAGGTTGTGCTTCTAGAAGCCTTCACTCCCTAAAGTATTTGGGAAAGGTGATGCAACAGATCCATACTTCCATCAGCAGCCAAGCGTATGGAGGGTGCCAGCAGACCTGCATATTTATTTTCCTTAACTGGGGTGCTGTAGGCTTGGGCTTTAGTCTGGCCTTCCCCAAATAAAACATCTTTTCTTCACTGTGGTCTATGACTGCAAGGGAGACATCAAACAAGTCCCACTTCCCCACCTGTCTGCCTTCAATGCCGGTACTGTCACTCCTCCCGGCATTGCTTCACCATGTTCACCAAGAGAAACACTCATGTTTCTCAGTGTGAAACAATTATTTGGTGTTTGCACTGTGCTAGAAGTCAGGCTCAAGCAGAGGATGGGCACTGGTGTGCTAAGCCGTGTACTTAAACAGAGCATTAAAAAATCCAACTCCCATTTAAATGACTTGGAAACAGAATTAAACTTTCCAAAAGAAGATATACTAATTTTTATCACAATAAAAAGCAGATTAAATATATATAATACTAAAGAAAAAAATTAAGTGACAAAAATATGCATGACAAGGGACAAGGGGAAAGCTCACTAATGTGACCAAAATACCACAATTTCATATTCTACACTGAAGTGCAGAAACACTGCAGAAACATTGAAGTGCAGAAAATAACTCTTCATCCTACACAGGTTTCATCAGATCTTTTTACTTTCCCATGAAACAAAAAGTTGTTGTAGAATTTGCTCACGTTTATAAGTGCTTACTTGCAAAAAAGTGCAGAGTGAAAACACTAATTTTCAAGATCTAGCTCTTGTTCGCTTTTATGCACGAAACAAAAAGAAGGCAGCCAAGAAGAAAATCTAAATAAAACATTTTTTAAAGGTTTTTATGAAGCTTACAAGCAGTTTGAGCATGCTGCACTCTCAAAGACTGTTTCCAATTGAAGGTTGCCCTGACAAAGACAGGATGGGCATGACCAACTTCAGACACACTTCCCGAAAGATGTGGGGCATCACCAGCAACAAATTGCTGTTCCCTCTCCTGGGGACTGAGTTGGCTGCAAGAGTTGGAAACCCTGTACTGTGTATTTATTTCTCCAGGTCTGGGTGCAACATCTGGGAAGGTGTTTTGGAAGTAGTGGGAGTAAAGACGTCTTTCTTGCTTTCATGGCACTTGAGGGCTACACATGGTAGACCACAATCACACCAGAGACCTTAGATGAACTGCAGTTCTTTGGAGGTAGAGAATTAAGTACTAAATGGTTGGCTTAGAGAAAATCTTATTCTGCATAATGAAATTATCATTATTCCCTTGTGCCACACACAGACAAAACACATATGCACCCCATATTTACAAAGTCAAGGAGCACTGTTGAAAATATTTTTCATAACCTTGAGACTGAAAGTAATCACAGATGCAATTAGACTTGCTTTCCCATCAAAGTGCCTTGGAATAACCACATGGGCACTCTTCCATATCGGCACAGCATCAGACCTACAATGCAGAGGAATGACTCCCTGTGTGTAAGGTGAATTCAGAGCTTGCAAAATGTGCCAGAAATGAAATCATTTAACTTTCCACAGAGAGGCTATTGGGAGAGAACTGGATGTACAAGCTCCTTCTGGTATGGACACCTGCCTGTAACTAGTTACATTCAGACAATTATCTCACTACATCCAGAGGTTCCCACTTCTACATCACCCTTCTAGGCTGTGGTGGCCTTGGTGAGCCTGCCCTTACACTCCTGGTACATACTGCACCAGCAGACATCTGCTTTTAAATATATTTCTGTCCTGAAATGTGAAGCCTGCCACATCAATGGGAGTAGGCTGAGGTTTCATTTGTTAAATAATCTGTTTATCTTCTAAAGAGACACTGCAGGAAGAAAGAGCAGAAAGGCTAGAAGGGAAAACTTCTGTGAAATATACTCGTTTTCATATTGGAAAGCTCTACTGTTTATTGAAACTGGCAGTAAATTTTAAACACTAAAAGAAAGTATTTCTTTAAAAATAAAAGCATCACCCAACACAAATAGAATCTCCTATTTTACTTAAAGCAAATTAATTTTTAAATTGGCTTTGTTTATTTAAATTCCCGGTTTCTGAAACAGCATATGGACCTGCTGTTGGAGGTTTTTTCACCTGACAGATTTTCACAGTGCAGGAAGAGCTCAGGAACAAGGAGAACATAGGACATGAGAAAGAAAAGCTGGGGTTTTGAAGAGTGAGTCTGGCAGGTAGGTGACAAGGAGGTGTTAGAGACCAAAATTCTACACAGTTGAAGTAAAATCCAGACAGATTATTTAAAAAATGTTTCTTCTCAATATTTGTCTAAAGAAGGGATTACAAATCTGTAAATATCTCTCTGGAACTTATAGTTAGCAAATGGCATTAAACAGACTTTAAAGAAAACAACAGGTAATGAACAGAGTTTTAAAACCTACAGAATAAAAATAGCTTTTTTGGTGCCTCTGATTTTTTAAGTCCACTCTGAAAGCACTCAAAGGAAAATGTGAACAAAGACTAATGACAGGGGCCCTTTCATATTAAAATAATATATGGAGCAACAGTGAGTGAGAGGAATGCAATGTTTGAAAAAGCACAGACTAAATAAAACACCCATGTACTCACTAGTCTTCTCTCTTCTAGGGTGGTGCCTCAACCCAGCTACAAAGGAACATCTTGGGGAGGGAATGCTGTCATTTTCTCAGGTACAAATCTGTACTTCTGAGATGTTTACTGTCTCCACGTAAAACTGCTGAAGACCCCTTGACACTGACAAATAGGCTTCATTACGTCTGTGGCAAAGGTATTTGCTCTCATCTCTCAGGAATGGTATAGGCGTTGATCAAGGACAAAGCACCAAAGACTAAAAAACTTCACTTGGCCTGGGGGCTATATTGAGCCTGGCTCTGTAAGAGCCTGACAGAGCAGCCCCCTATTGCAGCAGCAGCACTGAGAAGAGTGATTCAGACCCACTGCCAACTGGGGCTCATGGATAAGGAGCAGCAGTTGAAGCCCAGTATCTGAGTCCCACAAAAGTGCTCTGGTTCCAGACCTTGGCCTCCTGCACTCGTCCGAGGCAGGAGCAAAGCCATGCCTGTGGATATATGGTGCCTACGCCCATAGATTAAATCCATTGCCACTTCATACCACCTGGGAAGTCTCAGGCTTTTACAGCTGTTGATCCCAGAAAGCCGCACTGTCACATTCTTCCAGAATTTTTTAACTAACAACTGAAATAAGGTTGCACAGAAATACAGAATGCTGATTACTACTACAGGAAATGAAAATCCTGTGGAGGTGAGACAGTGAACAAATCTCTTGTGTTTCAGACCCTGTAAAATTATGTCCTGCATAACCTCAAAGCAGGCATCTTCTTTTTTTGTTGACTTCTTCAGGATGATTCACACAAGGTTTTAAATTCCTTAGGCTTCTCCATGTAGTAAGGGGGTAGCCATGATGAACTAGAATTGGATTTAACCATGAGCAACTTCAGATGTTTAGATGGTCATTGAGTGGAAAGAACCAGTATTACTCAGTCTGTAGGACCCAGCTGTCCTATTGGAAGTGTCAATGGCAACTTCAGTACTGCCTAAAAGGACTGAAATAGCCACTACAGATCATAAAACAGCATTCTGACTTGTTTCCCTCTCCATCTTCAAAGAAAAAGCAGCAAAGTAAAGAAGCTGAGTCCCACCAGGGCTGCACAAGTGCAGACCCCTTGGAACCAGCATACTCTCCCCATTCCTGGGGCCAACACCAGCACCTGTGCCAAGTGCAACACAGATGAACACAAACTGGGAATGCAACACATGGCTGCTGGTTTTCCCACTTTTAAAGATTATTCCTTTGTGGAGTCACACATTAGTAATTTTCTTTAGGTTCACTGAAGCAGAAACTAACTCAATGCAAGTCCAGTGAGCCAATTTCTCAGTTTCTCCCAGCACAAAGAGTTGATAAACCTCAGCTGTGAGATTGCCTGCAAGCCCCGAAGGCTCTCCATCACACCTGATACCTCCTGATAGCTTTATTTGATGATCTGGCAAAACAACAACAAGAAGTTGATACTAGAAGGAGAAATTTCACACCAGTTCGTGTGATTTATGCAATGCTCTATCTATCAGAGGTTTCACTTGCAGTTTTCCCAGTCACAGAGACAATACGTAATTCAAGTCCGCCCCCCAGTGGACTCCATGCCCACACCAGCACACAAAGTTTTGAGGACACTGGTGGCAAATGCTGAGGAGCTAGATGACAGCACTTAAAAAACCTAGGAGTTACCCCAAGAGAATTAAATTCGACTGTTACCATCTATAATGTTCTGTTTCCGTTCTTCATTAGGATGACAAAGTACAGCCTCCCAACCAAAAAATCTGTCCATCCTGTCATAATATCACATTGTTTTTCCTCCTGTGTCTAAACTACTCTGAATGTTTCAGTGGCTATGCACAGAAAATCATGTAGGTTGGAAAAGATCTTTAAGATCAAAAAGTAAATGAAAAAAAAAAGTTCTCAAAGACATACTGCTTAGGTAAACATTTGTCAGCAAGATCAGCCTGCTTAAAAAAAAATAAGGTACAGATTATGCAACGCTGAGTTTCTGTGATCTTTTCTCAGAAAGTTTCCTACTGAAACTTGCTCACTCTTGCATGCATAGCTGTCATACTTCATTTATACTTATCCAAAACTGCACTAATTACTGTGGGTCATATGTGAATAATTAACTTCTTTTGCCTGAAGCAAAAGTAATGGCCAAGATAAAAAATGCAAGATGAGATTAGTACATGGAGTACATACTACATGTAAGTCTGAATACACCAACTTCTTATCAAGACCTCTGAAGTGTCCCATAAAACACATTTAATTTTAACAGCTTGACACAGGTTCTCTCACTGGATCCCCCGGCTAAATTCAGCACTGACCATTTTTCTAGACTATACTTCTTACATCATGCCTACTGCAATGTCAATATAAAGCAGTTATCAGCTGACTATTTAATGAAGGCTTTTGTTTCAATGTTATTTTTCTTTTTCCCTGAAGTAATAAACCAACTTCTAGCATGACTACAAAACAGTTCAGGCAGTTGCATTTTGGCATAAGAATTCATTTCAACCAACTCACAGGCAGGTTACCTGGGATTCCTCTGTACTCACAGTGAAAGAGAAGCACCTTTGCAAGCCAATCCCTGGGTATACCTGAAGAGAGAATAACATGCCCCAGAGGTGCCAATCCCTTTTCTCTGACTACCCAGAGATGCCAGACAGATAGCATAGCCTTGACACCCAGCTGCCAAGGAACCATGGCTGGGGATTTGGATCCTATGATTACAGCAGGTAGACAAACTCCTTTTGTGCTGGTAGAGAGCTACATATGCTTAAACTGGGATTTACCTACATCCTCTCAAGCCTTCAGTGCCTACTTCTGAGCACCCTAAGTGCACAGGCCTGAGATTCAGCAGCGCTGACTATCCAACACTGATTTGGGTGCGTTACCTGCAAGCACTGGTCTGCCCCATGAGATCACCAAAGAATTACAGACCTCTGACAAATGTAATTCTCAGTGTTTTAAAATGTCACAGCAAAAAAGAGCCTCTTCTGTTTCTGGGCTGACTTGGGTGTGACATTTCTGAGGTTGTCCACATCTAGTTTGGTAACTCATACAATGATTGCTTATACTCCTGGGCTGGTCGCCAGTCTGGCAGGATAGAGAAGAGTGACTTCCCTGTGGTGTAAGTAGATAAATGCTATTTTTGTTTCAAACCAAACACTCTACGGCTCTTCTCTGCTGGGCTTTCTATCTTTGAATCTGTTACAGCCATGTAATGCTCAAAGGGCGATACAGGCAAGAAACGAAACAGAAATCCAGGCAGGGAGAAGGAAATGGACAGAGTAGGGTTAGACTGGGATAAAAGAGGAAAAACAAGAATGACAGAAAAAGATGACAGGGTAAGGGTATCTAAACGGTATTAGAAGAGTAGGGATAAAAGACCACATTTAAGATAGGAAAGAAGAGGGAAGAAGAAATCAGGAAAATTAGCCTGGAAGGAAATGTAATGGAATTTCCAGATCACCAGAACATTTCCATTGTTTAAGGAAGGGACTCGAACACGTTACAGAAATTGTTTTAGTAGGGGGTATTAAGATGGAGCCTTGTTCAGAACTCTCAACCCAAGTCCTACCAGCCAAAAGACGTACTGGAAAGAGAGACAGAGATGTGGCTTCAACTGAAACAGAGAAGCCTTCACTTAATTTTCTAAAATAATATCTTATGCTCTTTAGAGTACATCAGACCACAGAAAGTGCCAGCAGATTCTCAGCAAAGAACAACATTGTCCTGCATGCTGGATAAACATCATCTTTCCTCCAAGGAGTTACAGCAATGCTGAAGTCCATTAAGAGCAGAGAGATCAATAAATTTAATTTAAACAAATCAGCATCAGAGTAAGGAATATCACTGAGACTCAGAGTGTTCTGTCCACTGCCTTTCTAGCCATCCAATCAATCCCCTTTTAGACTTGCTCTTGATAACTTCAAATTGCTGCTCCCGAGTTTATCCACAATAAAATTACAACTATTCCACATCACTGCTTCAGCTACCCTTAAATGCCTGTCATACAGACTAGTAACAGGCCATAAAGTTAATAAGGACACCAGGTATTGATTGAGTGTTAAATATGGTCACCTCTGAATGGGACTCAGCTTCTCTAGGCACCTTTCTTGCATCCCTGCTGTAGGGATCTAGTGCAACCGATTCTCACACAGTGATGACTTCCCTCTCCAGTATGGGGTAGGTGCCTCTGAAAGCCTCCAGAAAGACGTACTGAGGACTTGAGTTTACCCTTGAATTGAACTGAAGGATTTCTAGGCACCTTCTTGTCTTAACCACGGTGCACAGTGCCAGTAGATCTTACCTGTGTGCGTTCTCCGGTGAGCCTTCAGGTGGGAACTTTTTGTGTACACTTTGTTGCATCCCTCAAAGTCACAGCGATGGATGCGCCGCTTCCTGGAGTCTGGAGACTCAGACCTCCTCTGACGCCTTGTGCTCTCAATACTGAACGGTGAAATTGAACTGAAACACAAAACAGAAGCAAAAAAAATGAAGCAAGAGCATGGTGTACATCCCATGCCCCAAAAATCTGCTCTAACAGAAGTGACTGTGCTAGAAGTGACGTAAACAAGCAGTTAATTATTTCTATTTCTACATTTCGACACAATTAGTGCTTAACTAGAGCACTTTTTGCAGTGTGAAATAACTGAAGTTTTGATTTAGAAGTGCTTATTGCCCAAAAAAACCCCACCCTGATCCTTGAAATACTGCTGCAATAATGAAGCAGCCTGACTTTATCTGAGCTCTATTTCTATCTGACATGTGTCCAGGTACAAGCGTACTGAACTGTTTTCTAAACAAGTTTATATATAGCCTCCATAACTTCTCTTTGACAAGTTTAAATAGATAAAAAGCCTGAAACCTTTTATGAAAAAGTGTTTCCAGTACCCAGATCTGAACTATGGGTCCTCGCATTAGGCCAAACACCTGTTGTTTGCTTCAATACAGACTGCTAACAGATCCAGATCACCCTGCAGCAGCAATTTTTCCATTTCCTCATTTAACAATTCTCAATCTATCATGTGCAAGCCAATGAAATTTATTTTCTTTCAGACCACTGATAAATGAAGTTTACTAGAACAAGGCCAGAGAACAATCACCACAGAAACACATAAATGCTTATCAAAGATACTCCATTTACAGCAATGTCCTATGGCCTATCAGTTTTCCAAATTTCAAGCAATTAAAATAGCATTGAAGTAATGCTGCATGAGTTTCTAAGTACAGTGTGTGCTGGACCTAATACCTGAAGAAAGCCTTGTTACAGCAATACATTTGGCTTGCTTAGATAAATTATTATCAAGTTGGAAGGCCAAGATTCAAACCCTCATTGACTGCCAGTAATTATACCACCCAGCCATGAATCATTATTAACTGATTATCCTATCAACCTCACTACAATTATATTGCACAGCAATCACAGTCACCCACAGCTACACCAGCCTGTTTAGTTAAATACTGGAAGAACTCTGCCCTTCATCAAGTTTCTGGGGCTTCCCAGGTTTATTGACATTCAAGGTAAATGGGCTACAGTTTCATCAGCCTGCTCTTTTAGACTCTCAAGATCAATCTGAATGAAGAGCATGAACCTTTGGGGAAGCTGTGGTACTGTGGCAGGCATTTGAAAGGAGCACTAATGCTGATGCATTTGCTGGGAAGCACCTCTGCTAATACTGCAAGCCCCTGTTAGAGGAGCTCCTGTACAGCTCTAGCTGTTATGGCACACATTGAACTCCTAGAGCTTTCCAGAACTTGCCGAGGACTATTTATATGGGGTTAAAAGTTTGCATAAAGCATCTCACAACCATTAGCACGTGATTTCACTGATGTTCTAATTCTCTGCATACAGATCTCTAAGCGTTGAATTAGTGGTAGTCTAAATTACCTATTTTTATTTTTGTTTAAATATTTTCACACTACAATCCTAATTTGAAGCATTAATGGGGAAAAAAAGTACTTTCTTTCTGAACAGTACTCTTTTAACACATATTCATATTTCACCTGCAGGCAAGAGATTCTCCAGATTAATTATTTTTGCCTACAATATGGTGCATGTAAACAGATATACAGAGAATTCTTGAAATGGAGAAAGAAGTGGACAGAGAGCCATAGTAACAACAACACCTGGCAAAAAGTTGCTCCCAAGAGAGTGAGAAACATTAGCACTCTAACTATATGACTGGAATACAGATATGTCTAACTCTCACGGAAACGGCTTAGGAATACCATTTAAGCATCTGAATCTCAGAACAAATAAAAGTCTTGGGTTATACGATTCACTGAGAATGGCTTCACTATTCCAGCTGGGGTGTTTTTTAAACATCCCACCAGCTGAAATAAAAGCAAATGTGTAAATTAAATGTTAAAGCTCAATACAGAACATATAAAAGCCAGTGCTCAAATCCAGGAAAATCCTGATCTTTAAAAATAAGTATTTGTGCATTCTTTTTGTTGCAAATAACTTATAAGCTGTCTTAAAACCCTATTCTGTAATAGAGCGTTCAGATCCTGGATAGTACAGCTCATTTAAATAGGAGGAGGATCAAGCTTAAAATACTGCTGCAATTTCCAGCCCCGAGACAAAATGAACCTTGAGAAGAGTCAGCACCTCATAAAAAGCTGTTTGTCACATATGAGAAAGTGATCTCACTGCTGGGAACTGCTCTGTACTTTCCCAGATATTTATACAGAAGAGGATGGCATAGAGCAGTGTCATGAAGGTGGCACACGATCAATGATCAATGCTGCTGCTTTTTAACTGGATTGCTCCCTCTTTCTAAAAAGTGTAGGACCCTACTTATCCCACAGAAGGGAAAATAACTGAGTAAGCCACAGAAGGTGATGAATATTGTCACCATCCCCTGAGACCTTCACAGTCATCATTTGCCCAGCACAGCAAGGAGAAAAGCTACTGTCAGCTAGAACCAGTGAATGCTACCTCATGCCTTCCCTTCGCAGCCATGCAGCATAAATGACAAACTAAACAGCAGAGGAGACCCATGTGGCAAGTGAGAGCATATGTTCAAGGTGGTTTTCCTCTGCCACTTCAACTCCTGTGCCACAGGAGGATCCTCAGTGCAGACATGTTCACTGGTGAAAAAGGAGCCAAAATCTACCTGGATACCACCAGCTTTTCTAAAAGTTGTGTGACTTTAAATGGGGATATCACCAAAGACCCTCAGGTTAGTCCTTCTCACAGTAACTTACAGATGATTTGCTGATGTTCTTTTCCTTTGCCATGCAGACAGTAAAGGGACACCTTCTTCTTTCTCAAGCAATTTCTAGAAAATACTCTCACTGACCAGACAGACAGAAGGAAAATCCTCCAAAACACATTTTTTGAAGGCGGCAGGGGATGTGCCAGGTGTCTCTGGTCAGCACAGGGTTCTCGAAACTTTTGTTTGATGGCACCATGGTCGGCAAAGACTTATAAATGAACGTGTCAGAGAATTCACAGGCATTTTTTTTTCAACTAACTTACTTTTCCTTTTTGTTTAAAATTAATTTTAAAATTCTATANCAGAGGGAACACTTGGAAACCTGTCATCAGCCAAGAGCTACCAGGGTACCCTGAGGAGGAGCTGCCAATTCTTCTGTTAATAGCCATGATCTCAGGCAGCCTTTAAGGCTCAAGGTGGGCTTTCGCAGTACGACTGACGCCATATGTAACAGCTCAGCAGGATGTATTATTATTATTATTATTATTATTGTTATTATTATTATTGTTATTATATTACTGCTGAAAAAAGAGGTTTGAAAGATAAATTAACAAAGAAAAAAAAACGGGTTCTGACCTGTCAGCTTGATGTTTGCTGATTTGCAGCTCGTTGCTTCTAGAACCAGTGTAATTTCTATGTTAGTGTAGAAATTGTTACTACTAATGGGAATCCTGGGAGGCTGCTGGCTGCCTCCATGAGCAGCTCAACACCTGTAGTCAGTATGGTTGGTAGGGTGAAATGAGTAAAACCGATGCAAGCATTCAGGGTGATTTATAAAAATTCAGCCATGTTACTTGCAGGTGGAAGTGAAAACATCCATCTTTGCAATTCACATATGGCCAAGTCCTTGTCTCTCGGATACAAAGAAGTCTGCAAAATCTAACACCGACTGGGGCTTCACCACTAGATGGCCATCAAGTTCTGCTGAACATGATCTGCACTGCATGAGATGTGCATGATAACCACCCTGGTTGCCGGATTATTTTTCCTTTCTACTAACGCTGCCCATGACATCCTAGACGTTTTGCCTCTGTTCTGTGCAGACTGTGAACAGCCCTTGGCACAGGCACTAACACTTAAAAACCACATGTAATGGGTGTTTTTATACCGATCCTGTGATTTCTGAGCACTATGCAGAGCAGAGCTGCCTGAGGAACAGAGTTTGTTTATTGAAGCCTTGAACTGTGTTCAGTCCCGTGACACACCACAAGTTCCTGCACGCTGGCTGTTCCCCACTCCCAGTGTGCCCAAGTGCGCTCACCCCGTGGCAAACACGCCGGGTTACCTTTGGCCACCCAAGCACGAGCTCCTGGGTGCTGCTGGCATCCCAGTGAGCCGGCCAAGGCCTGGCTGACACGGCCAGCAAGGAGCCAGGGACGTGCAGCGAGCCATGCTTTGCTCTTTGCTCTACAAACCCAGGGAGCTGTCCCAGTATTGCATCTTCATCCTTGTTGTTACCATTTCTACTCTTCTTTGGTCCCTCCACTATGAGCCCAGACTCTCTGGCTACACATCCTGCCTGCCTCCAAAGACCTCACGGAAAACACACTGATCCAGGGGTAACAGGTCACACCAGTTTGTGCCCAACATCCCTGCCGCTTTACCTCAATCTCTCCTCTACAGCAATCAGGCTGCATTATCTTCTTCCTGGCTGGCCCTGTAGTTAATTGAGAGATTTGTGGCTGCACCCTAATCACAGTCCATGGCTGCTAAAAGCATGGATGCTCTCTTCCCTTTGGGGTGGGACCCAGGCCCCCTCCACTCTGGCTGCCATGGGAAGAAAAACCAGATGTGGCTCAGGCCCATGCAGCATCTGCTCAGCCTGGATGAGGGGCTCAGCAGGCCAGAGTGTGTAACACGAGTTGTGCTCCTCCTGGGCTTCTCAGCCCCTGGGCACTGGAGTAGAGGATTTGGCTGAGATGGCACATCAGGACAGTCTCAGTCCGGCTGCTTTCTATTGCGTTAGCACTGACACCTGCCTGATTCTGCAGCAAGCCAGGGCAGGACCCACAATGACATAAAGAAAATTGTGCCAAAAAAAATCTGAGAAGCTTTCGGTAGCTTGACTCTGAAAGTAGGATGGTCTGCCAAGTACCTGCACTGACATATGGCAGAGGATGGGAACCTGTGGTTGTGGGTTAAGGGACTATCATCACCCCTTTTAGTGGCAACCAGCTGTGATTACCGCACCTTCCATGTAAATTTAAAGTATGTGTGAAGAAATGGAGAACATGGACAGAAGCAATCAACACCAGGAACAACTGGAAAATCCAGCTTTTGCTCCACAGAAAAGTTGCTGCTTGTAATACTTGAGTATGAAACACACAGAAAAATAACAATACAAATAGATAGGCTGAAAACAAAAATTGGGAGATATGACCACATCAAATAACTATGAGCTGACAATGTGCTTTCGCAACACATGATAGAACCACTCACATCCCACCCTCAGTACAATTTTGGACATTCAGATATTTACAGGTTTTATGTTTTTTAAAGGGAAAAATATGTCACTATACAATACTCAAATATTCAAAAAGTGTATAAATTTAGCAATGTGAATCTTTACTTTATGAAATATGCAAAGCTTCTGGGTCAGCCTGTAAGTTACAGTAATTGAAAGTGCAGGCAAAATAAATAAAAGCAGAAAACTAGAGTACAACATGCCTGCGTTCAGATAGTAATGAGCAGTTGAAGAAAATCCTTGTATGGCTAGCATTTGGTCAGTGTTCAAAGGGAATCACGGCTACAGAAAGAAGCATTATGGGTTTTGGCTGCTTAACATTTATAGAACCTAGAGCTGTTAAGTGACTAACTATAGACATAATGTTTTCAAATCCTAGCCTTTGGATTCAGTGTGGGATGGCACCCCTGAGCACATTGAGCAGCATGCTCACACACCCCCACGGCAGCTGTCACTCCTTCTTTGGTTCTCAGAGCAGCTCCCCACCAAGGACCCTCCGAAGCAGGGATGACCACAGTCCCAATACCTTCACTTGGCTCCTCCTCTGGCACTTCTCTGAATGGACACACTCACAGCAGTACACAACTCATTCATGGAGCTGATGTCACTTAAGACAAATTATCTTCTATTAGTTAAGACCTCAAGTGTCACATGCTAACAGACATGTGGGTACTCCGCCTTGAATCATGTTTGCCAGATTCCAGCTCTCAATTACTTTATTTTGTACCAGCTTTTTACATAATGTAATTTCATTTTCTAGTAGGTCATGTAATGTTACCATCCCACTCAGGATAGTGGTAACACTACACCATGAAGAAATAATGACATGGATTATTTCTCATTACAGTTTATAAAACTCCTCCTAGTAGTCAGATGCCAAAATCCTACTATATAAAAAACACAGTAGGTTTTGTGCTATAAAATGCTTAAATATTACTGTTGTCTCCTGATAAAAATCTTCACTCACTCAAATCTTTACTTTTTTAAAGAAAGAATACAAAGTTGCTACTGTCTCCTGTTCGTGAACCGGTGCATATGTGTATATACACATGTATTTTTTCCTCCTTTGATTCTTAGATTCTAATTAATGTTTCACGAAAGGCAAACAGGTGCCTTAGGAATGTTAGACATTAAAATATATCAAGCAGTATTTAAGGTGATCATAAAAGCAAAATATGTGCTACTCTTTTATTAGCAGTAGTTACTTCAATCACTATACTTTAAGGTGAGGTTATACTGGAAATTGTACTTTTTGTCAAGAGGGAAAGGACAAATTTGGCAGCATACACAAGCAGTACACATACTAAATGGGAAAATGTCATGAATAAACAAGACAGAGATAAAAGATGATTTGAATACACTTGGTGCAGGAAGTGCTTGAGCAAAAGCAAAGAACTTTAGGGCCCACTAAGAAAAGCACTAATGTAAACCACAGCGCACCTTACCAAAACCACTCACCGCTTTTGTTATCAGCTCCATTAAGCTGAGACATGAGACATTTGTTTGATCCTCCTGATCTATATTTGTGCTGTGGGATCCAGGAGCACTTTCCAGCTCTTAGAATTTGGTGTTCTGAGGTGCCTCCCAGCTCCACAGCAGGCTGAAACCCAAATACACACCCTATTCTCCTCTTTCACACTGCTCTTCTCTTCTGGGTTTCTAAGGAGAGGAAACTGGGCCAGTAAGCATCTATGACGTTCTCCAGCACACCTTCCAGATCTGGTGACTGGAGGACTGTAAAGCACTTCTGACAGAGAAAACCCATGAATTAAATCTATTACAAACTCTGAAATGTCACAGGAAAAAAAACCCCTCCAAAACATTTCCACCTATTTTACCTTTATTAACTGAAAAGTTTTACCCTAGAGAGCTATTGTGTAAAAAAGCAAAGGAATTACATGCTAACTATCTTGCACCCAGACATTGCCTACATCATTAAAATGTTTCTTCCTGGTTTTGAGAAAGTTCATGGCTGTGTAACAACTTGCACTGCCACATCCAGCAGTAGCCAAACCTGGGCAACAGCAACTCCAGACCGCTCTACTAAATTGCTGAGACGATCCTTAAGAAAGATGAATTTCATGCTTTTCCTAACACGCCAGGGCATACTGAGTTTGTTTCTACCTGTAAAGGTTTTAGAAACATTTGACAGGAAGGCTATCATGTTTTACACATAGATTTAACATTTTCAGTAATATTAAACATAATTCTGTTTCACTGCTCTGCCTTTTCCTCGGTTTGGACACATGGACTCATATTAAGTGAGACATTTGTCCTTCGATTTTGTCAGAGATTCTGAGGTGACACATGACAGCAGTTTACACATGTTTTAGAAGTATTTTTTCTAACACATGCATGTTACAGAAGATGCACAGCTTCAATATCGAGCCTTCCAGCTGGCTGAACACATTTCAAAGACTTCTCTTGAAGCCCATGTTAATACCTCTTTTTGTAACACAGTGTACTGTCATGGAATAAAGACTAACAGAAAAACTCAGCTGTGGAGGGAACTATAAATTTTCTGCTCAGCAAGGTTCTTCAGAGGTAGACCAAGTCTTATCCTGTTTAAGGCTGAAAATGTTCAAAGACAGGAAAAAAAAAAAAAAAAAAAAAGCACCCATTTATCTGAGCAATGAGTTCCAGTGCCCACCATACTCATATTCTAAAGAGAGTTTCTAATGAACACTTGGTTTTTTCTGAGTAGTTCCTACAAAGTGCTTATATTCATAAATACATTATAATGAAAGGCTTATTGAAAGGCTTAATGAATACATTATATTCATACATACACATTATAATGGAAGGCTTCTAAGTGACGATGACCTAACATAAACCTTCACTTTTCTTAAAAAAACCTCCAAAATTAGCTTACTTTGCTTTAGACTGATGTTTTTCTGAACTGGAGTAAAAATTCATGAAAAAAAGGAAATCTTAAGCGGCGGGGAAACATATCTTCACAATGAACTTGCAAGCAGACTAAATAAAGTGTATGGGCAAGGGTCTGTTAATTGGATCTGAAAATGAAGCATTGTATATCTTCCTGAAAGCAGGAATAATTCCTGAAATGCTGTATGTCACACATGTTTAACACATGCTAGTTCAGGCCTGGGAGCTGAACCTGGTCTAGCAGAGAAAAAGCATCTTATTTCGTCCCCTCCTTTCAGAGCTGGCAGAACAGCAGTGATCATTCACAGGATCTCCAGCACCAGCACTAACTCGCCCTCCAGACAGAGGCTGCATCAATGCCGAGTCTGTTCTTTCTTTTTTGTTTCCTCCTAAACAGAGCAGGAAATTGGGTAACTGAGTACCTACAACTCAGCTCTGAGATCACAGGGCCCTGCTTTTTACTTCTCCTGTTTCTGATTCATACCTTTTCTTCACACTTTTCCAGCAAAACATACTGCACACAAGCCTTGTCAATACTGGTAATCTCAGTAGAAAAGTATTTAAAAAGGGAAATAATAACAAATCAGTTGCAGACACAAGATGAGCTGAAATTTTCATCATGGAAATGAGTATGTACATATATTCATGTCTTTCACCTTCGTTCTGGTTATTTGTTCAAAGAGCTCAGAGCCTCCACTTTCTAGTGCAGGACTCCCTGAATGCTCTACCTTGCTCTCTAGACTTCACTTTCTTCTCCTATCTCTAATTCTGATTCTTCACATTGTACAACACTAGTAATCAGTCCCAGTGACTGTACAATGATGACTCTTGACTGTGCATCCATCTTCTCTTCTTGGTCAGAGTAACAAATGCGGAACTGATCACCGCAGTGGTGATTAAAAATTCTCTGTTCTGTATCCTTAGTTGACAAAATTCCCACTAACATCTTGCCAAGTCAGTGATATTAAATGAGGGCATTGTTTCCACTGGGACTGAAGCTCATGTGAATGACCTTTACTTTCTTCCTGTTCAGAAGGGTTATTATTGATAAGTTAAATATTTGATTACCCTAGATACCTATGTGTAATGCAATTATGGGTGGTCATCTGTCATACTCTGTGTCATCAAGATTTTGTTAACTACTAATGATTGACCACATTTAAGTGTACATTTTAGTGTTTATATATATGCAAAGACAGCCTGCCACCCCCACCAGAAAGCCATCTCAGAAGACCAGTTTTTTATGCCCCACGGCCCTCTACAAGCTCCTATGTGAGGGTATATATTGCCAAGTATTCATCTATAACTGAGATAATATATCTATAATACCCATTTGATCTGTCTAGGAAAAAAAGGACTGAATAATTTAATTCATCTGGGGGACAAAAAAGTTGCTGAGCACAAGATAATACTTCAGGGACATGAGTTTCTTTTCCTAACATACTTTCTAATCAATAAATTCTGAGATTTATAGTTTTGCTTGTTTTGTTCTTCCAGAACACCTTTTCCTCTTGAAAGGAATATTTTATAAAAGAATAAAAGAAAAAACATCCTATAAATCTAAACTGTACCCCTCAGGAGAGATACAGATTGTGTTACTAAGCATTTTTGTTAACAAGGAATCCTGATGTATTTATTTTATACAAGAAATCAGCTTTTCTGTTCAATATGCTGCCTTGTACCTGGCCTTACAGCCATGCATATCAATGATGTATTCCTTCATTTGGATTACGAGATCCTTGCACATCTTTATGGCTGTTTTGTGTTTGCAAAACGAAGTACACTGAGGTCCCAGTACACAGACAGAGTACTAATACACTACTGCAACATGAGGAAAAACCACTGCCTCTCCTTGCATCTGTGGTTTCCCACACCTGTTTATAGCAATAGTCTCACCTGAAGCAATGTTCTGGGCTTCACCAGGCCCAGCTTCTCACAGTTCTTTCCCAAGTACTGCCACTTCTGTTCTCTTGCTTAGTTTCTCCCTTCTTACCCTATACTTGCTGCCAATTCCTCAGCTAGGGACTGTCTCTCTAGAGAATCAGAGAGGCAGATTTTGTCATTGAGTGTCAAAGGTTACAGAGGTAGAAATCCACGCAGTTGTAGTTTCTGCATTTGCTTGTATTTGCAAGATTTCTGGTGGCTTCATGTGCACCCTGGGATAGAAAGTGTTCCTGAAAGCTGCAGAAACCACTCAGACACACAACTACCGAGAGAGGGGAACTCATGAGTACCATCTATGAGCTGGAAGAGTTACTGCATCTTTTTACTGGCCTAGCACACATCTGTTGCATCATGTGGGCAACGTTCCCTTTCTCCTCTCTATTATTAAAGTCAGCTTGATTTCCACACAGCAAATAGTCAGTCTGTGGTAAGTGGAGTTTTTCCACTTGTAATTAATTATGCAACAGAGCACTAATGTATTTTTTACACATACCAAAAAGCCAAATTTCAACAATTTCTTGTTTATCATTACACCAGCTCAGCAGCCACATAGATATCCAGCTTGGACACAGGCCTCATAAAGTCTGGGAAGCTCCCATTCTCTTCAGTGGAGTTAAATATAGGATTTCCCAACAGAAGGAGGAAACCAGAGTATTGTTTTCATGAACAATACTCTTAACACTTTCTCACCAAGGCAGGATTGCATTTAGGCTCTAAAGTCTCATGAGCAAGGCAAAGGTTTGATTAAGATCAAAATTTCTTCCGTAAGCAGGCATATGGCCATAGGGTACATTTTGTACTAGGACATACATCTTTAACACATCTACTTGTCACAGAAATTGTTCCAGTTGCACTCAAAGTCTATTTTTCCTGATAAATACACCATAACAATTTTCCAAGAGCCTTGATTAGGTTGGTAGCCGAGTAACTCCACTCCTCTGAGCTTCACTAGGTCAAGGTGGCTTCATGGGCTTGCTCTCATGGTCATCCACTAGAAAAATTGGGTGGCCCTCACTGTGGCTATTCCCTGGTCAGGGAAAACTACAAACATCTTTAGGATGACGATAATCTTCCTCAGAAAGGCAAGAACAAAATCCTGATGGCTTTTTGCCATCAAAGTAAAGGTCAAGATTTCACTCTAAGCATGCTCAACTTCTGCTAAAGCAAAAACTGAACTGAGGACTTGGGTGTTTGTTTTCTCTATTATTTTGTATGTGAATTTATGCACGGATTTAATCTGTGTAAGATTCAAATTAAGTTCCCTCTTCAGGCTTTTTGAAATGTAACATAATGCATTCTGCTGGCAAGGAATGCTTTCCCCCTGGTAAAAGGGCGTATGTCTCTCTTTGGGATGCCAAGTATTCAATTATTTGATAGAAATTATTCTGCTATTTCCAACAGACATTTCATGTTCTATTCAGGAAAGGATAAAACCACAAAGTTGAACAAGCTTTCCAACCATCTGATTTTTAACCTGGCCCTTCCCTAAATACTAGCAACAGGGAAAAAAAATCCATGTTTGCAGGCCTTATGAAAACAATTTTATTTCACTTCACCCCATGAGAATTAGTTAGGTTAATCATTTGGAAACAATGCTGCCCAACAAAAGAAAGATAATTCACAGTCATATAGTACAGTAGTTAAATGAATATTTTTTAACAGGAGGTTAAATGGCCACCCTTTTTCAGGTTAGCAATCTTTTTCCTTTGACTTGAAATTGTCTCAGGAATGAGGGAAGGAACCAAGTTTCCAACTATGCAGAAAAATCATCCTGTCTCCAGCAGAATTTCTTGCAGACACCTTAGTAACGGAGATCAGATGTCCTTCATCCACATGATGCTCCTTGCCCTATTTAGTGCTACATTATATTTCCAGGCTTTGTTATCAATACTTGATGTATTTATTATTTATACGACCATCATTATAATTTATTTTAACACTTGGAAGCACACCCACACTACAAAGGAAACCCTGTGAAGAAGCAAAGGGAATCTGCTCTCTCAGAAGCTGCCATATCCCTCCCAACTGCATCTCCTACAATGCTGAGAATCGAGGGATGGTAACAATGGGACACTCCATCCACCCTGCTAATTTATGCATGTTGCTCATTAGTACAGGTCAACAGATCTGAGTGGCTGGAAGACAGTGCTTTGAATTTCAAGTATCTTAACTGTGCAGTCAGCAGCATCAGTCTAGGACTCAGTGGTTCCTTGTTTGTCACAGTTTTTCTGCATATATATTATCCCAAAATCAGTTGTGCTGACCCAGGATCCAATTCATTCATCTAAGAATTCCTACTACTTCCCTGAAAACATTTATTCTCCCAAATTTTCACCAACAAGACATTTGGCCTAATAACTTAAATCCACATCGTCTCATTTATTTCTTCTTTTCAAATTCCCATTTTGGAGGAAAAAACAACTAGAAAATCCCCACACTCACTTCTATTTTCCCCTTCCTAATCTGTTAAAATGTCTGCCTGTTTACTATATGAGATTTTACAAACAGTATCACTCACCAAATGAAGCATCAGCTAATGCTGCCAATATAGTAATTAAGAACAACTAGTGTGCTTACACTCAAGCTTTTAGGGGAGAAATTGGAGTCTGTTAAAATCTAGCAAAACTCAACTCTGCACATATGTTGTTTTGCTTTGTTTTGTTAAATGGGATGGAACATACCAGAACTTTAAAGATCAAAAACACCCATAATTTCCTAAAACATTTGGAGCCTTTGCACGCAGTAAAAAGGAATAATTATCAAAGCATTTTGCTGTCACAATTGTTCATTTGGAAGAGGCGCAGGAAAAAAACCCAACCAAATCCAAATGTCCCAGCATAACAGAATGGCATTGCTGTAACTGCGGTAAATAAGAGAGAGTTAGACAGATGGAGGGAGGCATCAGAGAGGCATTCAGCACAGGATCAGATGAGACAACAACGGCCATCACAAGCAACTGCCTCAATAAGACAAGCCAGGCATCTCACCCTGGCAATGGGGTCCCATATCCCATGTGCCCCATGGAGCCACCTCCACTCTGGGCAGGCGTCCCTGCTGACACTGCCTCGGACGTGAGGGTGCCTGCTCAAGGCACCTTGTGACACCTACTCAGAGGTAAAGAAACACATTTCAAGGGATAGAAAAAGCAGGGCTCTTCCCTTCCACTCCACTTCCCATTTCTTTGCCCTGTTACATACTTTTGTCCTATACAGAAAGGATGGAGTGAGGAGGACTGTTGTTGCAGACTGAAGTAAGACTTTGACACAAGACCACAATCTGGACACACAATTTGATGTGCTAAGCATTTTTTTCAGGAATATTGTTTTTGGGAAGCCATTCACTTCAATGACATCCCTAAATCCCCTCTGGAAGTTCCCATTTCCAAGGAGACCTTCTCCCCTCTTTGCCTGGGTAGGAAAATGGGAGTCTGTAACGAGTTTCATATTAGCTGTAACAGCAACCACAAAATCCATTTCTCATTTACATTTCACACTTGGCCACTCAAATGCAACCATATGAGTTACACATACATAGGTAGTCTTTAATATGGATAGAGATGATTTTTTAATAGTAATAATGTTAATAAGTGTGACCTAGATGCATCCTGTGACACGATAAAGTCCCTCCTTGCCACGCACTCACCCCACAGCACGCACAGAATGAAGCTGTAGCACTTCTGTCAATGTATTTGCTCCAGGTAGTGTTAAACAGCTGTGTTCCCTGGCCAGTTATTTCTTGCTCCTGTTGGAGGCTTTCCTACAAAAGCAAGCTGTCTGAATTTCAATATGTTTTATGTTCAGTAAATTATAGCAATTTTCAAAATATCTTTAACCTTTTCAGTGGCTGATGGCCTGGCAGGTGGACCTCTTGCATCTTTTCATACTAGAAGCCCAACAAACATCTTCTGGAAAAAGCAGGGAGGGAGAGGGTATGTAAAATCATATGAATGGTGCATGGTGCACTGCTCTTTGTTTCACACCAGGATGGTAAATCCTACTGTCTCATTTCTTTGACAAAAAATTGAGCAATAACAAAAAATTGTCCAGTGCTCATCTGGTTTTGTGACAGGTTGCTTTTATTTCAGCCTCTTGAGTTCAAAGAGCAGAGATGTGGCTTACACAGATGTCCCATGGGTGAGCTTGTATTTCTGAAGGGCTGAAGCCTAACCCTACCCATCTGAAAGCACTGCATTTAAAAGCCATTTTGAAAGACAACTCTGTTATGAAGTCTCACATTATTTCAAAGCTCATCTTACTCAACAATACCCTTTGAAAGTATAGACAATTTAAATGCACAGTTTCTCATTAAAGCAATGTGTTACATCTTAATAGAGTGAAGACAGGGAAAGGAGGAAAACACTGGCTTGGAGCCCCAGAGCACTGCAAATGATTTTTCCTGGGTATTCTTAGTCCTGCTCCCTATCATTTTTGTGGGGGCAATTGTGGGCATACTACCCTTTCTTCCTACCCCTCTTCCTCCTAGTATCAAGGCTGTATCCTTTTGGGACCTGACTGAATCACATGACTGTATGTTTTCCAGGCAGAAAAGTAAATGTTAGCACTCAACACAACCAGCAAACACTGGAAGTATGTAGTAGAAAAGATCAGAAAGTAACCTGTCCTCATTTCTGGCTGGGCTGTAAGTCAGAAACGCTGCTTAATGTTTGCAATGATAGAAGTGAGTGTTTCATCCTTCAAGTAGGTGCACATTTTAGGTAAATGTACTTAGGAGAAATCCTCATTGACACTAATATGGTGATGACTCCTGTGGTGCTACTTCATGTTTTTCTACCATATACAGATCACCAGACAAAATGCAAGCCAAATACTGGCAAGGGAATTCTAAATGATCTCTTAAGAAAATGTTAGGTTTTCTTTCTCTAAAGCAATGATTAAAAAAAATAATTGAATAAAACAATTTTGTGACTAGACTGCTTCTGCTCTGCTGGCAAACCTGCCCAAAACTACAGGCTCCCAACTCTGGAACAAAAGAGCCATTATAGTCCAAATATTCACAGGAACGCAAAGCTGCTGCTTCATGTTCTGGCAGAAGTCCCTGAAAAAGGTGGTGCTGTGATTTATGTGCCATTAAATGTTGTCTTCAAGACATTCACTGAACTGAAGAAGCACCATTAGAAGACATCAAGCACAGATCAAAACCCATCTAAATCAACAGTGGCTGAAAATACATCATGTGCTTGACATACAGCAATTGACACGTCATATTTTATTTGACATTTCAAGGACAGTACTGCCTATTTAAAGGGAAACACAGTAATATATATATATATTTCTTCTACGTGAGCTAATCAAAATCTAACAGAGCACTGTGATGAAGAGCTGTTTATTGAATATCAGAAGGAAAAAAATAAAATAGTAAAATCTCTAATGACTCAAATTATGAAACATGGAAGAGTCAATTCACATGTAGATAACTCTACTAACACATCACTATCTCAGGGGAAAATTCTGGTCACACTAACAACCTCCTGCTGATTGCCATGGAGCCATCATTCCAGCCATCTCTCTCCCCTTCCTCTGCAGCTCTGCGTGGGTTTAGGTCTACAACTAAAACTGCCAGGACTATCAGCATGACAACTGATACAGAAACATGGATTAACGTGATGGGAGTACAGGGAGCCATGCATACAGCACGGGTCATGCTCTTTTCCCCAGCACAGACAAGACATTGCAAGGTAGCAGGATTTTGAATCACATATGCTTCACCTGACACCTCAGCCTCTCTCCTGAAGGCAGCTGCATAGGGACATCAATTGTAGTAACAAAGGTCCTGCAGGACATCTTGACAGAAGAAAGGGAGATGTAATATAAACCATTCAAGAAGCAGTAGCCACACATGCTACTCTTTACAATAAGACAGGAGATTCTCTCAAATTTAACACCCAACAAATTGAGAGCTTACTGTCATACTTCTTTCCCACTTATAAATATCATTCACAAAAGATCCTTATATTCTTTTCCTTCTCTTTAATAATCTAAAGGCGTTTTTTTTCCACCCTATGTTGTGATGCAAAAGTAAGGTGCTGACAGTTTTTAAATTGAGGGCTAAATTGACTAAATTAATCTGCTGTCACTGCTTTCACCTAATACTTTGCTGTACAGTTTTAATTGATTCTTTCTTGTTCCATTTTCTCTCCATTTCCAAGACATGAGTCTGCACTGCCCTGAACTGCTGTTTAGTCATGCCAAATGTATTTTTAACTCTTTTACTCTGCCCTCTCAGCTATACCCTCCAGCAACTTAAGCAGTTTGCTGCTCCTCTCAGGTTTTATTCAGATTTGTAGATGTACTGAATGCAGCACCCTTCCCTGAAATAATGCCATGTTCTCAAAATGCAGGGCAGGAGCATTTGCAGGATGAGACCCACGTGTTGCAAGTGTAATCTAATGATATTACATTGTGTGGATGCAATGCAGGAAAAGCCATTGTAAATGAAGATTGGTGGCCAGCAAAAAGAATGAAGCAAGCATGCAGAAATCTAAAATCCAGGTAAATACCTGCTGTGAAGTATACTTCCCCTCCATATTTTTTTCCTTGTAAACTTTTACTTCAAAGAATGCAACAAATTTGTTAATGAATAAATGTTCAATCTGTCAGCAAATACAAACAAATTTACCTATTTTTTTAAAAAAAGGTCCTGCTCATAAATTCTGAGACATCTATGCCCAAATAAGAAAGTAAACAGAAATCTTGTGTTAATGTAGAAGTTTATTAAACCAGAAGCAGGAAAAGGAGATTCAGAAGGCGGTAATCATGTTAGGCCAGCAAGAGGAGAATTTTAATCCCCCCAAAACCCTCAAAAAGTTTTTGGTGAATCTTTTTAATTGCAGCAGCTACAAAGAAAAATAGTATGAGTAATGTGTCATATGTGTAATTCTCCTTTCAGAGCTGTGAAGAATTGAGCAAGGTAGAGAAAGATACAGTGCCAGAGTTTCCTTTTATACTTCAGAATTAAATACAGAGATCAAATAGTTCAAAGGACATGAAAGAAAAAAGACTTCATGTACTTTGTGAATTTAACTTCTTCTTAATAGTTGTGTCTACGCTGCCATAACAAGACAAGAGCATACTGGGGGAAAATGGAAAAAGACAAAACTACTAACGAATGTGAAGTCATTTCCAAGACTCAGAATAGGATAATTCAAAGAACTGAGAACAAAAAGGAAGAGTAAAACCGTAAAGCAATTTTTGACAGCCCTCTTTTTAAGAAGTGGCTGAGCAGATTTATCAAAGTATGTGAAATACTTGATCCTAAGCTGAACTTCCATGAAAATTCCATAGAATTATATTCCTTTCTGTTCGTAGGTCAAAGAAACACTGCCAGTGCCAAAGGACAGGATGAAGAGCACTTTCTGATTATAAATTAGGGAGTGCTGCATGTATAGACACAAGTGCCTCTATATATCTAGTTAAAATGTGGTCCCCAAGCACGGAGTGTGTTTACACATTTAATTGACTAAAACTGAGAGGTCAAAGTCTGAATAGCTGAAAATTAAAAGAGTATTCAATGACACAAGTGAAAAGGAGGCTAATTGAAATATATAGAGAATGGAAATATGCAAACCTACTCAAAATGCTTTTTCTAATTAACAATTATATCAAGGTTCTGGAAGTAGGATGCACCAGAGATGAAAAGACATAATGATCCTGTAATGCCAGTAGGTGTATTTTCTGAAAGCAGACACAGAACCAAATACTAGGGCACAATATTTCAAGCCTGTACATGCCATGCTGAGCAAAGTCCTGCTCTGCTCTACCTGATATTTGTCCTCTTTCCCCTGACCTCATCTACAACCCATCAAGTAGAATGAGGCCATTGCATACCCTGCAAGCCACTGTCACACATTTGAGTCAGGACAGCCTGCTTGAAATGCCATACTTCTACTCCTAAACACATGCCACCATCACTGCAGGAACTGGATGGGATGTGCTGCTTTATGCAATAGCTGTGCTGTGAGGCAGCTTGCTTCCCAGTCCTCACAAAAACATGAGCTTCTGCTTGCCCCACAGCAGGAGAGCACAGGTACCTGGTCTCATCAACAGTGTTTGCTTGTTCCTGCAAGCCCAGATTTTGGTAGGGTACTGCCTTGGTGGGAGAGACTGGCCTTAGCAAGGGAGGTTCTCTCTCCAGAAGGACCCATCACTGGATCTTCCCTTGGGGCTGTGAGACTGGACAAAGAGGAGCAGAAGGAGCAGCAAAGGAGACAAAGACAAGTGAAGACATCAAATGTGACACATGAGAAACTGTGTCTGCTGTTGTCCCAGTCTGAGGAGCAAGTCTTCAAGTTTTGTAGACTAAGGTCATTGATTCTAAGTGTATTTATGAGGGGGGAAAGTGTAAGACAACTAAATGAGCAGGGGTTTTTTTTATTATTATTTTTGAGTCAAAAGTCACAGTCTTATTCCAGTCAGCTCTATACTGGATCTTTTTAGCATGTACATTGTTCCATCTCCCCCATTAAGCTGCCTCCTGTTGTGAGTGCTAACTTCTCAATACGGTGTTACACAACGGACTGAGAGGCTGAAGCTGGAGAAAAATGAGGGGGAGGGCACAAAGGAGATGAGAAATGCCCTGCAACACCTCAGTGGGAACAGCCCCTCTGCATACACCCTTTTACACACAGGTTGCCTTTCCCTCCCTACTCCCAGGATACTCTTCAAGTCCTTGCAAAGAATGCCATCAGCTTGGAAAGTACTGAGCAGACCTTTTAAATCAAACAAGAACAGGCAAAAAGACTTTTGTTGTGTTAACAAGTCCTAATACAGACCACAATTCTCACAGCATCTTTACGTGTACTTTTCTAAATCTAATTTGCTTTCAGTGCAATTACTTACAGGAATACAGCCACAGAAGGGTTTAAAATTCAGGTCAAATGTTAAGCTGGCCACAAAGAGACCATGCCATCTTAGAAGCTTATCTTCTAATCACCTTGGTTACCTGCTACACACATACTTTCAGGTCTATTGTCACGTTACACAGTTTTTGCTTCAAATTAAAATTTAAAGAAAACTCAAAACACCTCTACAACTCAACTCAGCCATTAGGTGAAGTTTGGAATTCAACACTGTATTATAAAATTAAATATTTTAAAAAATGAAAAAAAGTAAAACGTAGGTATTTCTGCATAACCTTGTGATAGCATATACAGGAATGAAAACTACATCATTCTGAATACAATGTTGAAGGGAATGTTTTCAGTACTAGTTATCTGTACCCAGCTTAGCCAAGATTTTTTGTTGACTCCTCTAATGGTGCAATAATATATTTGTATTGTAGGAGTACTGTCCTCCTTTTAGCACCATGTTAAATCTCAATTTTCCCATGATGAGAATATTTTAGTTGAAATTAATATATTAGATTACATATAAATAAAAAAGCACTTACTAAAAAAAAATACTTATAAAAGTTCCTATTATTACTACTAAAATGAAAAGCAAAGAAAGTAGCTCCATTGCTCTGAGGGGTTTTCCCCGACTATTGTTTCACATACACATTACTTGAATGCCACTCCTGAAGAGGCAAACAACGTCAGGTCTCAACTCTAGATGGCAGCAGCCTCCTTTAGATTTTGGTTTTCTCCTTTCCTAGTGTCCTGGTCTTTGTTCCTTAACCCACCAAGCAATTCTATACTTCCTTCTCGTCCCCCAAAATAAAGACTTCAGTGTTCCAAGCTGCAGAGTTTGGGGAAGGTGACTGGAAGGCATTTTTAGTAAAAGAAATCAGGCCATTCCTGCAGTTAAGCTACAAGGTTCTTCGAAGCATACAGAATAATTGAGGGCTGAAATGGGAAAAAAGAAAGGAAGATTTTTATTTCCCCTCCCCCTTTCCCTATCAGTAACCTGGAGAAATATTGGAAAATAGTGCTTTTTTTCAGCTAACAACAGCCCCTCAGAAAGGAAGGGGCAAAGGACAGAGAAAAAAGAAAAGAGACACTGAGGAAATGAACAAAAAGGTGCCATTTCATAATGAATCTGAACTGGGAAAAAAGTCTACCTAAACAATATGGCTTTAAAGCACTGAACAATTTTACAAACCTCTCTCTTTGGACATGGTATACTGACACTATGCTGGTGAAGTCTAGTAGATGAGCCGAGGCTACTTTATGTATCATAAAACTTAACTCATAAGGAAAGCTACTGCTCAAGGAAAAACACCTTGTTTGAACACCTCTCCTAATATTTACCTTTAGCTTTGGCACTCAGCCACTACTATTGGCCAGTGTGTCCTTGCCCCATCCTGCTACTAGTGTCTTCCCCGCAATGGGTTTAGGTTGCGTACTGTACCTCCTCCAGCTCATTGGTATTTCTCACGTGCCCTTTGACATGATCACGACTCCAGCGTTCACATGAATAAAACTCAAACACAGCAATAGCTTAAACAGAGATTCCCAGAGGTCCACGCATGCTTAATTCCTTAGCATCTGTAAACTGCTGCAATTAGTACTGATTCTGTGAGCCCTTAAGCACACAAGGCACTTTATTTGGGCAAACAATCCCAGTTCAGCTGGATCAGTCTCCTCTGTGCAGTTTCTCATAAACGTGTTTTACAAACCAAGCCGCTAGACTTTAATAGCTCACAGACACTATCAGAATTTTGAGGATTCCCACATACATGTGTAGCCATGGTTGGGACACACAGGGACATCAGAAAGCATGCCAGGAATTGCCTTTTGGAATAGTTACAGATGCAAGGCACTTAGTGTGGTGCTCTAGAGCATCAACATACTATGTTTGTGCTGTTTTCAAAACTCTAGCCCTAACTCTCTCCACCCCAAGCCACAGACACCTCTAACCCTATGGAGAAGCAGGCTGGAGAGCTAATATGTGCCAGTGCCCTCCCTGGCAGGATTCACCAGAACTCAGCTGAACTTGAGTACCCACACAAGACAAGTGGCAAATCCCCATTACTAGGGACAGCAACGGGACTCTGCCCATTGAATTTGTCCATTCATCTGTGCAACCAAGTTACCCCTGCAACTTTTGGGAAGGGAACTGACATCACCAAGTTATGCCACTGCTAAAGGGCTCAAATGTTAAATCAACAAATGAAGACAAATTTCAAAACTTGACTTCCTTGTCACATCACAACTGAAGCACCCCAGACACAAAGTGTCTTCTAGAAGACCATGTTCACACTAGCCCAATGCTTTTTAAAGAGCAAGCTCCAACTACTCAACAGTGACAGAAATAGTTCTGTGTTGCATGTGGGTAAAAAAACCCCTGAGACTGGTGGATCTAAATATCAAATCCTGCAGTTGGATCCAAATGGTCAAACCTGTGTCAATGTGGGACCCCATGCAAATGAAAGGCATTCTCTGAAGGTACAAGGCTTGCTTGCATAAGTGTACTTGCATCACTGAGATCAAACAAAATCTTTGCTTTTGGGTCTAACACAATTATAATTCAGAAACAGAAACTGAACCATGGCCACTTTAAAAACTGCATCTCAAGGGCCCAACACAATTTATGAGAGCAGCAGAAATCACCAGTGGTCTCACCCTTAGGACTACAGTAATAAACAATTCATTTTTGTGCTACCAGAGAGAGCAAAAAAGAGAGCAAACAAAGCAGTAAACCTCCATTCCCTTTACTCTCAATTATTATCAGGTTTATCTATAATTCATTGGTTTTACTATGAGAATCAACATAAAATTTGAAGAGAGTTCAGATTTATGAATTTATTTTCTCAATACCCAAGTGAGGCTGATGGACAATGTTACTACCATTTTTCAGAGAAAGGAATGACACACAGAACAATTAACTGTCCAATTTTTTTTTCTATCTTCTTCTTTCCTTTTTTCTCTGTTCTTTTTTACAATAAAAATGGAATAGAAATATAGAATGGAATGAAAAATATGGGTGATTGGGGCATCCTCAAAAATCAGAAATCTGTGATAACCAGGGTGGTAATTGGCAGATAAGAAATCCTTATTCACAGTCCCATATACCTACTGAATGTAAAGGTGTGTATGCTTCAAGGTAACTCATCCTTTTAAACTCTATTTTTCTGGCCTTCACTGGGTGCTCACTTTAGGATTAAAATTCCCATAATGCCGTTTAGGATTAGAACTCGCATAAAAATTTTCAAAGAGAGATTTTTTTTTTTCCTCCAGGATAATATCTTTATCCTGGAGATAACATCTCCATTTGTTACATTCTCTTTAAAACTCATTCTTTTTTCTATTCTAACCTAGTTAAGTAGTTTGTTTAGACTCCTTTGATGGCCAAAGCAAAAACAGACCCAGGGAGAAACTGACAATTCTTGGGATAATTCACCTCATTTATCTTAGACATAAATGTATTCAAATGGGATGGAGAAGTGCACCTCTCTCCAGTAAATGCAGAATGAACTGTACTGATGAAAGGAGTGATACCAAGAGAAGCACCTAGTATTTATTTATCCATGGCAGTATCTTTAGCTTTTACACTGAAGGCAACAGATGACACTGGAAAATCATGGCAACTATTTTCACACAGCTGATAGAAAAAGGTGGTGATTTGTCAAATATTGTTAAGAACAGAGAAAATGGAACGGGAAAAAAAAAAGGAGACTTATTTGTTTTAGAAGTTGTTTGCTCAACAAATTGCTAAGTCATTTGCCTACTTATATTTACATATGTGTGCATTTATGAAAATGCAGTCTGAGTCAGACACAGTGGAAGGTGTCTGGAGGCAACACAGGGCATGCTGATACACCCTTGACTTTAATGTATCAGACTTGTAATGAGTGACTAATTTGGTTCTCAGCACTAGCTTGGCAGAAATAAAATACTTACAGACTATTAATAGAGAAACTTCTCACAGAAGCTGCGACCTTTATGCCTTAGCATGGCTTACGGCCCTACCTCTGTTACAATTAAGCAGAGCATTACTGCAAAGCAACAGATTTTGGCTTTTTTCTCCCACAATTTGAAGGAATGGACTGCTAAAGTAGAGCTACTGTTTAGAACATGCTGATGCAAATCCCTTCCTCAGTATGGAGATGTACTGAAACACAGCAGGTTTATGCTGCTCTGAACAACGTTCCCTAATGTCCTGCAAATATCTACCCTCAACAGCCACCCTTAGCTGGGGGCCTAGGGAGATTTAAAGACAATGATCCCTAAAAAACTAATTAATAACAAGAAAACAGTATCAGTCACAATGTTATAGTGAAATTGGGGAAAGGGGGAGAAGTTTATTGAAGGAGTTACTTCTCTCATTTCCAAGTCAGACATATGTAATAGGTTTCTAAAGACTTTGAGTATAATTAAACATTTAAAATCAGTATTGCAAATGCCTGATGGAGAACAGTTATGAAACACATCAGAGAGGACAGTCCATTTACTATTTCAGCCTTTATTTGCCAAGCCACGTCTCAATAAAAATACTGGTTGTTAAGGTCACCGAGACTAGGAGAACCAGAGAAAAAATATATCAGGACCATTTTTAACACAAGTGGTGGAAGTCTATAACTCAGGGAAGCATGGCAAAATATGCATTTTCATTTTTAAACACATTAAATAAAGTTTTTTAAAATCGTAAAAGATTTGTCTGACTCCACCTGCTCATTCCTGTAGCTCACAGCAGCAAACAGAATCAGCGAAAGGATGTACAAAAGCACAGGTGCACAGGATTAAAAAGCAACAACAAAAAAGACATAAAATAATGTAAAAAGACAACAAATTACTTCCAGAAATACAAGCTAAAGAGATATTTGGAAATAATTATACCAATAGGCACAGTAATCCTAGTTCTTCCTGGCAGTACAAGAAACGAAGAGATCTATAGGGATATGCCAACAGGTCAAGCAGCTGAACGAGCAAAAGCATAATTTTGCTGTACCTAAGAATGAGAGCTGAACAAGCTACCATCTCTTTAGAATGGTAGCTCAAACGGTGAGAGCAGTTAAATGACTGGTATTTCATCAGTTTTATGCTTTGTAACTATTTGTGCCAGAAGAAGTGATGTTCTGAATGTAATGAGTGACAGAGCAATCCATGGTAAGCACATTTCTTTAATTTATCCTATTCTTAGTAATAGATTCCAACGATTGGAGATCTAGGATTAATTTGGTCTCAAGAAGAGAGTGTAGAGTGGAAAAGACTCCCCAGGAAAATTATCTCAGTCACCTCTTTGACAGCTGGCCCCCAACCATGATACCCCGTGAATGCCAAATTTGTCAGATAACTGAGGGGAGATAGTAGAGCTCTGCACAACCAAGAATGTAATGATAGGAAGTGATTATTCACTATCTTTTTCTAAGAACTGGGGACTTAAATTGAACACAGGGAAGAACTTTTTTCGAAATTTTTTTCACATATTGCATACTTAGAGCTCACAGCCACTGCATACTGCAGGGGCCAAGGACATAGATGAACTCAAATGAAGATTAGGCAAGTTCATAAAGCGCAGGGGCACATATGGATATTAAACATCAAGGTCAAGTAAAAGCCTCAGAGGCTGAGGGGCAGAAACTACTGATTTTGTTTAAAATGTTTTAAGGTAAAAGATGGATAGAGGGCAGGTATTCCAGAGGATCCTGTCACAACCCTGTTTCTCTGCTCTTTTGGTAAACACTAGCCAGGCTACTGAGTTCACTTGGACCTCAGTGGGAAGGATTTTAGACTTTGGTCAGTTGTTTCTACACACACACTAGTGAAACTTGCCCTTTTGAAACCAGCTTTTGCATGCCAGCTTTAGTGAAGGACTCCAGTATCAGAAGAGTAGGTTTGCTAGTTCTTATGCTGACAGGACTAGGAGGATCTTCGCATTACTTGGAGCGCTTACAAATACATGGCAGCTTTAAAATAACAGCTTTAAGAACAGCAGGCCAAAGGAAACACGCTCATCAGAAAGGAGAAGGTTCAACTTGCTGTTCTGCAGTCCAGCAAAACAGGGCTCTTCACTGTGCACTGTCCATTGTTTTGTTAATGTCAAGCCCAGATGACAAACTAATGAGCACAGTACCACTTCCTATTCAAGCACATTTCATAGTCCAAGAAGGAGATGTTGGGAATCTTCTCAGTATCATCTAGCCCAGGAAACAGGTGTAGGAAGCATGAAAAACTATCTAAGGGCATGGAAAAGTGGTGAGTGAGCTTCTCATTCTCACTAAGAAAGGCTAGAGCAAGGGTAAGGAGCCACTGCCAAGGCAAAAAGAAAAGGGACAGCAGAAAAAAGAAAAAAAAAAGAAAAGAAAAAAAAAAGAAAAGAAAAAAAAAAAGGCTGCTGAGGTTCCAGAAACCATACTGTAAGCAGCAACAGGAAATGTGAAAGGCTAAGAAGTGGCAGAGATTTCAACAGCTGGCTCAACTGAAGTCTCTTTGATATTGCCATTAAGACAGATACCTCCAAAAACACTCCTGTTCTCAGAACAAGGTATCTTAGCTATTTGTTCACCAGGTCTGGTGGTAGAAGTAAAAACAGCATGGAAACTACTCTAATTCTCTCCATTGTAAGCATTGTAGAGTTTAGTGCTTGTACCAAGTTCAGACACAACAGTGTTTAACAATATTATCATGACACAGTGATAGAGAGGGTGGATAAAAACCTAATATATATATATATATATATATATAAAAAATAAAAAACCTCCAGAAAATTGCCTGACAAGTAATTCTTATGAAATGAAAATAATTTACACAGCAGTTTTACAGAAAAAGGGAATTATGCCATTAATCAGCACTGCTGGATAATTACACTGTACATGAGGCCTTGCTTTTAGGGAAAAAATATAAGCTAATAAAGACAGTCAGATGATCAGTAATGGCAGGGCTTTTGGGAGATACCAGAGACACAAAGCTTAATAATTTAACACTAAGGAGTATAATGACTGTGAAACCAAATTATTTTAAGTTTACATTAATTTTCCACCCAATTACATATCTAACATTAAATCCAAAAGCTAGAGAATTCCCCTCAGCTGTGAACAACCACAGCGACAATGAGAAAGCCAAGGGGATGTGATCTCGAACATGACTGGACTCTGAATGTACCCTCCCAACTGCTGTGTACATCCTTAATATTCAGAGGTCTGCTCGAGAATTAAAGCCAGTTCACACTTCCCTCAGTTACTGCCGGTTCAAATAAGGTCTCTCCCTAATACAGTCAGCCGCAGTCAATCAATTTTCTTTGTGGTGTCTCTTTGCACCTCTCAAGCACAAGCAGCAGATGGCTCAGCCTGACTGTCTCACTGCCACACTGGTAAGGGAGAAACCAGTGTAAAGTTGAACAACATTGAATTAACAATGAAAATGAGGACTGGAGTGTAATGAGAATGTTTCATTACCTTTGTGCTGTAAGCAATTTAGCCCTGATTATTACTGACCTCTGGCAATACTGCTTCCAAGTAAAATGTGCAATCCCAAAAAGCATGGGTATACCAGAAGGCAAACATTGCTTCTGAGTGTACTCATAAATAAACCAGAGCATTTCCCTTCCTGTGTTAGAGGCTTACCTTACAGCTGAGTTATCAGCATTCAACAGTCCCCTCCCACCTTGTGTCTGTGCAATAAACAACACAACTTGATATAGTACACCTGGAAAATTATTATTACTATTATTATTATCACTTATGTGGCACCCAAAAGAGCATTAGGTACTTCACAAAGTAGTTAAAAAGACAAACTACGTGCTACAAAAGGCTAATATTCGGTGAAACAGTAGAACTACACAGGGCAGAAAACCAGGAGGTGGTGGTGTAACAGGAGGAAGTATACAGGTTACAGGAATAACATTAAACAGTTACTAATCTGAGGGACATGAGGTTCAGTGCATGCTGCCTCTTCTTATTCCACACTGAGTTCACAGGAATCCCTGTAACTGGACATTTTGTTAGCATGCTTCCCAAATTCACTGATTTTTTCCAGAGGTACTGTTTGCTTGCATGCTAAACTTAATCTTTTTGTGTAAAGGTGTTGCAGTCTGAAAGCAGATATATTTAAAAGTTTTGCAGTTCCAAAGTAAATATACCTATTAAGGATTCAGCAGCAGCAGCCAAAGATTTTGAAACTTCTACTGATTTTACAGTGATGGCACAATAGAGTCCATGACTTCGGGCCAAGACCCAGCAGGCCAAATGCACAGGAGCAGCTCTTTTCCCTACACACTGCATAGTGCACTGACAGCCCATGCTGAGGGGCTCTGCACACCCAGGGAAACATGCAGACCACTAAGTGCAGCCAAATGTGCAGTCTATTCCCACTGAAGTGCTATGATGCTGTGTGAGCCTGCCCCTACTATGCACCTTGGTGTCAAGAGCTCTTCCCTCTCTTCTGCCAAAGGAATTACAGCATCCTTCACATGCTCAGCACATTGGGGACAGCCCAGGGAGGAGGCAGAATAGAGAAAGGTGAATTTTAAAAAATGACCAAGGGAAACTACAGTGCTCATTACCAACTCCATCTACCAATATTAAAGCAATGGCCACACAGTTGCCTGCACTCTGGGCAACCACATTCCATCCAGAACAAAGCATGCTGCTGGTGCCTCCAGAATATTAATAATAGTAAGGTATGTCCTGCAGCAGGAGGGAGAAACACAATGGGGAGCACTCCACAGGGCTGGCATAAGGAATGGATCTGCTTCAGGCTGTCTGCCAAAGGCACTGGAAAACTTAACTTTATAGAGGCTGCCCAAGGATGCTGTTCTCCTGCCTGCAGTACTCTTTGGAAGGCTTTTGCCCAGACTAGGCTGTACTGTAGCCAAATGCAGGTGGGAAGTATCCCTGCTCACTCTCCAGCCTCTCCAACTGGTACTGCTGCTTCCTGATGGAACAGTCACTGGTACCCCTCACCACCCTGCAGATAGAACCTTCTGGTTCCATGACATCCTGCCATATGCCCATAGGGCTTTTTAGAGATCACTAGAGTCACAGGTGAGCATCTCAGAAAGAAACTATTGGCCCTAGTCCCATAACCCAAGGGGAAGCAAGAGTAACAATGGAGGCTGCCAGAGGTTTGCCCAGGACCCACTGCAAACGCAGGGATTATGACAGTCTCCCAAGACACAGATGAGAGAAGAGAAAAATTCACAAAACGCTGACAGAAACACTCCCTGCTAACAGCCTCTTATACCGGAGGTTTTGGTAGGGGGTAAAAGCAGTAAACCAGCATGGAAAAAGGAATGGACACAAGGAGAGAAAAAAATACTGAGATGCCAGTGTCCATTGCACCACTGCAATGGTGCACCATTTAGCATGGGGAGAGATGTCCAAGGGAAGTGTGTATTCATGAACAATCTGCTGCCAGTTCGGGTGTTGCAACACCCTCAGGTTTGCACACATGCAACATATCCCTGAGATGCAATGTATCCCCCACCTCCTCCCCTCCTTCAGATGGCTGACAAACTGCAGAACAACACAAAGAAAAATCACTGCTGGCTTAGTCAAAAGGATTGCAGACAGATAGCTGCTAGAAGCATTACTAAATGTGTTGATGTTTCATAACAGTTTGATCTCACTGCTGTTTGTGTTTCTGGTTTGCGTATGGCAGTAACAGCCAGTCAAGGTGATGCTTTTACTGTGCAGATCTGCTGCAGCACTTCAGTTTCACTGGTGGAACTGACCCAGGCTTCCCAGCTCCCTGCTCCCCACAGCTTCCTCTTGCTGTGGGAATGTGCTGTGGTGCACTGGGAGAGCCCAGCTCCCTACGGAAGTGCACACAGAAAAGTTAAACCCTGTCTACACGAAACCTTCAGCTTTCAAACTACTAGCAGTGAGTCCACAGGTGGAAGAAAATTTGGCTTCCATGTATACCAAGCAAAAAGAATTTGAGATACCATCTATTTTTCAAAGGATTAAAGCTAACATGTGTCTATCTCAAAACATCAGCCTGTCTCACAAATACAAACACGCAGTTACGGTTTTCAGGGACATGTTATTGCACATCATGGTATACGCCAAGGGCTTAACCTAAACCTTGGAGGTATGTTTTAAAACTGGTTTTGCTAAGCCACTGTCATCTGCTACATGCAACTTTGTTTTCATTGGGGGAAAAAAAAAAAAAAGTCCTTTAGGAGTTTCCTCTGAAAAAAAATAGCTCTTTGAGGCCATCCTGAGGGTTCCTGGATTTTTTTCACATGTTCTAAAAATCCTCCTTATGTAGCCCTGCACAGTCATGTCTCCCCATCAGCACTGTCCAGAGCATGCAGAAATTGTATTGCTCCTGCTCCAGGGGGCCCCAGTCTGACATCTTGAGGTGGTCCCTCCCAGCCAGAGTTAACTCTCTGCCCAAATAATTTCCATGTGACTTTGCAAGCTACTCCTTGTAGAGAAAAGCTTAACTAAATTAACACCTCATTCCAAACTAGTCTCTATACAAATAAGAAGTCCTGTGAGCATAACACTGAAATTTATTGAAATGCTTACTTTCTTGCACTGCTTGATGGATTGAGTATTACTTTACAGAAGCCAATACAATTTTGTCCCTGTTCCTCACCAAGGACCAGTCACAGTTTCTCCCCAGGAGGGAGCGCATCTCTGCACTTACACAACCTATATTCTTCCAGGACTCTTTATTACCATTTTCCCTACAGCTGAGCTGTTCTGCACAGATTTTCTGCTCAGTATGAGGGGTTGGGGAGAGGGGCATTAATTATACAGCAAGATGGAGCAGGGCCAGGCAGCCCCTCTGGTGCACCGTCTCCTCCATGCACAGCCTTCCTTCTTCCTGCTGCTTTACAGCTACAAGGATCACCTGTTGGTCTTGGCACTTCCCCAAGCTGGGGCCTAGCGGAAATGACAGAATCAGCTAGAAATGAGAGCCAGCTCCTATTCCAGCAACCCAAATGAGGGAAATACAAAAACAGATCATGGCAACCTGATCTAGCTGCCGCACGTGAGAGCCAAGAGGGGGTGGGGTAGAGGGAGATACATAAAAAAGGGGTGAATGTTGGACAAAACCCCCAAAACAAATGAAAAAACCAGGAAACCTCCAAAACCACTAAAAGAAAGATTTTTTCCTGCTGTTGCTCTCTTTTCATATTCAGCACAGCAAAAACATTAGGAGAGTTTTTCTCCATCTGAACACCTGCCAATAGGGGAAACTAGCTACCTTGTTCCTGCTCCTGCTGGAGTTGTCAGATGTTTCCATCTCCCATATGAGAGATGTCAAAGGGATATTCAGGTACACAGCAGAAACAACCTGCCTTTTTCAGGCTAGCTCCTCTCTGTATTGCACAGAGACACACAAGTTGTTCCAAGAGCCGTGTAAGGAATTCCCTCCCACAACTGCTCAGCAAAACCTTTTACTTGATGTTTGGGTGAGATGCAATGTTGTGTAGCAGAAAGATTAAACACTACTCACATCTCATTTTGGTCTTCTGGGCAGAAAAAACAGATAACTAATCTAATAGAAAAGGTAACCATCACTAACTATTTAAGAGAGGAATGTTGCCTTTTAAGTTATAAAAATACAAGCTAATAGCACATTTCCTTTCCATACCTAACTCGTTTTAAACAAGCCCTTGAAATCCACATTTATTCAAAGTAGTAACCATCCTAACATTCAAGATCTCTCATGAAATTTCTCTGAACCCTTGAGTTGAGTGACACCATAAATATTTACTCTCTCCAATAGCTTTACAGGCTTTAAATGAACTTTTAACATTTTTTTACTCAATGATTTTTAGAAACTGTAACAATAAAAGCAGGAAAAACTTAATTCTTAAAAGGAAGTTTTTTCCTCTCCAAAGCAATGGAATGGGTCCCCAGAGCTTCCTTCTTCCTGAGAAAACACTCTATGAATAATCAATGCAGAGTCCAATTTCTCAACAAGCACCAAGCCTTCAAACACACCCAGCATTCAGCAGTCCCTGTGACTCTGGCCTTTAAACTGTAACACTCTTTGCCTTTCTCTCCCTGGTTTCCCAAGCATTCTCTATTCTGTTCTTTCCAGCAACTAGGTAGGTAAGCAGAAGCAAAATTCGAGCAGTGGGAGCAAGCTGGGGCTAATTTGCACCTTATGAATTATTCAGGTCCTCCTGATTCCTGCACCTGCACTGAGGCAGGAAGCTTGCGAGGAACAGTCATTACTCTTCTCTTGGGTTTGCACAAGCTTGGTTACTGCTCAGACACTTTGTTCTGTAACCAAGGGCTTCAGGTCTTGTATTAAGCAATAGAAATGGGAGAAAAAAAAATAACTGCATGTTGTCAACCCCCCTCTCTTGCCTCAAACCCAGGATAATCATTCAACGCTGTTCCGAGACAAATGAATTGTAGGGTGTATAGGACTGATGCTGAGTTTATCTTACATATGCTAATCCAGATCAGAGTATCAGGAGAGAAAGAGCGAATGGGTGCTTGAGTTGGTCTTGTCAGACATTTACTCAGCTGCATTAAACTGCACATTTAAACTTCTCCCTAGCTCAGTAGGGAGTACTTCACGTGCATCAAGTATTTCACATGCTAACCTTATCATTAAGGCATCCTTTTCCCCAGATACACCACAAACAAATTCTCTGCCTGGCATTCTGGCTGACATAAGGGGTGCTAACAGTTTAATACTATTAGAAAAGCCTACATTGTTCTTGCAACAGGGTGGATTTAACAAGCAAATAGGTCTTTTTCACCTCTATCTACTATTATCTTGGTAAACAGAATGTGACATCTAACTGCAATTCCAGATACAACCCATGAATCTGGACAGCCATTAGGAACACTTGCAGAGAGCAGATACAAACCAATTAGCACCATGAACATTTTAAGATAATGATATGTTTTTGAGCTAATATGCTAAGGCAAACAGATCTAAAAGTATTATGCAAATTCAAAGCAGCAAACACCATCTTTACTGTATCTCATGTCCGCAGCTGCACTGAGTATCATTAGGTCTTGTCCTTTATTAACATTGCTGTTACCAACAAGTTCTCCAGTTAAAAGATCGTCTCATTAATCCCAAGCAGCTAAGCATCATGCTTTGATTGATTCAGTAAAACAGATCTGTGGTAACGGATAATGAAACCTCTCTAATCCCCTCTTCCAAAAAAACCTAGTCAAACATGAGTGCTAAGCATTCAGAAAGGTACAGTCAATCCTTATCAAATCTTTGCTTTTCTTCTTTCTATGCCTAAAGAAGTTAATGCATTTTCCTATCGATGCAGGATGTGTGATTGGTCCTGTGCTACTCTTATCGCATTCCTATCCAACAATAGGTACTCTGGCGCTTTTTTTTAAGGTATTTTAATCGAGCATGTAAACACGTTTTATTCTTTGATGCTCTTTCCTTCAGCATCATTAATCCCCAGCATGAAATCAATAGACTTAAAACATTTAATCACGTCAAAACGCAACATACAAATCCACAAATGACTTCAGTTCATCACACACACTGAATAGCTTGCAAATTGGAAACTATGCCTTCTTTTTGCCTTGGGAATCAGTAAACCCTAAGTTAGTTTTCCATTGAAGCAAACAGATCCTTTCTCCAAGAATCTGCCATTAGGCAAAAAAAAAATTGATAAACAAAACATGGGATTTTCTGTTTGCTTTGTCATCTTTTTTTATCGCTTGCAGTCTCACTGGCCTTATGAGAAACACTTATTTTACCGCAATCTCTTGACAGTATGCATGTTTAAAAGAAGTTTGAAAACAATTGCAGTAACTGGGTTACAGAATGTACTGGAGGTACAAGAGAAGGGAAAAACATCTTTGTGGTTGCTTAGTCTCTCTTTTTAACAGCACACATTGTTTCTCTGCTTGAATAGAATGCATAAAGGACAACAATCATTGGTACTTAAAAAAATTTTAAAAGGAAAAAAGAGAATTAACTCAACATTATATATGAATATGATTTCCAAAGCGTGTAGGACACAGAAAGTGACAAGAATCTCTTTGATGAGGCAAAAGCTGTGGCTGAGATGAAAAATTAGGAACAATCAGACCCCACCTTTGATTTGCAAAAGGGCAAAAACAGGTAAACAGGGAAAGAGAATAGTCTAGGTAATGGAATAACATCTTTAATTCTACTACATTAAAAAACACTGAAAGCTTGTTAATTTGCAAGAAGAAAATAGTTTGAAAAGTGGTGAAGTGTGAAAATGGGCATGCTGAAACCCTGATTTGGGAGGCAGATATCCAAAAGCCTGCCTAAGTCTATGACCCCATCCCAACCCACTGTCACATGAAGAGTCCTACACAGCCTCCCTCCAAACCCATGAGATCCTTCACTGTTAAGATGGAGCTTCTTTAGTTACCAACCACTAGGCACACATCCACACATACTCATTCTGGCAGCTACCCATTTTCCACATAGAGGCAGAGCCCTGTCCTGAGCTTTGCCCACGCCTTGTGAAGAAGCCCCAAAAAGCAGGCAGAGTTCTGATGGTGGTGGCACTGGCAAGGTGCTGTACTATAGCCCTGCAGTCAGGTAATTCACCCAGAGAAGGAGCATCACCCCAGGAATAATCTGGCTATAAGGATGCAAGGTCTTCTGCATAAGTGTCCATGGAAGCGAGGAACGTAATTACTATTCTGTAATCAGGAATGCAAGAACCACAAGGCTAAATGATTGGGCAGAAAAGTGGGATCCTGGCTCCATACTAGAAATCTGGACACTAAACATTTAGAGAGGAACAGCGGAAGGTTTATTTCAGTATCCACAGCTGTTTCTGGTCTGATGCTGCTCAAGGTAATGGAATCTACAGTCCCAAACCTGCTTATGCTCGGGAAAGGATATAGGTTCTTTTTACCCACTCTCCTTCCCCATCCCGTGACTTCCACATTCCTGTCCATACAACTGCCCATATTCAGCAAGAAGGGAGATGACACTCCACTGCTCCCCTCGTAACTAATCTGATTAGGCCTGCTGCAAGGATCCCAATGAGATCAGCTTGAGCTCAGGTCTCAGGTCACCCACTCTGTTGACGAACTAGTTAATGAAACTCATCTGCAAAAGTGGCAAAATTGCTGCTGCTGCTGCCAGCTTGTTTGACAAAAGACTTATCTCTGCTCCATTATAATCCTGAAAGGGCTACAGAGACTACTTCTGAGGGAAAATGATGCTCTTATTTTCTACTGGTTCCCCAACAGTCCATAATGATTGATCTTATGTAACTGGCCTGTATTCCCAGAGAAGCACTTACATTCCCTACGCCATGAGCAAAGTATACACCTAAACTAGATGGGTAAAGGCTCCTTTTTGGTTGTTTTCGGGACATGCAATTCCCTCTAGTGACTGTAATGAGGAATTCAAGTGTTTTTCCTCAGACGTCAGATCAACCTGCAAAGCTTAACCTTAGTATACAGGTAGAAGCTTAATTTCACAGTGAAGCACAACTGCTACTCACTCAAGCATTAAGGAAGTTTTCTGTGAATGTAACAGAGATACCAGTGCTCTAGTGTAGTACAACATAGTCCCATTCTAGCTGAGAGAGGGAATGAAAATTTCACAGTAGGTATGACTAATCTGAATTTTACTGTAAGTATGCAGAGGGTAAGTGACTCCCTGATTTTGCAGTTTTTCCCATTGAAAGTAATGTTTATGCACTGAGCTGCATGAAGGAAAACACGTAGATTAGGGAATTGCTTCAAATGCTTTGGCTATTCTAGATGCATTCATTTTTCATTATCTCATTTATGAAAGAAAAAACCCAGAAAACAAACCACAACAAACTAACAAAAAAAGCTCAATAAAAAACCTGAGGTAAAACTAAAATGTAAAATGAGGACATTCCAAATCCAGCAAAGAGAAGATCCAGCATTTTCTGCTGGCAGTGCTCTTAATTATTACCAATAACTTCTTATTTATTACCATAATCATTATTCTTTAACCTGTTCTTTAAAAATTATCCAGATTACCTCTGCAAATGTGTGGAGTTTTTTTCTGTTTGACAGATGCTAGATTCACTTGGGGCTAAAAGCAATCAAAGTTTAGACATAAAAAATATAACCTTCAAAGCCTTTGCTCTTCAGTTAACAACTTGGTCCTGGAGATGAATTGCAAGTACAGACTTGGGCCTTAACATTCTTACTAACTAATGGGAATGCTAACAAGTAAAGCAGTGTACTCTGCACTGCAATGCTTATTTTCTTTTTGAACTGGTGACAAATGACTGCTTCGAATTAGTCTTATAAGTGTCAGGAATACAACAGAACACTGCAAACTTTCGTCTTCAAACAGTTGAGAGTCAAAGCCAATTAAGGTGAAAATGGTGTCCAGCAAAGTAATTCAGATCAGGAAAGCCATCCAGTTCTAAAGCAGCTTGACCTGAACAGAGCCCCAGAGGCAGTGACACAGCTGCCAGCTAGACAGTAGCCAAGAAGTTAGCAGAGGTGCAAGCCAAGAAGCCAGCCATGAACCCACTTGCCAACGCAGTAAAGCTGTATTCCAGTTTGGCATCTGGGTCCTCCAGCTGCCAAACATCTCTCATCTGGTTGAGCCTGTGGATGAGGTGTTAAAAAGTAGATGGGGGAGATTATACAAGAAGAGAGCAGAACCCTTTGCAAGACAGCAAAGATGAAGAGGCACATTGTGCCCCCAACACGTGAAACTCACACACAGTATCACTTTGTTCCCAGTGGATCAGAGGAGGCAGTCTGGACAAAATGCTCCACATTTTAGAGGAAATCAACAGTTAGATGTGCATGAACTGAGGCAACTGTCCCAGCCTCTGATCATCCACAGAGGTCAGCAGATGCAGATTTGTTGCAACTGGTTTTAAGTAAAACTTACAACTTTTAGTAGACCTGAAGTAGAAGCCAGTAAGAAAAAATAGGAAAAAAAACCCCCAAAACTACCAAAAATGTTTCTTCAAAACTTTGTGATCCACTCTGTTCCTCTGTCATCACAAAGAAATTGGGAGTATCAAAGAACGTTTCTGTACTTTCCTAAACAGAACACCATTATTTTGAGTGTAATTTTATGGAACTTTCTTGCAATTTAGTGGAAAAAGATAAATTTAGTAATACAAAGCTGAAAAATACCCAGACCTTGGTAGGCATGAAATTTAATTCAAATGAAATATGTCCACTCATATAGCTGCATTTAATTGCAGCAGAATTCACTTCTGA
Organism: Pycnonotus jocosus; assembly: GCA_013400435.1. Classification (NCBI taxonomy): domain Eukaryota; kingdom Metazoa; phylum Chordata; class Aves; order Passeriformes; family Pycnonotidae; genus Pycnonotus; species Pycnonotus jocosus. The sequence continues at coordinate 162,141 of VWYP01016660.1, read as the reverse complement.
CAAGCAGCTACTGTTCCCAAACTCCAACAGTGCCATAACCCAAGAAGCAAGACCAGCTGTGAGGAAGACTCCTAGCACTGTCACTAGTTTTAAGTGCACTGTAACAATTAATACTTTCAAATAATGCACTAACTTTGATGTTAATCTCACTGATCTCATTTCCACCTTTCAATCTACAGGCAGGTTCACATGGCCAAAATGAGGTTTGACAGATGTGACTTCTTGATCGATTTGATTCTTTCTTTTAAAAAGACAAAAACCCCTACAGCTCTTTTCCAAATATCTGATTTTATTAGAACCTATTTGTCTTGCCAAATATTACCTTTCAGTCTCATCTCACTCCAGTCTGAGCACACTAACTTTCAGAAATTTAGAACTGCTGCATGAGATGATTTATGCCATCTTCATCTACATCTAACCATGCATGCTTTTCAGGGGGCCTCATTAGTAGAATCTCACATTCATTACTATGCTATGTAAATACCATGTAAATTCACGAGGGATTTTTTTAAGCAAAATACTGACAACATTAACCAAGAGCAAAAAATTAACAACATAAGTTTCCTTCTTGAAAATGCTTCATGCAGAATAGAAGCCAATATTTTAGTAAATTTAATGCAAGCTAAAGAAGCCTGCATTAAAAAATGTATCTGAAGTATGCATATATTTTAGAAACACAACACTTTGAGAGACTAGTAGGCTCTTTAGAATAATTTCTGAGGTTGCACTGATAATACAATCAGATCAAAGAAAATTCTAAGGCTTTTTAAAAATAAATGTATCACTTCAATTTCATAGCCAAGGAAACCTTAAGAGATTTGTATTAGCTCTAACAGAGAAATTGCTCCTGCTGCTACTTTGAAAATGTTTGAGTAATAAGATCCTGCAAATTTTTAATATAAATATACCAGTTGTAGTGTAATTAACTGCAAATTGGAGATAGGAGTAGTCTTGAGGAATGACTTCTGTATTTGACTACTCATTAGCAATTTGAAACTGTAATTGCTCTTAAACATGTCTTCTTCCTAATTTTATTACGAAGCTTATAAATGAGAAGAATTTGATTAATTCTGCACAGTATTTGCTTATATTGAATACTGCTTATACTGAAAAGTTGTTTTTTTCTTCTGTACCCCACAGACAGAGAGCACACAGGTCACTAAGAGCAGATAAAGCAGTGAGTTGATGGTTTTACACTTGCCCCATAATAAACAGGACTCCAAAGGAATTTTCCGAGGGGCCCACAAAACAAACAAAAGAAGAGAGGACAGGCAAGCAAGCACACTGAGAACTGACATTTCACTGTATACTACTTCAAAACCCATGACAGAAACAGTCATGAATCCCACAAAAACAGGAACCCTACCAGCTTTGGTACATCCTTCTGTCATTTGACATAATTTTTACCTGGGCAAGGGGAGTGAACCCGAGGACCCTTATGCCATCACAACACTTGCTGAAGCCTCCCAGTCACCCCTCCTGCTGGACTGGCACCCAAAAGCAGGGCATCCATTAGGCACATTACACAGTAAGATTTTAAAATTTTGCCCTCCTTGAAATAAAAGCAAGGAGATGTTTGCAAAGAGCTCTTCCTATATTTTACAGCTTTGCTTCATGGTAATTGGTAATGAATGACTCATTATAACATGAGCTATATTGATGCACATTAACTTTGTTACTCCATTTCAGTAGACTACTCTGAACATTTTATATTATTAAACATCAAACAAGGTATTTTCTATACTCCTATTTTAAACACTGGGATTCGTAAAAAAAAAAAATTTAAAAAAAATTTGCAGCTTTCCCACCACCCTCTGAGCCCCAAGATAAAAAAAACGCAATTGCAAAACTTAACTTCAGATCTTGCCTAGCCCCACATATCCCATAGTCATGACATAAAGAGGGAAAGAAACTTGAAAAGCACTGCTACTAGACTTTATCAATAAAACAGAATATTATGTAATACACAATAAAATGCTTCATACCTGGAGTTGAAAAAACGAAAAGGGTTAACAGCTGACCTGGCACAGCCCCACATGCTCTCTCTGGAAATTGAACACAGACAATTAGGAATTTTAAGTTACCCCAAATAATCGAAGGGGACTTAGACAAGCTTGAGGAACACTTACTGCAAAGTAAGTAAGGCACATAGCCTCAGTGTGGAAAGCACTTTAGGATTTTCCCATTCACTCAAAATTCTTCTCAAACTGAATTTGCTCTGTCTCAGCTAATGATAAGTAAGTCATCAGGAGCCCTGCCATTAATTTTCATGGCAGCAAAGTCAAAGCTTAAGCGCCCACATGTCACTCAGTGGTAATTCTGGATCATGATGGATCATATTTTCTCATTAAAAAATAATCTGTGACAAAGAGGTAAACTCTAATGAGTATGTACAGCAGGCAAACATTGCATGAAGAGGAAATAGTGGCTGCAGTGAACATCTGGACCCAGAATTCTGCTGCATCAGTAATATTATTCCCAACACCACACCAAAAAACTTAAGCTTTAACATTTTTACTAAGAACTGTGACTCCAGGGAAAATAGACAATCTTCTAAAATAGTATTTTGAATAATGAACTAAACAAATACACACTGCCATAGCTGTACAAACCTCTGTGATGGTTGAGATGTGGGCTATGTGAAATGTTTCTTTTCACTGACAAATTCAGATCTACTGCATGTGCTCAAACAAGAAGCATCACAGACGGTTTTTGGAAAATGTTCCACCAAGTTAGGGGAAAAAAAAGAAAAACCTGTAGAAAGCCAAGAACATGAGTAAGCCCCTTTAGTCCCTTTCTCTGTGGTTCAGACCTCAAATGTACTGTGAAAGTAGTCTGAGGCCAATGCCCAAGAAACTAGCAAAAATATTAGAGTAACAGTATGAATCATAAAAAAGCTCTAGCACACTAGCAGTTGAATGGATTTGCACTGAACACATTTTGGATCTTTTATGATGCTCAATTGAAATGTCCAGGTTGGCACAGTAATTGTTGAAAGTGAAAAGGAAATTTTCAGAACAACTTTGCTTGATTTATATAATTGCATTTTCCACTGGCCCTTGGAAACCTACAAATAGATTTACTCTCAAAATTTTGCACTGCATGCTTTGAACCTGCTGCATTTCCCTGCTTCAAGTGTACAGTAAATATTGGCTTTCTCTACTGTTTTTGCCATTTGTTAGATGCTAAATTTCTGATAATGACAGAAATATGCTATGCAGATGACAAAACGATGTAAGGAATTTTTGTAGTATGTTATTAGCTCTATCACTGCCTCATACTGTTTTGATTTTTTTCACTCCCCATGTAGTCTTTTCTTTCTCAGAAATATATAAAGTACTTGTCCCACAGTATCAAATAGGTCCAGATTTTATTTTACAGCTGCATCAGTATCCAATCAAAGAGCACTGTGACAAAATCTCCCCTGCCCTATCAGCCCTCAACTGAAAGCAATATGTACTGGAAATATGGTTACTGGAAACCATTAACACCAATGGTTCTCCTCCATGTCAATTAGTTTGCAATCATCTCTGTGTCTTATTGGAAAAACACTTATTTGCACAGGTGATTTAAACAACAACATATTACCTAGAAGTTGTAACTCTGAATTTTGGACACTCCTTTTCATAAAGTTCCCTTTTTAACAACTAAGCAACAGGACAGACCAAAATACAGTTGTTGAGATTAAGTATTTGCATGCTGAATTTTTGACATTGGGAAATTTAGCAGACAACTAAAACTCTGTTTAGAACCTACAGTATCCAGGCACTGAAGCAAAAGACGCTCAGGCATCATCCAACCAACCTCACTGACACCTCAAACTTACTATGCTCCTCTCTGGTGTGAAAGCCAAAGGGCTGTGGCCTCACACCCAGCCTCTTCTACATCATAGAAACCAGGGAGAGAAATACCCAACACTTGCCTCTGGAACTTGAAGCTTATCTGTGCTATGAAAATGGCTAAAACACATCTCAGAAAAATCGGCATAAAAAGGATCTGTAACAGTCACTTCCCAGCCCAAAATGCAAGGGTAGAATAAAGAAGAGGAAAAGGACCACTTTGCATACAAATGCAGATATCCAGCTTCCTGAGTTAGTGCTCTAACCATCAGGCTTTTATTCCATAGGTGGGTGGCTGCACCATTGCTGGCTGTCACATTTTTACACAGAGAGATGGCCAGTGGAAGAGGACAGCAGGCTCTGGGTGTTGCAACAGGCAGAAATAGGTAAACTCAGAACTTGACCTCTTATTTCCACAACGGAAAGCTGGGAACGTGAGCTGCTCTTTTTTTTTCCAAACTGCTTTAATGAACCACTATAGTTCAGAAGCCCGAGCTCCAAAGAGAGCAGAGACAACCCACAGCCAAGCACCCAGCCAGGATGTAAGTGGAGACAGCTCTAGGAAGCTGATTGCTCTGCCCGGTGAACTTCAAAGCTTTTAACTCTTTGTTTACTACACTGTGGGAGTGTTAATGCCTTGTGCAAGTGCTCTGCCACACTGCTGGAGCCAATCACCTATTTCAGAACCTCACAACACCTCCACCAGACCTCCCCCAAAGAAGAAAATCTGCATCTTGTCTCAAGTGTCTGTGCTCTTGTGGCTCATCTTGGTCCTGGGTACCTGCACGACTTCATGTGTGTTGCAAGCGTTTGGGGATAGTGAACCTCTGTGTCATGCAGTATATCAACAAGGATGTACCTGTTACAGAATTACAAGTGTCTGTGGTTCCTCTCAAGCAAAAGGAAAACCACATCCTGTCATTCTGACTATGCTCTAGGAATGGTGAAGGATCTCAGAAATTATGTGGTGATACAGACCACAAGCAGTTGTGAAGTGGAAAAATTGAGTGCAAAAGGAATCAACCTGTTCAGCTTGGTAAATAATCTTCAGCAAACAATTTATTATTTAACATTACTCTATTATTGTGCTTTTGAAACTTTTATGACTGAGATTTTAGTCATTATTATAGTTCCTCCTGTGAATTTATTTATCAATGGTTTGACTCTTTGGCCCTGACAAGCAGCTGATCACATAAACAGCAGTGCTCATCAGTTCTTAAGAGAAATACCATGGTGACTTATATATATATTTGTCAGCGTTGTGTGTCCCTGATTTATCATGCATTACCCCAGCACTATGCTAAATATTGTACTTTTCATGCAAATAACTGAGGGACATACTTTGACAGGACTGGTACTGCTGACTTTTAATGAGTACATAAACCACATATCTCTTTTACTGCCCAATGTCAGCTTCCGGTCACCCCCAGGTTAATTTATTTTTCAGGCTCTGTTTGCAATGCTGGGCTTTTCAGCCAGCAGCAGATCCTGCATACAGGCCACAGGGCAAGCAATTTCTAAGGCAGCCTCTGGCCTCAGTGCCTGCCAGCCTGCTCCCTGCCTCCCTGAGCTAGCAACACAGGCTAGACAAGAGAGCTCCGGCTGTTGCTACCTCCTCTGATCCACCCTGGTCCCTTCCTTGTTTCCTACCTGCCTCAGCTTTCGTATTTCCTTGCACTACTTTATCCTGTGGCAACCCAGTATATCTCACAAGGGTAAATAAAGAAAAATATGACCCAGAACCTCATGCTTGATACGTCTTTTGTCACTGCTCTAATGATGGAAGTGCAGAGTTTGACTCGGAAACCTGTGACTGTCATTACTTCACAGGATTAGATGCTGTAATATCAGCCATTGTGCTGCTTTACTCCTTGTTTTAGCCTTCAATTCCTTTATTTTGACTAGAGTAATTTCGTATGTGGGGTGGCTGTAAGGTCCAAGTATCCTTTCTGACACGTATTAAAAATAGTAATGCTCATGTTCTGAGTCACATACACATGGACAGCGACACCTCCTTGGCACACAGGCTCAACACAAAAAACCCTTTCCTCATATCCATCATCCAAGAACTTCCATTCACTCCTCTTTTATCTCCAGCCTAAAAAGGACTTGCTGTGAGAAATGAGGTTGTGGTGAAATCACTACTAATCAAAGAGGATTGAACTAATAGATGGAAAATCTTTTCCCATTATGCAGGAGAAAGGAAAATGGCAGGAAAAAAAGAGTAGATTATTAATTTTTTTATCACGGTATTTACATGCTCAGTCAATTATGCCTTGCCAAACAGAGTTCCCCTCTTAACAGTTCCCTCCTTTACATGCAGTTTACACACTGTGACCTACACAACTTTTGTGGTTTTGCATGCATTGACCTAAACACTCAGGACAATATTTCCATAAATCAGTGTAAGCACTGCTATTAAGATTTAATTGTACTGCATGTACGTCCATCACAAAATCACAGGAACTGCCTTATGGAAAAGAAAAGATAAAAACTTATCTAATCTAGATAATGAAATAAGAAATAATTTTGGCTCAAGTAACAGAAGAGGACAATGCTCTTTCTTTTTCTTATCAGTAAGTCAAAGTAGTAGTTCACCCAGGTAGTTTCGTTGTGGGTTTTCTGGCAGTGTTCTGCTATCCAATCCACACCTATGAGTATTTGTTATAGCTCTAAATTTCTTAAGGCACACGGCTCTGCCCCTGCTTTCTGTCCTGATTTGGAAAGAAAAAACATAAAAAGCTGAATCACAAACCACTGGGGAAAGAGATGCCAAGCAGGTGTACAGACTGCTAACTGGGTAGCAGTAATTCATAATGTTATTTGTAATTCATTCTTCAGTGTCATGCTCTTCAAGCAATTACAGAACGCCTGCCTCACTATCCATAAAATGCATTTCACATACCTAACAACTAATGACTCAAGCTTCACTCTGCAGCAACATATTATAGTGGATTAAGCACAGGAGTAAGAGGCAGATGTACCTGATCCCAGCTCTTTCTCTGCTTTGCCACATGGCCTTGAGCAAGTCACTAACCTGTGGATAATTACAATATTTGAATACACAAGAGACCTGTACAATTTAATTAGTTAATGTTTGCAAAGCACTCCAAAGATAAAAAATGCTATATGAATGATAATCACATGCTATTGTTCCATGGCATTTTATTCCAAAGCATGTTTGTGTAAACATGTTTAGAAATGTAAAATTCCAGTAATGGCAAAGTTTCACAGCTATATTGAAATGATTAGCACTTCTTAGACTAAAATTTACATTAATTAACAAATTTAATTTATGTTTAAGAAGATATTTATATGTGAATTCAATACAGACGCTAAACTAAAGCCGGGAAACAAGATCTTTGAAAGTTTCTGTGTAATAGATAAAGGAAGTGAAAGAGACATACAGAAGGTATCAATGAACCAATACATGTTACAAGTAACTTTTTCACTGCAAGATAATGGTCTACCAAATAGCCTAAGTGTTGAGTTCCTTTCCTTTTCTTTAGCATCTAGACTTCTCTTAGTTTCAGGACTAATCATTACACCAAACAAAGTTAATGGCAAACAGAAACAGGATTTTGGACTTTAACAGAACCTAATTTATTTAAATATTTCTCTCAAAAGGAAAACATTACTCCTAGCAAACGTGTGGTAAAAGCTCTAGAATGACGTGATCAAGAGTCATGGCAACTTATTCTTACAGAGAAGACAGGAAGACATGATTTTGTGAAGACCAAGGTAAAAGCCCTCTTATTTTCAAATCAGCTTTCTTCAGGGAATAATTTGACAATACCCCTATCTTCCAATACACTTCCATTTAAGCAATACAGCCCTTTCAAAGCAGGAAGTGACGTTAATTTCTCTGTAAAAGCTGGGTTTGACTTACAGTTGCCATTCACCTAGCCCCTGTTTCTAATGATCATTGGCTGATGGAGAATCTTGTTATCCAGGCAAAAGGCCTTGGGACATATAGCAGAAATTTTTCACATCAAAAAATCCTAGTGCACGCACAGGATGGCATCCCTTGGTTTTACTGCCCAACTGTCAAGTTATTGAACTTTTCTTCTGTCAAACATCACACATTTTTTTTAAAAAGAACCTTTTTAGAATAATATGGGTTTATTAGATTATTGAAACCTCAGGTTCATACTTAGTGCCTAAAGAGCAATTCCTAAAGGTATGTAGGTCTTTCAAGCTCTTGAAGTCCTTAATAAGGGCTTTAGGTCAGTTCATTTTTATATGCAAACAGATCTTTCTGAGAATTCAGATTTTGCTAGAAACAACTTTATAGAATGCCATATAAACACACTGTAGAAGAAGTCAGTATTTCCTCAACAAGCTGTCTGAACAGCATGTAGGGAGTTTGTGTAGATAGGAGAAATCACACCTGTAGTAATTGCTGCAGGTCAAATTTAGATGTACCAGTTCAGCTTCTTCTCAAGTCACAGACTTCCAGCATGGCCTTAGAAAACAAGATAGAGGGACTTTCCTCATATACAACTTCAGCAATGTAAAGTTTTATCAGTCTCCCTAAACGACCTCTCCAGGTTCCTTTACAGCTGCTGGGGAAGATAGATACCTTTTGAAAGGTAGATGATCATAACTGGTAAGATGATTTTACCTAGAGAGATCTCTCCACTGAAGAAATCCAAAATACTTGAGCCTAACTTTTAGACAGCTTGCAGTGTGAGAGATGAACTTTGGTGCAAGGTTACATCCAAATCGGACAGTTCAGCACTGCCCAGAGGTTGCCTAAGGTAGCTGAGACACAGCACATTCTGCCAGCTCAGGGCTGCCCTTGGGTCAGTAGCCAGCATCCAACCCAGAACACTTTTCACTGCAGAAACCTCTTCTTCTCTGCCACAGGATACTTACTTGAGACTGCTGACAAAAAATAAAACAAAACTGGAACAGAAACATCCCTGAAATAATGACACAGTGGGGGCACCAACCATAACACAGATGCCTTGCAGGGCTCTATGTCACCACTGTCTTTTGCTTACGTATCTGCACAAAAGCCTTTCAATGTTCTTAGCAAGGCAGTTCAGTTTGTAGAACAACTCTGGAGGAGGCCAAGGAAGAGCTTCACCATGTTACAGCCTTTGGGGAGGACAGAGGCCCATAGACAGTTCTTTCTTGTGTGTGGCCCAATTTCCCTCCAATCGCAGCAACTATGCAACCTTCTGCTCTAAAGTCTTGCTGCAGTGGAAAAATGCATTCCAGATTTGGGTATTCTTCATGAGACAAGTAAAACTGAAATTGATATATTCCCACAATTTCACTTCAAACCAATTAGTGTTCTCCAGTGGGAAAAAAAAAACCCACTTTATTGAGGAATTCTGGATGAGCACTAGCCAATTCTCCATCGGTAAAATCACCATTCAGTTGCGTGCCAGTTTTAAAATGAGCATTTGTTCATGGTGGGCAGTTGTACCAGAGAAGAGGAAAGCAAAGTTCACACAAGCACTGCTGAAACACCCTCGCTTATGTTTCTTGAAGACTTGGGACAAAGTATTTTGACTGCAAGTGGAAGAAAAAAATGAGGTGAAAGTTCCCTATAATGAATAGCACAACAGTAGTAATGATTGCAACTGAAGCAAGAAAACAAACTACACCAGTGTAGAAAATGAACGGCTGATGGAAACAAAGATACAAACTTCAAGAGAAATAAAAATAAACCACAGAAACTGATTTACACTGAAGAAGAGGAGGGAGAAAAAAAAGATATCTAGGAAAAAAAATCAGATTTGAAAAGCATGTATTAATTTAAGAGAGTACATTTGTATGGTGGCTAGGCCGTCTGTCTGTTGTGGAATTTCTTTTTTGCTAGTGCAGTATCCAAAACTAACTCCTACTGTATTGCAGTAATAGATGCCAGAGAATTTACAAATAAAGGAAGATGATCACATTAGCATCAATGTATCAATCACATAAAGCAGTCAAAAAGAACAGGGGTAGGGTCCCTGATCTTTTTCATACAAGCACTCTGAGGCACCCAGCTCAGCGCAAAGAGGAATTCATGGTAAAGGTCAGAACAGTCACATACAAATGACAAATCCCATCTCTGTGAATTAACTGCAGCTATAACTACAAGTAGACAGGATTTCCTCCCTAAAATTTCTGTCTCTCCCTTACTCCAGAAAAACAATATACTATCTGAAGCATCATCAGTTTATATGCACAGTTCCTCTTTTCGCTGACATTTGAAAGAAAAAATGGTTCCATCAAAGGAGTTTCCTCCACTTACAAGATCTAAGGAGAAAAAAAGTCTAGAGAAAAAAAGGAATTTCTGCATCTTTGGATTTTTACCAACATGCTGGTCTAAAGTTCATGGTAAAAATCACCCTCTACCCCTCCTGCTTCTGTCCTCACCTTCTGCAAGTAGGAGATCTTAAGTTATGCATATTCAGGAAGGGAGAGCTGCAAGCTGTAAAATAATGTATTTTACCACACAAGTGCGCAGGAAACAAGGAGATGAATGCTCTGTTCAGGGTTTGCATTACTACATACCATGGAGATGGCTCCTGAGGCCATCCTGCATCAGTTCTGCCTAGGGATGGAAAGGCTGCCAGGCTGAGGGAACAGCATGTTGCTGAGGGACCCTAAAAAAGTTTTACTGGTCTTCTAGGGGTTGACTAATGCCTTCTCCTCCCTTGGCTTCATAAAGATTTCTGGAGCATATCTGAGATTTGGCTTTGAATATATGATGCTATTCTTGCCGTGTAATAAGCATCAGCAGTGTCAGGCATATAGAGGCAAATCTGCTCTTTGTTAGATGTTACATGTCAAAATGAGTTTGTAAAACACGCCACAAAAAGGATGAAATGCTGCTTACAATGCAAAGCCCACTGAAATCTACATAATGCTGCAATATTTATTATCAGCCAGAGCATATTATCTGAGAATAAAAAATTATTCTTAGTCCTTATTTTGTAAGGCAGAGCAACTTTTATAAAGCAGCAATGTCACAGGAAGGAATTTCACTGAAGTACCCTGCTTGAAATAATTACTTTATTTATCTATAACTTTACATTATTGATTGAGTTTGTTGAACTGAAGGAGAACTATGAACTCATTCCAAAAGAACTACTGAGAAAGAAGTCTGGAAGCTCAGCTAACATAAAGCTTGCAGCAAGAAGGCAATTTCCCTGAGAAAAAATAGTCATACTTGGTCACTTAACAAATATGCAAGCAAATTACATTCTGTTTGTGTAAATAAGAACTAATGCCAAACACATGGCTCTTAGTGTTTCATTGTCACAATTTTTATTCCTATGAATTTTGTTCCTGTGAGACTACAGTTGACCTGAAACAAAGCAGCATCATCCGTGGATGCCATCCAGTTTAAGAGGACATCAGAAGCAAAGCTCTCAAACAGGCATTCCAAAGTGTCCTGCGACCCAGCTAGGTAAGCGTCCTTTACAGAATAACAAGCTTAGAAGTGGCTGTATTAAAACAACAGTTTCTCCAAGAGATGATGAGCTGATTTCCCTGTGGTTAAAACCTGGCAGACGGAGATGCAAGGGAAGATGCAGGAGCACTCTGTGATCCTGTCACTCTCAGCCTCTGGCACAGTGGCTCCCCAGCCAGGCGCTGTGGATTGCCGTGGCCTCACCTCGCACCAGGGATCTGCAGTGCTGACATGTGTCCCAGGCAGCTGTCTGCACCGCCCAGGGGCCATGGAGAGGAACGGGAGCTCACAGGCTGGAGTCTCTCCCTGCCCCTAAATCAGACAGCTCCAACAGGGCAGAGGGATTGCTGCCTGAAAGTGCCAAGCACTACCCAGCCCCTGTGCAGGGAGTGAGGTAACTGCCTTGGATGCAGATTCCCATGCAGGCAAGATAAATCCTGAGCCTCACAGACAGCACACAGGGAAAGGCAGGAGGCAAGGAACGGCAGGGCGCTGAGGCAATCCCTCACAGCCCCACATGCTGTGTGAGGGGCTGTGCAGGAGCAACCCAAAGCAAATGCCCACCACCAGATACTGATATCCTTGGAGTCTGAACCCCCTTACTGCTCTTAGAGAATAGGTGGCAGTAGGCAAATAGATCTACATACATATATACATATATATATATTTATAATCCCTATGCAGAATCATTTAAAACATTTATATATCATAATCCTTATGCAGAATAATTTAAAACAAACAGGAAAAGGTCAGCTGTTGTCTCACACCTGCTACCAAGCACCTAAAAACTGGTATTGCATTCAACAAAGACAAAACTGTACAACACCAACTGGTACTGAAGAAAAGGATGCTGCCATCACTTTGGAAGTACCGTGGTGTACTTCCCAGCCACTCTTTGCAAGAAGTTATTTTTTTGGGCAACTATTCACCAGAAAGAGTTTACAAGCCTACTTAGAAAAGAACACTCTCTGTGGGACAGTCGTCCAGACTCAAGGGCCAGCCTGCCTCCCTCAGGCAACTGAGCTTTGACCTACACTTCAAATGACGGCTGAAGAAGTCTTCCTATGCATGTCCCTGTGCTGCCCGGTTATTCAGCAGAACAGTAGGTGCCTTTCCATGTCCTCAGAGGAAATTCCTGCCTGCTAAGATTAGATACTGAAATTGAGCACACAGGATCTCCCTTTGGAAGGCTACAGAGGCACTTTCCTCTCTGCAGCAAGGCTATGCAGAATGAGAGCTTCTTTTTCAGTGGACTCCTTTGCTAAACATCTAATATTAAGGTACATATTAGATGCCTAAAATCAAAATAGAGCTTGCCTGTAGGGCACAATATTGCAGACCAAGTAAGAAATAGATTGAGTGCAGTTGGCATGAAGTGCCAACATTCCTTTTCAACTCAGCAGCTGTATGTGTGGTGTCTGTGACTGGGAACAAAGTAAAGATGACAAATTGCAGATCACAGTCAAATTAGATTTTCCTAATGGGGCTTTTAAAATAAACTAACAGATTACTGTTTAAATAAAACCTGTAATAAGAATGAGTTGATGTTGTATTATTAAATTTCTTAATTTAATTCTTAAGCTCCAGAGCCAGTCAAGTAATACTCAACATATTTACCTTCACAAACTGTGGAATGCATCGTACAAAAGCTAAAAAAAACTTCCCATGGTTTGACCATGGTTCCCATGGTTCTCTGAGTGTTCAAGCAATATCCATCACAGAGAACAGTATCTGCCTGTCAGTCATATATTAAAATTATTTCCTAGTGCTCTACACTTCCTTTTTTTCAGTAACTAGAGAGTGCAAAATCATTTAGTGCAAAATCATGACGTGTTATTTTTCTGACTTACTATGTGTGCTATAAACTGAGAAAAAATACTTAGCACTTCAGGGCTTGGTATTGTGATTAGAAAATTGAAAATACATATGGGACCTGTCTATCAAGCAATAGCCTCATTGGTGAAGAAACCTTCCCCTACTTTATCACTGTCAGAAAGAGAGACTGCCAATCACAGAACCACCACCTCGTCTTTCCTTGCCCACAAACACCTCTCTCTCTGCTTAAGGAGAATACTGGTTTGAGGTTCACAGTTATGGTACTTGGCTAGAAGATGAGGAAGTACATGTCTGGGGAAAATGCAAAAAAAATCCTCCAAAAAACCCAAAGGCAGTCCCTCCCCAAACATGGCTTAGAAATGTCAGCTCTTTTAGCTGCTGATGTCCAGGAAAACAAAGAAAAATGGTTTTAGATACCATAATAAGACATTTAAAATGCACCTATAATAATTTATACACTAGCAATGTCTAATGGCCTTTCATATATTCATTTTTATTTAATAATGTCCAGAATGCCCATATTTTGAACCTCTCAGATAAAGTAAAATGTTTTGTGGGTCTAGCACAGGCTTCAGTGCCTGGAGGCTCTAGTTCTATTTCCAGCTCTGCTTCAGACCTACAGGGTGACCTTTACGCATAACCTCATTTTCCTCACCTATAAAATGGGGATATTAATACTTATTTACCTCACAGTTGGTTCCCTTCCAGCTGCTACGGTGACTGAACAACCTCATGCATCTACAGAATTGCTAATGTTCATGATGAACTGTTTCTTCTTTTCAAACAAGCAGTGCAGGCACTAAATTAAGAAATTATTTGTCCACCCAGTTTGCAAAAGTACACAGGAAAAAAACAGCAATAGAAAAACTGTTTGAAGCCCCTCAGTAATTTCCTTCCAATGACACGGTACTTCAGGAGAAATGTTGCTAGTTCCTATCTGACAGCAACTAGAATCAACTTCCTGATGCTGCTTTCAGTCAAGGAAAAAATACATTTTCTTGAGTGGTAATCTAACCTGGTCTCTCTTTGGAGAGAATATAAAACCACAGCAAGCTTTCCAAGTATATAAAGGGGAAGAAACAATTTCAATTCGAAACCTAATAATGAGGGCAGAGAGACAGAAAGGAAAAGAGCACGAGAGAGACAAGAGATGCAGTCATCTCTTCCAAAAGGGAATAAAGCTCCATGGAAAAGGTGCTGGCAGGTATTCTGCCCACAGACAGGAGGACACCCCTGCAGCACTGGTGCCTCTGTCAGCCTGGGAACATCTCAGCAACACTCATCTTGTCTGGGAATGTGATACTTACTCTTGTACTGCTCTGGCTATGGAGAGCGCTGTAGATCCAGTTTCATTAACGCTATCTAAGGTCACATTTGGCAGGTCGTCATCATCACTGTCACTTTTAATTTGTCTGGGAGATAGGCCTCGGGGGTCCATTTGTGCTGGAAAGAGACATATAATGGATTAATATGAGTGTGCTGAAATTAATCTTGTCCCAGAACAACATCAGGGCGCACGACACATCTGCCTGCTCTGGCTGGAGAGCACTGCTTGTGCTGAGCTTCCCAGTCAGCTGGTGGGCAAAGCCACACAGTGGTGCCACAGCTGGATGTGAGCACTTCCAGGGGCATCCAGGTCTGTGAATTCACAGAGGCTACACCAACGCACTCAGCAGTACCGAAATATAACTGCACATACCACATCCAACAAAAACCCAGTTTACCCTCAAGTAACTTATGCTGCCTGACTTCAGAAAGTGAAGAGAAAGAGCTACATCTGCTTTGTACAACACAGAACACTCAAGAGTACATTTGATAGCAAAATTTCAGGAGCGATCTCTGATTCTGACTGTTCATTGTGAGGTATTAGGATGGAACCAAAGTCACTCCACTCAGCTAAAATTTAGGCATCTAAAACCCCAGTCAGCCTAATTTCTGACACAATTTAACACCACTGTCAGTCTCTCAAGGATCCTTCACTCCAGATTACCTGTAACCTCACACAGGCAACCCACGTTCAGGTGACCAGTGTCAGCAGGGCTAACAATTTTTTTTAAAAAGTCACCCAGTTTCACGTCTCACAAGCATCTGAAGATCAGAAATTGCAGGATTGTTTTACCTGTCCACAGCTTACAGCACCCATACCACATGGCAACGGAGTAAGTGCCCAGGTGCTGGCAGGGACATGTATGAGGAGCAGCCACGGCTGCCCCGTGCTGGACACAGACGGTTCCATTCACTCCAGCTGACCCATTGCTGGGCACAGCTGAGCCCTGCAGACAGTGAGGTGTCTCAGGGAAAATGGAGTTAATAAAAGGCAAAACAATTGGCCAAGAGAGCAGTGAGAGATAAAGTGTGAGAAACATCTTTATATTGAGGGTGGCAGAGCATGGGAAAAGGCTGCACAGGGAGATTGTGGAGCCTCCCTCCCTGGAGACACTCAAAACCCACGTGGATGTTTTCCTGTGTAACCCGCTCTAAGTGACCCTGGCTTCTCAGGGGTGTTGGACTGGTTGATCTCCAGAAGCCCCTTCCAATACTAACAGTTCTGGGATCATGTGAAACAGCTCTGCAGATACCAATGTGCAAGGAGATGGAGGGGAGAAGGTTCTTCATAACACGACAGTCCCTCGAGGAGACTGTCCTAATGGGAACTACTATCTACAGGGAACCCAAAATGGAGCAAGGGAACAGTGTGAGGAGAAAGAGCAGCAGAGAGGAACAATTATGGACTAACCACAGCCCTCAGTCCCCATCCCCCTGGGATGGGAGAGGGAGAAGAGCTGGCAATCAAGCAGTAGAATCCTGGGAAAGGGGATTGGGTTCTCACCATCCTAAACCTAATTTAAATTAGCAATAAATTACTTTTCCCCCCACATTGAGTCCTATTTGCCTGTAAAGGTAATTGGTAAGTGATCTCCTTGGCTTTATCTTGACCCTTGAGCTCCTGCACCTGATCTTTCCCCTGTTCTGTGGAGGAGGAGTGAGAGCAGCTGTGTGCACCTGGCAGATGACCACCAGTTAGCTTTTCTGCCAAAAAGAAACAGGAAAGGAGAGAACAGAAAGGCAGGTGACCTGCCATCCCTCTTACACTGGTTGCTGCCCTCCAAAGGGGAAGAAAGCACAACTTGGCAGGATGGCAGAGGGAACCAAGAGATAGGCATAGAGGGGAAATATGGGGCACAACTGTGACTTGGGATAGTGCTGAGAGGAACTGGGGGTTGCCTGTGCCATAGACAAACTTCAGAGGTGATGTGGAGCAAGAGTTATTTCTCCTTGCTCATGAAATATCACATAGGATTACTAAGTGTTGAGAGACATCTAAAGCAGCTGAAGAAGAGAGCAAAACTGGAGAGATGTCTAACCTTGCAAGGGAGGCATAGGAAGGGGAAAGACAGGCAGAGATTTGTGTAAAAATGTGTTTATTTTGCCTGCTCTGGTGAAATAGGTTATTTATTTAAAGAGCTAACTGTTGCACTTTGTTAGCTTGTGCTCTCCTGTATTGCAGTGTCAGAGAGGACACTTCCTTCTGGGTCTTGCATCATGATTTTTGAGAAATTCCTACTCAACTCTGGCTAACCACAGACCTGGACAATAGGTGTAACAGGCTCCCTTTAGAAATCATGAACAGTTCATTGGGCCCACAGCTAGGAAGCAGCTCCAAAAGTCATAGTTACATCTGCCATTATGCTATCTTTTTTATGTTACAGTGTTTACTGACTCCACAAAAGGGACTGAGTCCCAGTGAAAAATGACAGGGCTGCAGATACTTCAAGAGCCATAACAGTAGGGCTGATGAATAGCTGGGCTCTTGAAAAGAAAGCACTCCAAAAATTAGTGATGAATCCACGGAAAGTTGGGTCTTAAATTTTAATTTATGTCTTAGCTGCAAACCACCTGTGAATAAACGAATACTGATTATGAACTAACCTTCAGCTGTGGTTTTTATGTTACAGAATTTCAATAGGAAAATACTGTTAAACACATTCAGTAAGCTGATGCAACAACCCCTTCTGGAACCACAGTGCATTTACAGTTGCACAGTACTATTTCTATTACCTTTCTACAGGCACAAGTTAGGTGCCTCAGTATCTTGGCTACATTTGGACTGCTAATTATTTCTTCATGTATGGTGAACACATTCTGCTTATCAAAGCAAAGGCTGTTGACAGTGAACCATGACCTACACAAGACAAACACAACAACTTAAGATATTGTTTGAAACATTTAATTATTTTAGGCAGAATGAGCACCATTCTAATTGTGCTTCTTAAAATCACAACTTACACATGATGATATTCAATGTGTAACCTCAAGCTGAGCAGTAGGGATAATCTAGTATTTTATTTAAAAGCAATTGAACCATCTAGTCAGCTAATTTAGCTTCAGAAAAATATTTGGAAAGAAGTGGTACTTCCACCTTGCTCCTTAATGCTCCTTATTAAAAGAATGAGGTTTATTACTACAAATACATAGTAATTAACTCTCCAGTTTTTTCACAGAATCATAGAAAGGCTTAAGTTTGTAGGGATCCTAAAGATGATTTAGTTCCAGGTGCCCTGCCATGAGCAGGGATGCCATACACTAGACCCAGCTGCTCAGAGCCCCATTCAACCTGACCTTGAACATTTCAAGGGATGGGGAATCCACAACTTCTCTGGGCAACCTGTTCCAGTGCCTTACTAACCTCTGAGAAAAGCCCTTTTGTCCCCCTTAAAGTGAATCTCATTACAAAAAGTTATGCTTGTATCTGCCCAATATTTAAATGTGCTAGAGGTGATGCATTTGTGACAGCTAGTTATTTACCCACGGAATTAAAAACTGTAACAAAAAACTATGCATGTTAACTGAGGTTTAACCTGACTTGCACTACAGCAAAGGTTTTAAGTAGCTAGCTCAGAAGTTAAAGCTAACTTGAAATGACGAAAGTTGTTACATAACTTAGTCTGTAATACAGTTCTTATACATGACTTCTGATCACTTAAGCGTGAATACACCTACATAAAAAGAGATGGTATAAATGCATATGAACAATCTTACATACTTTTGTTCTTCATAAGACATGTTGTTTCATTTTTACTGCAGATTGCTGGCTCTTAAGATATTATTTAAACTTGATGACATCTGGTATTGATTTTAGATTACTACAGGAATGTGCCAGGATGAAAGCTCTCAATTACCTCCTCCTTGTTTCTGCTCGCTAAGTCCTATTCTGTACCCTCCTAGCACAGACACTAAGTTGCTAGTAGGGTTGTGCTTTTTCCTCCAGGGACAATTCACCCTCTGGGTACGGTTTGCCCCATCAGACACCAATGTTTGAGCACATTATGAGGGGCCACCACACAAAAGTATGGAGAAGACAAAAGGTGAGGAACAGAAATGTATCAGTGGATAAATTCAAAGGCAGGTAGTTCAAGCACTGTTATATATTTGCAGTAAATCTAACTAAGGTTGTAAGTAAATAAAACAATGTTCTAGGGATTATTCCCATACGTTTTCTGTCAGCCCACATATACATCTTTTTTTGTCCCTCTCTTCATTTGCCACTTCCTTCCAGCTTGCAGACTTGGGTGGCCGAGGCACTCGGGAGCTGAGGTGACTGACCGGGAGGCTGAGCTTTGCTGCTGCCAGCTGGTGTAAACTGCCCTGTTTTCTCATCAGCAAGGCTGCAGCTGCTAGGGAAAAACAGCCTTTAAAGCTACTCTGCTCCCTGAAACGAGCCATGTGAATAACCACCTGGCTGAAAGCCTAACAGATATCTCCTCCTCACCACTCTCTGCAGTGTGCAAACTGCAGCACAGGACTGTTACACATTAAGAGTTCATGACTCTTACTTATGTCAACAGCTTTGACTTTCTCTTGGACATCTAAGAACAACTGTGGAACTCCTGGCATCAAGCTTTATAAATACCAGCCTCAGTTAATAAGCACTGAATTAGAAGTAATTGAAGAAGACGGCCTAATGAACATCAAACAGGAGAGGATGAAGAGATGCAGGCAAGAGATAGTTTAGGAAATGAGATAAAAAAGGTAGAGGACAAGTGAGTAATGCAACTGGCAAGCAAAGTAGAGGAAAGCCCATGAAACATGCCAATGCATTTTAACCTCCCTTCATGCTGTACCTCACTCTAACAACCAAACTCTTCTTGAACTCAGGACCACGGGTCCAGAAGGGACTTAGCTGGGTCACTGAATCGAGTCCTCCCAAACACAGGCAGACACATTAATTAATAAAGCTCAAGCCCTAAACCTTAACTGGTTTTCTTGCCTTTGCTATATCTCTTGAAAGGCAAGATTTGTCCAACAGAGCTATGTGTGAAGTGTGAATGAGGTTAAGGCACGGCAAACAAAAAGAAACCAGTCAGAGACTGCTGCTTTCATGGGACAAAGGTGCCACTGAATGAGTGCACAGGAGCTACACAAGCAAGCTGTTAGCTCTCCATGCTGAACAGACTGGTGAGCCAGGGGAGTTAAGAATGTCTGCAAGTGCTGAAGGCTGCGAGCAGCCACACTGCCTCCCATTCTTGTTACCCTCAAGAAACAATGATCCTTTTTTGCTACAGAAAGTAGAGAGAATTGCTCATGATGCACACAAATGTATGCAATCGCTTCTCAATGCCCCTTTGCCAAACTGTACCAAAAAAGGAGTTCCCCTCCGGGCACTACGAGCAGATTCACTTCCTGCACTTGTTTGAAGGGAAGATGTGCAAATGGATCTCACATAAGGCACACACTAGCCAGTAAATACTACACAACTTAAGTCTATCATCATTAATATTGTATCTGCCAGCTGCCAGTTGCCAGTAGGAAAAAGCCTGATCTGGATCAGATATAAGCTTGCTTCTATTTCTGTCAAACGGAACAGTTTGGGGCTTTAAAATTTATTCTGGCCATGGGGTCAGACAATACCCGATCCTGCTTCTGAGGACAAAACTGCCTGTTCTACAATGCTGGAACTAATTTAAACTTGCATAGGAGCTTTTTAATGAGCACTGCATGAATTTGTGCTTTCTGGCACACGGCTGCATTGGTTTTGACATGGTACAGGATTAGCCATGTCACGGAAGCACAATCTCTGGGAAGGATCCAGCTTGTCGGTTGCTAAGGACAGATGAACCCCCTGGAACAGAATCAAGCCTCCACCTCCCCAGGGGAATAACCTGAGGACACAGCCACACCATCAGGGGACTTTTTTCCTTCTTCATTCTCTAAACTGGGGCGCCTGCCCACATTCTGGGAACTCTCGGGAAGGAAAGCATTGTGGACTTAAATCACTCCAGGCTGACAAGAGCCCAGCACCCCTCCTCCCACTTCTCACACATGTGCTGCTGATACAGGGTGGCAGGTAAATTTTCTCCCCTTGTCGGTCATATCTGGGCTTCAGCCAGGTATGTCCTAACATCTTTGCTTCTTTTCAGTGATTAATCAGGGATACACACCTCAAGGGCTCTGATCTGGTCAAAGCCAAGCATTGTCAGAAGCCTTGCATCTGGATGCCTGCAGGTGGCATGAAAAGGGCCATACCCCACAACATGCTATCACCACTGGCAGTTCTCAGTTACTGCAACCTGATTTACTCTCTCTAGTCAAATTTCCTGGGAGTGAAAGGGATGAAAACTCATCCCATCATCAGGCTCATGAACACCCTCTAGAAATAATTTTATATCTACATCCTATCTTTGATTTAAAGGCAAATATGAGCCCCTTGGGCTAAAGATGAATGAAATATTTAAGAGCAGGAGAAAACTAAGTAACCATTAGGAGTTTTGCCTCAAATTATAGCTAAGCCACATAGTAACGAACTGATGTTGAAATTACTCTTTGTGAGTCATCATACTTGCTGGTGTGAAAGCAGGGAGAAAATTTCAGCACTCTGAAATACCTCTGTCTCACTTCAGCTTAAAAACTCAGTTTTCTGCATTTACTTAACTTCTCAGCTAATAACTTTGTGAACTTACCCACATGTAGGTCTGCCAACACACCACACCACAGTAAGAACTGAATCACTGTTACTCTCTTAAAATAATTAAAAATATGGTCCTGCTTTGAAAGGATTTCCAAATTCAGAGTTTGTTTGCTTTTGTCTCACATTTTAAACTCCCCACCCTGTTTTCTCTGAAGGATGCCTTATCAACCTGCTAATCAAAATGACTGTTCGTGATGGGATTTCCAACCAGTCCTGCCCTTCACCCACTAGGACTTGCCTGTTGGAAGCAGGGTTACACAGCTCTGCAGTGAGCAGTGACACCAAGACCTGTGCTAGCTGAGACATCAGCCTCGATGGTGGGGAGGCCTCTCCAGCCTTGCCAGTTCTGATCCATGCCTGGGTGATTGGTTTGGTCTCAGAAACACAGCCACAGATTTTTATTAAATGATGTAGGTGCCTCAGGTAAGTCAGAAAAGGTCACCTCTGCGGCTTCCAACAAACTCCTCTCCAGCTGATTTCAGTTCATGTTGGCATACAACAGGTTAAAGATTGTCTCCAGCTGCAAGCAATGCTGCTTTGCACTTACTTCCATTAGGAATAGAAAACCAAATACTATTGCACATGTCAAAATTAACATTTATAAGAATCTCATGAGTACTGCTGTTCCACGTGTCCCTGTGTTTGCAGAGCACAAAGGATTGAAGTAACAGACATTTGCTGAAAAACTCCTAGAAGAATGGAAATGAAAAATATGGCTAAGAAAACTGTATGGCACTCACGTTTTAGCACAATGCACAATTAATCTGCCAGCATCAGGAACACTGCAGTTATGAATACTGCATTATCGAAACCGTAACTTTGGACTCTTAATTTTGGCATACAGCATAGTTCAGTATCTGAAACACTGCAAGAAAGCTGCTGGCTGAGAGCAAGTCTTCTGCTCTTTCTTAAACTGAAACTGTCTCAAATGTATCTGATAATAAATGCATCTGGGTGGATCAAATCCCAAGCAGAGAGAAAAACTCATCTCCATCCTTCTTGGTTACTCTTGGAAAATAGGTTTTACAACTGTGGAAGTGCAGCCTCACACCACAGCTTGATGTCTGAAACAAACGAACATCCCCCTTCTTGGAATTTTTTTTAGAGAACAGGACATCAGCATGGATTTGCTCAGCAGGAGAGCATAAAAAAAAATTTGCAACAGACATCACTGTGCATCTTTAATGGTGGAAACAACACTTCCAGATGCAGATGTACAGGAGCTACTTAAAATTATGACCTCAGAGACTGTTTTGTACTCAGGTTTATTTAATGCATTCTAGGAAAGAAAACTGTCTTTACAGACCTAGTGAATGCATGTGAATGATGCTATTCATGTTTCCTTCTCCTAAGCTGGTTCGTACTATATAAAGCACACATACGGCATTTTTCTTCCTATTTAAAGTCCATTATAAATGCTTTATGCATTAGAAAAATGCTCTGAGTGCACCTATCAGATTTTTGATCAAAACAGCCTGGTGCCTGGTAGGGGCAGCAGAATTGGTCAATTTATTTCATAAAACTTTATGTACAAAGCAGCAGTATCCATGAATGTAATGGTCAGAATATAGAGTCTACAGGGGTAATTTTTATTACAATTTATAGCAAAATTACCCATACTCCACAGTTTTCAGATTTTATTAAGATTTTATGGGACTATATGGCTTGAGCAGTTAACCGCACCTAGCTTGATTATGGTTCACAGAGAATGGGAACTGGCACTGAATGCACAGTGTAACTAATCTAGCAGAAAATATTAATTGCTATGATCCAATCAAAGGCAATATTTAAAATCATTTCAACAGTCAAATAATTTGCCATAAACCTGTAACAGAATAGCTATATGGAGAAATACAGATGTAAGAGGGATTGCATGGATGTAATATATGCACATACTTAAGCATCTCCATCATTGGATTGTATACATAAACATACAAACCCATTTTTTAAACAAAGCATTTTTTTCTTCTTAAGCTGTTTCAACGCCAGGAGACCTCATCTACACAAAAAAAAGAAACTACTAAGACTACTGAGATTTATAACTCGCTGAGCATCCAGTATACAAATACTCTATCATCAAAAGTAAACAAGGAAAATAATAAGGACAGAATATATTTAATATTAAATAAAATACTGCAAAACTACTACATTATGGTAGCAGCCTGCAAGTTACACACTGCAACAGGCCAGAGATATTTTAGACATCAGGAAGCTTCCAGCAGGTTGGTCCAAGGCACAATAAAACCCAAGGCAGAGATAAAATAAATGGGAAGTTTTAGGCATGTGTTTCTGCTGGATCCAAATTCATGGGATAAAAGCAAGTGGATCAAAGCTCAGCCCTAGTGAGAATACAGAACTGAAGGGCCAGAGGCATTCTTGGTGTGGAAGCCAAGGAACTAACAGTTTCCAAAGGGTGCAGGGACTCAGGGTATGCCAAAATAGATTTACTCATGCTGCTTATGCTGGGCTTTGCAAACAAAGTTTGAATATGCCTTTACCTCACTCCCTTCCTCAAATCCCTCCTAGTTGAAAATAAACAATGAACATCAACATGAACAAATCATAATGATGAATCTTAAAAGAGTTTTCGCTTCTACAGTGAAAAAACCTATGTCTCTAGCAAATCACTAGAAGTAGTACTTTTCTGGAAATTTAAGTAGAAGACTGTTTAGGGAAGTCCCTATGGTTAACCTAACCCATTTTGTCTTAAATCAACCTCCTCAGTTTCAAATACCACAGCGTAACCTATAGCCTGTGTTTTAATTCTCCATTCTGGCAAAAGCTACTGTTTAGTCTAGCTCTTAAATAATGTGCACCATCTTCAGGAGCACAGGTCCCACCCTGAACACAAGCCTCTCCTCTGCTTGCTTCTCTTCCTGGCCAGCCATTGCCAACCTGTTCCTGCCTTCCCAGAAACCCCTAGTGTTTCTTCCATCTGAACCAACTACACAGGGCGAGAGAGATTCAGCATTCTGGGGGGCAGCAGGGGGGAGGTGGACAGGCTGGAGTATGTGCAGCCACAAAAGGTTTTTGGGCATAAAAACAAAACAATGGTAGCTAAAGCAGAAACTCTCAGCCTCAATGCAACTCAATTCCAAAATAACAGTCTACTAAAATGCAGAAAGGATAATCACTCCACATGAAACAAAAAAGGCAATGCTACTGGTTTTAATTAAAAGTCTCTTCCATAGCATAGTTTATACAAACAGACCATATAATCTGACCTTTGAACATATGTAACAGTTCTCCTAATTTCTATCTTTGTACTACAAATTGCATTTACTTTTGCAGAATAAACTTTATAGTAGGCAGAAATAACAGGCTGTACTTTAAAAAACAACAAGGGCAGTGGATAATGTAATCTAGTGGCACCACCTATTTTAAGTCACAAAAAATCTGCAGCAAAAGATACTGCATTTACTACTTATTAATATATCCACAGTGAGGAATATGGCATGTGCAAACTGTGGAAAGACAAAAATCTGTATATTTTTGCCAGGTCTATATACAGATAGAACATAAAAATAGTCCAGTAGTCCATGTCATTACAGCTGTTATGTACAGGGAAGGAGATGAAGTTCAGCTGACAAATTTAAATTTATAATGTTCTGACTGCTGAATTTGGCAACTGATTGTGTCTTCTGAAAACATAAAAACCTGTAAGAATGAGAATCCATAAATTTGATTCCAAAACCCCAGTTATATCAAAGTTGCACCAGCCCTTCGTGCGCCATTATCAAGAGCAGCTTCTAAAAGGCTCTTCAATGAATGCAGTAACTCCTCTGAACTACAGACAACAATTTTTAAGGATATTGTATTTGGCAAAACCTGCTGCTAGAGAGACATGATTTGCCAGTAGTATTCATGGATATCTGCTGAAAGCAAAGTACAATGGTCCAAACCAAGCATGACGTTCATGTCATAAAAACACTGGTGGTTCCACAGTTTTTCACCAAAAAACCCCAAAAAAACCAAACAAAAAAAAAAAGCTGAAATATATTTTTCAACATAAAAATTTTTTCTACAATTTTTTCTGTATGCTTAGTCTCAGGAAGAGTAGAATAGGTTTTTTTGCAAAAATTTCCTCTTAAGAGAAGCAAAAAAAAAGGAGGAAAAACCAAATAGCTTAAGGCAGACATGCAGTATTGAAAATGTTAGTCTAAATGGTTAACATATAGACAGACTTGGAGAAACTGAAGATGGGGGTTTAAGGAAAACCATCAGGCAGTCTTACCTGTAGGTGCTGCTTCCTGCTGGGCCTATAATTAAACTTTTAGCATTGCTCAACATTGCTTAACAGGGAGGGAAAAATGCAAGGAAAGTTCTTCATGGGACTATAAGGCTGTTTCATTGAATATTTTAATGTACAACAATGTCTAGTCATCACCACCTAATCCTCACAGGAGAAAACCTCCCAAGGCACTTTTTAAGGCTGTGACAAGAGCAGTGACCACTGAAGGAAGTGGACTTTGCCATGTTGTAGAGGTGGCAGCGGGCACAGCCTGGCCACAGGGTGTCCATGAAGACTTGTGCCTGGCTCCCTTCTCCTCTTGTGCCTCACAGCCCTAACACCTTACTCTGCTTTGAGTGTAAGAAATAATGAGAAGAGAAGGTTGTAGTGGGCAATTTGCACAGCAGGGCTGGTGCTGCAGGGGCTGCACAGAGACCCTGCTGCTCTAGGGAGCTCCCTTGTGTGTGTCCTCCCCAATGGCTGCATCAGGGGAGGAAGGTGCATGCTCAGCAGGGGAGTCTGCACACAACTCTGTGGTGGATTCATAGCTGAGCACTGTGGTGTCAGCAACTCGTAGGAATTTACTAAGATTTGTAAATGAAGCTGTATTACCAACACCGAAAATAGCGTTCGCTAATTACCTTCTCATTAAGCATTGTTAACAACTTCCTAAAAATACGCCAATCCTGGTCTTGATCTAGACTAGGTTTTTATCCTGCAAAAGCACATCACTCTGACATAAGGGTGCTTTTGCAGCATGACAGCCCTGTCTCCCACTGCCCGCCTTGGGGTGTAGCACACGGCACAGGACCTGACGGGATGCTGCTGGCGCCTTGTATGTACAAGGGCTATGTGTCTTCAAAACAAAAAGAAACCTTGCAAGCAAAATTTAAAAAAATGGGAGAGAGGAGGCAGGATAGATAGCAGAAATAAACAGCAAACTGGGAGGCTGAAAAGGAGATCTGAGACTCTTCTGAAGGATGGTGAGACAAAGAATGCCATGATGAATGACACCATGGAGAAGGAGGCACAGAGGTGGAGGAGGAGATGACAGTATAGGTTAGAAATATTAAGAGAAAAGGAGGGGATGAGACGAAGCAGAGCTGCTGAAAGTGGCACTCAAAGAGCAGTCAGCAAGATGGGAAAGACTAGAAAAAAATAGAAAAACAGAAAAAGAATGAGAAGTAGAAGACAAGGTAACCACTTCTTGTGCCAGAGGGAAGAGAGAATTCAAACAGAACATGAAGAAAGAACTATTTGCTTGAACTGCCTAAAAAAGCAGTCAGAGAGAGAGAGCAGTCAGTGTGAGAGAGAAAGGAAGACTGGAGAGCATCAGGGGAAGCAGAAAGCCACCTGAGCAAACACCTGGGGTCAGTATTAAGAGGGATGGTGACAGCCTGAGAAGGTTTTGCAAAAAAACATAAGAATTAAATGGTTCTAGTCAAACCTGGAAGGAAGAGGAAAATTCAGCATGAGAAAAATAAAATTGGGAATAAGAAGGAAAAAGCTTTTCTCTGTGCCCTGTTTCTTGTATTTGTTCCCCTCAGTACCATAAACCTAGAAAACCAGGAGAGGTCTGAACTCAGGTCTGATGTAATTTTCATTCATTTTTCCTTTAAAACATCTCTTTTCAGGAAAGTGCTTTAGTCTCAATTGTGCAAAAAGGACTTAGATAAAGGTTAATGTAAAACATAACTTAAAGCGCTTCCCAACTGGCACTCCTGGATCATCAACATCTGAACTAGCACCAATGCAGGAATAACACAAGGATTATGCTGCTGATGCTTTCTGTGGATCAACTGTTTCAGTGTGCATATTTTTCTGTTTCTGAAAATTACAGCATTCATGTAGAAGTTGAAAGCTGTGACTCTAGATGACTCCAAACCTGCATTTCTCCATCAGCTGGAGGATTAGAAACTAATTAAATTTGACAACAATGTCCTGTAAGGATCTGTGTACATTTATTTTTTTGTTATCAGCACAAGAGCTGATCATTGAAGGGAATTTAGTCTGCACACATATGAAAATCATTTAATTGGTTAATTTGTGCATTATCACTGCATTTAATTATTTATATTGTTTTGTGTCGAAGAATGAAAAACACTCCAGCAAAAGCTGATAAAAGATTACTATCTAGAGTGGATTGCTGCCCAATTTACTTCCACTGTATTTAAATTAACCTGAACTTTTAAATCAAAATAATTAAGAATAACAAAATGAGTACAACCCATGAGAAAAAAAATCAGAAATTGAAGAACTGTTAATATTTTATTTTTAACTGTGCATTAATATATGATGCAGGGGCTAATGGCTAATGACCTCTGCCAATTAGAGCACAAAGGCCATATTGTCAGGGCAGGTCAGAAGGCATGGAGTTTATGGGCTGAAATCCCTACAGCACATTAAATTCTGGAATTTTGTTGATGAAGCTAGGGTAGTGAAATTCCAGTGTTACAAGATCAGAAGGTGCTTCCTACAGAGGAGACTACTACCACAGCCAACTAGAGCCTTTGCAAAGAAAACAAACAGGAAAATTTCTCGATGAGCTTACAGTTAGGTGCACCTTGAAGCTCTAAAATCAAAATATAGACTAAAACTTCCCTTTTTCTGTTTGTTTGTTTGGTTTTTTTTCCTAGACTACATGGTACAAAGTTCTGGTTTTATTCATAATTTCTTGTCCTAAAGGCACAAAGGACTAAAATTACATCACTGTATGAAGTGTAAGAAAACTTATTTTGAGGCTTAAAACTAAATTCAGATCAACATTTCCTATGTCCAAGCCTATTAAGAGGGAACAGTCCCCACTTGGGTAGTGAGAGAACAGTAGGAGAATCACAGACTAACAGATAACAGGATGCCCCCTGAAAATCTGAATGACCCATCACTGTAGTCCTGAACAATAACACAGAGTTGTCAGTTTATCAAAAACAGGATTGTGCAAGACCTGAGAGGTGAGAAACAAGTTGTTGAGACCTGTTCACTATGCAATTAGGAACACAGGAAATGTTATAAGACTAAATGTCCTGCAGTCTCATAAGCCCCAAAGTAAGGTTATCTGTCAATACCCTCTCTCTCTGCCTCAAGCAATACCTCATTTCAGGGGAAAATTACCGTATTTTATTCACTCACATGCAATGAGCCTTGAAATGAGTATCTCATTCCTTTCCTCATATTCCCATCTCTGTCACTAATGACCCCTTTATAAAGCTGTGCTTTCAAAGTTTCTGGGCACATCTGTTTTTTCTTTCCTTCCTCCAGCCATCATCTCACTATCTCTAACAAGTTTTTGGTCCCTCAGTAACTGCTGGGTTCTCACTCTTTCTTGCTTTCCTGCTCCCCTTTCTGTGTTCTTTGGACACCTCAAGAGTGTATCCATCCTTCTGACATGTGCCTCTTCCTTCCTTCACACCTCCATGTGCCTCTCAAGTCCTGTGTCTGCAAAACTCATTCCCAACATAAACACTCTGGGTGACTTCCTTCCCTTCTGCTGTTTAATCTGGAAGAAGAAACCTAATTCAAAGTACTGCACTGCCACTCCTTAAGCTTAATAAAACCTGCTTCTCTGCATCTGCTAATGCTCTTTGGTCCACAAGCCTTTCCTTCACGCATTCCTAGAGCCCGATGATTGCCTTCTTCTTGCTGGGGAACAATCCCTCTGACATTCCTCCCCTTGCTAAATCTGAAACAGCTGGTGAGTTTTCCATGTTCATCTATGATGTTTTATGTATTATCATAAATGTCCTACACTGACATTTTTTTCGTTCTCCTACTTCTTCAGCTTCTGAGAAGGATTTATTTCTCTCAGGACAAAACCTGCCACATGTTGTCCAAGCATCTAACAGCACTGCTGAACTCAGTCTTCATTTAAAAACTTCTATACTTTAAAGACCATCTGGGATAAAACTTTTAAAGGTTCTTCCCAATTGTTTAAGTTGTATGTCTTTTCAGCAACAACACAATAAGTATGGAAACAAACAACTTTATAATCATTGTTATGTTTTTCTCATACAAGACCAGTTTCAGAGATGCCATGGATGCACAAAACTGGCTTCACCTTACCTTTGACATGGCTTCTCCCATCCTCCAACAGTGGTACTACTATAGTGTTGTTCATATTCCCAGGTGATCTCACAGCTGTATAGACAACAGGAACCGACTGTACCACCACGGGGATACGGTGCACGTGACTCATTTTGTTGGACTGCAAGTTCATGGGACTTGAAGGTGGTACTGGATGGATAATGTGCAAAAACTGCTGGCCTCCAACACCAGATGCAGAGGCCACAAGAGGACCTGGAGTTAATACTGACGGTACAGATGCTGCTGAGGAGACTGATGTTATTACTGTGGGGGATGAAGCTGGCCGACTAGAAGAAGAAGAAGTAGAAGTGGAAGAAGGAGAGGAGGCTGATGCTGTCATGGAAACAGGTGAAGATGAGGCTGCTGTAGGGGATGACCTGGCTTTGTTTATTGACAAGTCCACTGGTTCAGTCTGTGTTTGGAAATGGTCTGTAGATAATGAATCCTCTGTGGGGTCGGCCTTCATGTTGTTTAGTAATAAGGGTACAGCATCCATATCTGGGTAGTTGTGGACGTTTGGAGACTGTTGAGGAAGAACAAAGGGACATAGTTAC
Source organism: Pycnonotus jocosus (assembly GCA_013400435.1). Classification (NCBI taxonomy): domain Eukaryota; kingdom Metazoa; phylum Chordata; class Aves; order Passeriformes; family Pycnonotidae; genus Pycnonotus; species Pycnonotus jocosus. Next base: position 132,221 of record VWYP01016660.1, on the reverse strand, counting down.
ACATGTGGCTAAAGATGACGTGCACATTCAATTGCTAATGCATACCACACAACTTGATCGTGAACGCCACAGGACTTGTTTCCTCTTCTTGGCTCAGCTCATAATTTTAAAGTGCAAATTGTGTTAGAAAGCACAGACGTGTTCTGTTTGAACAGAGTATTAACAAGAAAAAAAATCTACTCCCATTACTCAGAAAGTGTCAGGCTTAACAGTACAAAATCATCCTGGTTCTTTGCTATATGCAAAGTCACCAATGACAAAAACCTTAGTATCTTCAGCAGTAACAACTATTCATATTGACAGAACATTTTTTTCCAACATCTACTTTTAACCACAGCATTACTCTCTTGTGTCATCATCACTCAGATATGAAGAAAAAATGGTTACCACCATTCCTCAAACAACTTTCCGCATGCTCTAAGACTGTAATTTTCCCCCACATGTCTACCTTCTTCTAGACTAGGCAGACCTGGCTGTTTCTTTCTGTCACATGTCTGCTTTAAAAGGACAAGCCTTAGTACTCATTTGCTCTTTACAGTGATCTTTGAATTTTTGTCCACTGTCGCTATAGGACACAAAAGAACGAGACTAACTCCAGTCCAGATTCAGAAGGCAAGAAAAAGAGGAAGTTTATTATTTGACTTCACTTATATAATTTTCAGACAATGGCCAGGGATTGGAGGATGAAGTTGCCACCTCTCCAACCAGACTGGCCAAATTGGCAGTCCATCAAAATTCTCCACCTCTAGGAGAAGAATGTAAACAAAAGAAAAACAAGTTACAAAAATATACATTGCTTACATGCAAGTGCCTGAGAACTCCATTGCTAGAATGCAAAATATCAGAAGGCTAATAATCAGGGCAACAGTCCACAATACTTTTCAGAAGATGGTGCCTTATGCTACCCTCAGTACTTCAGTTCTATGTTTGACTTCTGCACTCTGAATGGTCATTGATAATGAACTTACATGTCAGTACAAAGCCATGCATTTATATGATTGCCCTGTCACAGCATCAATGGTTACAGCAATTCATTATTCTGAACTAGCCCATTAAATAGCCTTCTCCATTGTTATTATTATTATTATTTTCATACTAATTGAGAACAACTTTCCTGACTTCATAGAGTAATTTTATGCTTTAGATTAATTCTTTCAAAGCTGGTTTGACTAAATTTATTCTAGAGTGGTGCCATCTGCTATTTTTATAGTTTTCCCTGATTTCTGTCATCAAAGAGGTTAATAGAATTTTTGAATAATGCTAGACCAAAGACAGATCCCTAGAAAAGTTTATTTGATGTATCTTTCCATTTTGACAGTACATCATTAATAACCAGTCTTTAACAATGCTTTTTCAAGTAATTTTCACCAGGCAGAGCAAGGATGGAAATGCCCATCCATAACCCAGTCGTAAGACAAAGCACAGCTCTCAGTTCCTTAGCTAAGGTACTCCATGGCACTGCACTGCAGCAGAGCTTCTCTACAGACAGGCATTCACACAGTGCAGTACCAAACCCCAACAGAAAACATTGCTCCTTCAAACCTCACTTGACCCAAGACAATTACTCCATATACAGACCTAAGCAGCTCTAAATGCATTAATTTGATCTCTAGATTATAGTATTTACTAAGTATGTAAAAATATTATGTTAGAAATATTTAAACTAGAAATATTTTAATGCATCTACCATCAATAAACTAACAATCAATCAAACTATGAATTCCCCCTGGGGTTTTTATAATCAACTACATTAAATATTTCCAAGGAAAGCCCTCCTTGTTTTGAGTTGGAATCAAGCTTCCACAGAGAATGAAATTCTATTGAAAAAGAAAAATACAAACGCTTATATTGAAAACTACAGTATTAAGGGCCTAACTGGATATTTTTCCTGGCATGCTGAAAGATGAGATGGTCTAGTAGATCTCATCTATTCAGCTGATTTAGATTGGTTCTTGGATCTCATATTTCCCCCCATTCGAAAGCACGAACATCTCTGGAATGTTCTCTTCCTCTATTCATACACAAATCATTTTAAAATAAAGGGACCACCATCTAAATAATCAATTCACCTGGACCCTGGATCTTATTAATCTGTTGTAATACAAGGAACAAAAGCAAAATATTCCTTTTTATAAAGACAATGGGAAATTCTGCTAAAAAGAACACAAAGTGAAGAACAGGTTACTTTTCAAAGCACATAACTAGCCATGAGTGACAGGGCTATGTAAAGCTCTTCCTCAAGAGACCTATAAACCTGCCTATAATTATCAGGTGATGATTCCTGGTAACTCCTCTGAAACATCTTATCCTGGCTATTGTCCATAATGAGATGGCCCATTATGCCATCATAAAGACAAAACCATAAACGTATGTGGCACAAGAAGTTATTTTGTCAAATCTTGACAAGTCTCATCTATATGCACTTGAGCAGACAGACTGACTCTGGTGAACTGAACACTCAGATACCAGAGCAAAGGCAAAGTGGAAAGGGACATTCTGCACAGGCTACATCTGAACCCTCATAAGGCCAAAGGCACCATCTCCTGTCTTGAAAGTTTGAGAGAAGAGGGATAAATGGCATCAACTCATGCAAGAGAGATGAGGGACCATCCCCTCATGCATATGGCCACCCAAGTGTCATCTAGAAGCAGCATGAACAGCCAGCTCTATCCACAGGGTAGATAAATCCACCATGCAGGAAATCCTAGGTTGCCTCACTTCCAGGTTTTCCCTGGGTGCCAGAGGCAGTTATCAGGTTGACCCACTGCCACAAGGGATCCACACAGACCTCAAACGCAGTTTATTGCCATGAGTGCATCTGCCCCGAAGTCCCACCTGCCTTTGCAGCAAGCAGCACTAGGTCCCTCACAAGAAGAGTGAAGAACCCCAAGCCCTCCTGTAGTCGATACCACACAAAGTATTTGTTCTGTGGATAGTTAATGGCCTTTGAGACAAACCACAGGCCATGACTTAGAGATTTTTCTAGGCTGTGCTAACAAAAGGCCTTTGTTTCACTAAAGTAATTACACCTAGTCCTTTGGGAATTCAGAAAAAATGTAATATGCAACTTTAGACTATCATACAAATCACTTTCTCTTTTAACAGCTCTTCTACATTTATTTTTGTTTGTACATCCCCTACATTCCATATATCCTTCCCTAGGTACTCTCTTCTTGTCCAGAACTGCTGGAGGAGCCACACAGTCTCTGTGTACTACACTAACGCAGTTGATGTTATTATTTCAGTCTTCAGTAGTGAAACTAAGCTCAAAACCTTTACAATTCCTTAATGATTTTCTCCCAACAGGATGACAACTGGTATGCCCTTCCACATCTGCCTTTCCCTGACAAAACTCTAAGATTAAGGATGCCCTTTCTTTGGTAAATGCAGGACGTGACTGATGTCAGCTGACATTACAAAAGACAGAATGATCTTTATTAAAACATATAAATATGTCTCATATTTAAGATAAAAGTTGCAAGCAAGTGCTACATTTTCTTCTGCTGGTGGTAAACAAAACTCATGCTCCCTTACAATGAGCTAGAATGGTATATAGATGTTTCTCGATGACCTCAGATTTTATCTAAGCTGCCAAAATGCTATTTAATCAATATGTGAATCAAAACTTTGAACATTAAATTTATCGTTATTTTCTGAAAATGGATGGTATAAGTAAACTTTTCCCAATGATGATAGCTATTCCAGAATGAGGAACTAAGGGAAGAAGAACAGCAAGGAAGCCAAAAGGAACGGCTGAATGGCTGAATTCTCAGAACACTATTTCTCAGCATCCCCCGCTAATGTTATTAACTGAGAAATAACTGTTCATTTCCCTAGACAATGAGTGTTGTTGTCAGTTTTATTTAATGGAACTACATCTTTTCTAACTGAGAAGATAATAAAGCTGTGGCTGTGATATTCAGTGTACCTTCAGCCATTCTGTCAGCTCAACTGGAAGAGAAGCAAATAGCCGTGTGTTCATTTCTTCTGTCTCTCTACTTCTGTCCTTCCATTCTCACCTAGTGAACTCGGGTTCTGCAAGTTGGGTTCTTGTGGTGGTGCGGGCTCATAGGACTGCTGGTTTGGGCATCTGAAGCAGGCTTTTCCTGTCTGGCTTCCAAAAGCATCTGTGTTGGTTTTGCAAACTTCATTTTGGTTTTAGGAGTCTAAACTCTATTGCTAAGAGTTGGGCAGCCTTCAGAACACATGGTGGCTTAGAAAGGATTCGTCCTAAGGTCCCTAAAGTTCAGTGGGCTGCCCTGGATGTCAGCCCAGACTACAGAAATAAAACATGAAGGGATACATCTCCACACGGCTTCCCTCACCTCACTGCTCAGCCCACTGGTACAATGGAGAGGACAGCTTCAGCCTGTCACCAGCTGGGACTCGGAAGAAAATCTCGGCAACATTGCTGTTGCATCCTTATGCTGTTCATCATCCACTCAAATGCAGGCTGAGCCAGAACTGGAAGGCAGGTAAGGAGGGCTCCCTGCTAGAAAAAGCTTTTTAATAAAGCTGCAGCCTCTATTAATCAATGCTCTTGGCTCATGCTTTTTGTGTCTGCCCTTTTAAAGCTGTACACCAGTATTCTCTGCAGTGCTCTGTTTCATTAGCTTGTCATTAATAAATACCGCCAGGAACATAACATGTGATTTCCCTATTCACAAAGCTTTTTCTGGCTTTGAATAAAAAAAGCATTCCTTACTCCTTATTCCCAGATCATTATGGAAAAACAACCTGTCTACCTTGCAACTAGCCACAATACCTGGAGTGAAACACAGTGACACTGTGGCTGTTAACATCCTATCTGCTGGGCAGCCATCCTTTCCTGCACAGTTCTTCATCTTCTTTCCAACCCCTTGAATTCCACCTCCTCCTGACTTAATTGTGAGGAAATTTTTCAACAGTCCCTTTTGACTCTACTCTTATTCTACTCATGGCAACTCCTCTGTGTTTCACCACTGTTTCCCATCCTAAAGAAGCCATGAAGAGCTCACAGTTTGCACATAGCTGAGGTTAAAACCAGAGAAAAAGCAAAGATCATTTTGTTGTCAGCAACTCATCCTGACACCTTGCAGTTCACCAGCTTCACAGGGTAGTAAGCCACAATGAGACTTTGTGCCTTTGTGGACATCTACTGAGCCCACACAACAGAGTTTACAAACCTCCAACAATCAGCTGTCAGCTTTTGAAGTGTTTTCCTTTCTGGCAACAATCTCCAAGGTCAAACATTTTGGAAGAAAGTATACCAAAAAAGCTGTCCTTGATGACGGAAACAGAACAGACTAAATTTAGCTTTTATAAAATAAGCTAGCTTTGAGGACAGGAAGTTAAAAAATAAATTTCTATGTGTTTAACTCTTCAGGCAAATCACACAGAACCCCTTCTTGGTCTTCATCATGCTGTCCCACCTCATTCTGCTCTGGCAGGAGCAATTTAAACAAGATGATTTTGTTTTACCAGTGTTAAAGAAGACTACTCACAATTTTAACCACATCATTGCCACTGCAGCACCAAAACGCCAAGGTTTGGCAGTGCAGGCATGCAGCCTCTCCTGGGCAGGCAGTGCAGAACTTGTGCCTGGCTAGAGCAGCTTTCAGCTGTGGTCACCATGCCTGGAGGGTGAAACCTTCATAACCAGAAATACTGTGCAGGTCACAGATTTTCTAACACTTCACAGTAAATGAAAACCAGTACATTTTAAATTACAAAACCCACTTGCTCTAGAAGAAGTCATTTTGCTTTTGCATAGCACACAGATGTGCTTACAACTCTAATGCCAAGAGATGATTGGTTTAGAAGATGGTGTGCTCATCGTTTGCACACAGTTTGCTTTCAAAACTAAGATGGAACATTTTCCTTATCCTTCTAGTGATAGGGTAGAAAGTTCATACCCCTGAAACTGCAGTTCTGTAGGTGCTGGCCACAAAACATATCTGCCTATGTCAAGTTTTCTCCTGCCCCACTCCAAGTGGGCACTTGTGGAGCACAAAAGGCTGCAGCTAGCTTGAGTAAATAGGAGCCTGGGCACTTCAAAAAGCCTGTAGGTTACGGCTGAAGTACCCAGCACTTTACTTAGAGTCTTTTCTAGGGCTTATTTTGCTAATCTAGGAGTGAATACTCTTTAGAGTTACAGGAAAAGATGTTTTTCAAAACCCCTTCCCAGCATGAGAAATTACCTTCACAATATTCACTTCTGCCTGAAAATCCCCACTTTAACCAAAGCAACAAAGTACACTCAGAAAAAGAATACAACCTGCAAAAAAATGAACTAAACAGCCTCTACTTGAATCACTCTGCTATCCCTCTAAAAAGATGACACATCTGAGACTCAACCATGCTCAATTTGAGATTAGGCTATTATTATTAATCTATACATGAAGGGTGCACCAGTACAGTGATGACAGATGGCTGTATAAAGGAAGAAGGACAAACACATACACAGCTGAAAACAAAAACTGAGTAAAATACTTAAAATTTTGTTGCCACATGTTAAAGCACCAAGTGAACAGGCCTTTCTGCCTTTTTGCTCAAGGCTGCTGCTGTAGGCTGTCCCAGGCTCACAGAACTGCTTAGCGTGGATGAATTAGAGAAACCCAGGAGGTCATGCTGAAGAAGAAGGTAAAATGCAAGACAACTGGATCTTTCTGCTTCCCTTCTGGAAGCACAAATTGTGTCTTACTGTCAGTTTTTAACAAACAGTTGCTCTGGGTCAAGGTTACATTTGTGTTCCAGGGAAGAAGAGAGATCCCCAAGAGATGGCACTCCCAAGTAGGGCTGAGTCAGACTCCCATTGAAGGTTTTATAAAAAGCAGCAACTTGCGCAGAGAAAGACAGAAGGCAGAGCCTAGGAATTATTAAAATCAAAAAAGGCTCAATGAAAATGCATTTAACCAAACTGGAATCGATTCAACACGAGAGACTGAGAGATACTCACTTTAAAATACTCATGATTCACTTAATGTATCATTATCTCTGCATAACACTTGGAAATTTGATTTCAAAGTGGATGTTTCCAACCCTCAAGGCCTAAAAATAGTATTCCTATTCTCTTTGTGAGTCTGAAGAGGCAAAAGAAACTCCCCTAGCACATCCTATAAGGCACAGGTGGCCTTGAAAGCAGTATTGCTAAATATGTAAAATCTACAGAAAATGCCCCAAAATAAAAAGAGAATTAACTAAGAAATGGGGAGACCAAATTCAAATCAACCATTCCTAAATACACAAGCAGAATTCAAGCTTCAAAGCTGTCAACACTATCTTCTAACTTTTTCTGATCAGTCACACGATGATGTTATTCCACAACTACTTCAACATTTAAAAAGTACCATGTGCTACAACCTTTAGTAACACTTCAAATTAGGACTGGGGAAACATGCTTCAAAATGAAAGGAGATCCCTATACAAACAGAATTAATTTTTAAACATGTTTAACAATAAGTGCAAATACATCTAATATGAAATTACTTATTTTTAAATAATACATTTGCAAAACAGAGTAAGTGTTAACATTACTCAGCATCCAACTCTCCTGTCCCAAAACTGACAGGTTTACCAAAGGATTTCTTTAACATCACAGAAGAAAAAAAACAGTGAAGACAGATTTCTACACCAAAGTAATCAGCCCCTGTACTATCTAGTATGTCAAATGTAAAAAAGATACATAGCTTGAAATTGAAGACAAATTCTCAGTACCTCAAATTCTACATGGGCCTGCTGTGATATTTTTGATAAGCAACAAAACCTACTCCCTTGTTCTCTAAATCATCAACACATTCAGAACACTTGATGTTCTGCTTAGATGTTTTATTTATATCTGAGCAGTGTTACTAAAATGCTCTGTCAAAGGAAGAACCCCTTGAAAGAAACAAATTTATTCTCATTGCTACAACACAACTCTTGAAGAGAAACAAGTCTAACAAAGGTGCAGTGCTTGGATTACTACTTGCTTAAGCATATAAAGAATATTGGTAATATATTTGTATTCCTTGTACTGATCCATTTTAGATGTGAAAATAATTTCTGAATAAATGGCAGATCCATAAATAATTGTTAAAGGGAAGGTAAAATACTGGGAAAAAAAATTGTATTACTCCAATTCAATTTTGGGAATTTTAAAAAAAGTTAGTTTATAAGATTCTAGACAAGAAGAATACATACTATCACCTAGCAGCTCTCCTTCTAACTCTTGTTTTTTGGGATTATTTTCTAATTTTGATTTAATTTTTACTTTCTCTAGCCCAATCTTACATCAGAATCTTACAATTCTGTTTATCCAAAAACCTTGAGTTAATAAATTTGAGTCCTTGATGTTTACATTAGAAAAATAATAAGAAAAATTCTACTAGACATACATTGGGATTTTGAAGTGGGTTTTCTTTTGCCAATCTAGACTAATTATTCTGTCTGACATGGAACACATGTCAGGAACTTTCCATAAATACCTATCAAGGAGGATTGTTGATAGAGAGGTTCATCAAATTATCAGGCTTAATGAAAATAATTTTTATAAAAAATACTCAGCAGCATTTACATTTCTAGGTGAAAATATTCAAATTGTGTGTTTTTTTCAAGCTCACATAAAAGCATTCCATGTGTCCACATAATCCAACTTACACTGAAAAACAATGAAAGCCTGAAGAAAAATTTGCAGCCAATAAATTTTTAAGTTAAAATTTTGATGCAAGGTTTTGATATACATTTTCTTACCCTGCACATTACTCTGAAATATTCATAAACAGATTAGCAAAAAGGACTATGACAAATAATGCATGAAACTACTATTTATATCCTTCAACCACCTGCAAGCTGCCACTGAGTTCCAGGCAAAACTCAGCCATGACCAAACTAGCCTTTGAGCTCAGCACTCAAAAAATGGTCTTACACTTCCAAGTAACTCCTCCTTGGACAAGCAATGCCAGATACTGCAAGAGGACTCTGTGCACCTGGTAAATAGAGCTGATGTGGAAAAGGCACAGAAGACTGGGCAGTACTTCTTTTCAGTCATTCTTCATTCCTCAGTCTTCATCTGAGTTATGTAAGTCTCCATTAACTGCCTCAGCACCTGTGCACCTACTGGACACATGTGGCGGTGGTAGAGGTGCCATGCCTGAAACTCACATCTACTGTGTTACCCATACTCTGCAACTGAGTTTCTCCATGTCTTTCCTCGCTTGTCTTTGTTCATCTTACTTTCCACCAGAAGAATTTGTTTTCTCAAATGAACCTCCTTCTGTTTACTATCCCTCAAGCTGAAGTTTAAACTCGTTTTGTTCTTCTGACCTCCCAGCTGAGGCTACACTCATGTCGACAATTCTTCATTAAAATAATCAGACAGCACACAGATAGGTACAGTTGGGTCTGACTGAAATTAACCCTTTCAGTGGCTTAAAAAAAAGTGTTCACTCCAGAGAGAAAATGTTTAAATCAAGTTTTACTAAAATTAACGCTTTCTGTGGTCTGTTCCTCAAACTTATTGTTGGTCCTAGTAAAACAAACATGGCTGGTACTGTTCACTGGTACTGAGAGAGCGTGGCCTGAGTTTGTATATCCACAACCTCTCAACCTCCAAGTGCGGGTAGCTCTACTCCAAGCTAACTAACCTGGGTGAATGCAGTCTGCCTCACTGACCCCCTTGAAAGCCTTACCTGCTTCCCACTGCTGCCCTTCCTCTGGGAGCACTGAGGAGGACATGAGCTGATCTCAAAGAAGGAAGAAGAGCCAAATTTATGAAAAGTATAACACTGACTATAAAAATAGGCCTACAGAGGCAGACAAAAGAGATGCAGAGATTGGGTCTGGCACTGTCTGAAAGGGGAAACTTACACAGTAAGTCTTAGCTGGGAAGATTGGGATACTACCAGGCTCCAAGGGATCATGTCAAGTGAGTCTGCAAATTAAAGAAATCAGGCACTTTAAATCCCAAACAAAGCATTAAGTCACCTGATGTCACCTCAGATACAACAGGTAGGCCTACAAGATGAAGATGAGGGCGGAAAGGAGATGGTGCTCCTCCCTCTGGGTGTGGGGTCGGCTGGAAAGGCTGCATGGGTTGGCTACATGTCAGGGAGAGTGTTCCAGCATGGAGAAGAGAATGCAGGTCAAGCTTGGAGTGACCACACAAAAGGGCTTGTGCTCAGTAAAGCAAAATACTCCACCAGTGCCTGGGACCTGAAACTGCTGAGGTTCACCATTGCTCTGCTGTCAGCAGACATCCCAAAAACCCACTGGTGAAACATCTTGCTCCTCTGTGACACTCGTTCACAAAAACTAGAGACAAGAAATGCATATTGCAGTAATGGCCCACTAAGGGTCTGAGCAAAACTAGCACAGACATCTCTCTTTCCCGAAGCTGCCCAAAGACAGATTGCTTCATTGCTTAGGCTCACCAATGTTCTTTCAGCATGGCTTTTGGGAAGGTAGAATTGTGATGGCTATTTCTGACTTTTTACCCTCAAAGCCAACAGTCATATAAACTATGAACATGTATATTTGGAAAATTAATTCCTAATGCCTCTGGAATGGATTTTGACTCAATTCACTATCCTGGTACATTGTAGTACGTATTGTTACAGAAGAAAAGACCAAGAATAATAATGAAGCCCTCTCTGCAGACCTACTTTGAGTCTTTATATAAAGCTTACAGTTAAAAAACTAAGTAGAACAGCATATAGATTATGAGATGGACAACCCACAGACAGCACACATGGACCAGCAGACACACACTCCAGTATACACCATTTAATGCAATACTCTGGAGCTGACCATGAAGATTTCCTTGTTTCAGTTCTTAACCTATGACAATAATAATCACTTACTACTGGAAAATTATTGGTCTTCAGAAATCACCTTTAGATGTGGGTAACATAGATTACACTTCCACTTTACAGAAGAGGAAATGTAGGGAAGAATCTCAAGAGTTTTTTCCCACATTACAATCAAATTTAGAGCCGTAACAGTAGGGCGAAAACATTGTAATATGCAATATAAAATGAAATGCCTTCTAACTATGAAACCCTCTTTATATTATTTTATTCTTTCTGACTTCTAAGGGCTGAATAAAAATAGCATAAAACAAAGTATCATTATTCTCCTGCTCTACATTAAAGCCTGCTATGTGTATCTGTAACAACTTGCATTATTTGAAAAGCTCACATCTGAAATCTGAGACAACTGTACACACTCAATATTTCATTATACTTTTAATCTTAAAACAATAAACATCTTAGCAACTGAACCAGAATGAACTCAAACTGATTATTTTTTAATAGCCAACAATATTACAGTGATATTATTACACATCAGAAGAAACTGGGTACTTACTTGTTTTCCTCAGAACAGAGTTAATACAAAACTATGATCACTGTGTTATTAGTTGTGGATGACATTACTCCAAGTTTGTTCTGAAGAACTAACTGCTTTTAAACAGAAGAAACATCAACTTTCAAAGAAGGTGTTTGTAAGAGCTGCTTAGTAACTTTTCATTTCCTAAGCTTAGATCAACTTCAGAATATATGACTATACCTAAAATTAAATTCTGATAGAGACAAAACTATTGGGTTTGACAATTAGTAACACATATAAAATGCCATATTAGACACCTAAAACTAAACTATAGGCAAAACAATGCTCTTGAGCCCCCCTCAGAAATACACATTTTAACTTAAAGAAAACTCCTTATATGCTACCCATAGTGACAGGGGCAACCAAACACAAGCTATGTCTCTTGCCTGTGAAAAGAAAACACGGAAGTGTAGAAGGAAAAAAGGAAGCTTTTATTTTGGTGCATGCATTATTTTTCAACAGAATAAGTAGTTTTACTTTGAAGTAGAAGTTTCTATTTAAAAATAAAGGAAGAGAGGAAGAAGTAAATTTTAGAATTAAATTTATCATTGTTAATGATATACATATTGACCCATTTAAACTTTAGGCAAAGAACACACAAGGTACCTTCAGATCTTTTTGTTATTTCTTTACTGATTATAACAAGCTAGTGCATTGGAAATCAATTCCCAAAAGTTTTCAGTTGACGTAAATCCCCTTTCCTTGTCTCTTCCTCACCCTTTGTTAACAAAACAACATTCTCTATGAAGTTTACTCTTGGCTCTTTCACTAAGCAAAGTGATTTGCACTGAACTCAGATGTCCAGGCATAGGCACATGGTGCCACCTGAGACTTCCTGGAGTGTGGAGGACAGCACTGAGCTCAGGGACAGGCTCTGGCATCCTCATGGGGAGGAACTGGCAGTGGCTGGGGTAGACCAGAGTACCCCTGAGGGCACAAGTTGACAATGCTGGCAGTTGTGCAATTATCTACCCACGCAAACCCAGCAAAAGATGCACACAAGCACATCTTGCAAGCACACAGAGGCATAGAAAAAAAATTTGTATTTTGCTATATGCTGGTAAAAAAAGAGGTTCTGTAATTCTCAATTTCATTTTCAATACAGACATAAATGGACTGTCTTCAAGGTGATGTTGTGTAACATCACAACAGTGACATCAGAGTAAGCACTGTCACATTTCCCCATGTTAGACCTAACAGGATACGACATCTGGTACTTGTTATGGAGCTGATGTTTTGCCACATCGTTGACATCACAACCCATATTTGACTAGAAATGATTGTTATGGTCAAATAAGGAAGGTGCTTAACTGTGTGTGTCCATCAGCTCCAAGAACTTACATTTTCAGATGCATACACACACACATGGATTCACCCTTCTCAACAGTCAAGGCTTATGGGAAGGATCTAAAGGTGCCAAGCATTTCCAAATACTGTTCCTGACTGAGGAGCACAATTCTGTAAGTGCAAGAGTTGATCTCTGTATGTGCACTGCCTCAATGCTCCGATTCAGAAGGAAGACTTGCAAACCCAGTGTGTTTATTTACTTTGGGAGAGGTGCATGAGGTAACCTAAAAAAATTATAAATTCCACCATTCTCTTTTTCCATGAACCATAATTACCATGCCCAGCCAAATGGAGATGAGCACACCAAATACATCTCTGAACAGGCATACTCAAAATTCTGCTTCTTCTGAGACATAGTCACTATTACTCTTGTTGACACATGGGTCTTATGCTTAAGCTATTTCACAGTGCTAATTAGTACTGACAGCTCCTAATATATTACAAATTAAATAGGAGAAATCATAATTTGGTTGAAGGGCTCTTTTACCACTGATTTTAAAAGAGTACCTGTAGCTTCAATATATATGTAATTGCATGTTACAGTCATGAAAATCTAACAGGAGAAAACTAAAAGCTGTAAAGTGCAACTGTTTCCTAAATGGCTTGGCATCTCACAACTTCACTTCAGAAATTCAAGACTTTTGCTTTCAAGCAACACAGAAGACAGATTCTGACACAGAACAACACCTGCATAGACAGGGCAATGGTTCCTCTGTGGGGCTGCTTTTGGACCACAGTGTAACTGCTGATTAGCTCAGGTATCTCCTTCAGAATGCCTGTACACTCACCACTTAGCCCTACGAAACTCACAACACACATGTAGGGAACTATAGGAAAGCTTGGGTTGGAAAATGGACCTTGAAAGACCATCCAGTCAACCCACCTGCTGTGGGCAAGGACACCACCAGGTTGTTCAAAGCCCCATCCAACCTGGCCTTAAACATTTCCAAGGATGAGAAATAATACACAGCTTTTCTGAGTAACTGATTCTTGAATCTCTCCAACCTCATTATAAAACTCATATCTCTTCCTTATGTCTAGTCTAAATCTATGCACTTTCAGTTTAAAATCATTGTCCCTTGTGCTGTTGCAACAGGCCTTTATTCATCTTTCTTATAGGCCCTGTTTAAATACTAAAAGGCTGCAATATGGTCTCCCTGGAGCTTCTCCTGGTACTTTTCTTCTCCAGAGAGAGCAACTCCTCTCTCAGCCTTTCTTCATAGGAGAGTTGTTCCAGTCTACTGCTCAGTTTTGTAGCCCTCCTCTGGACCAGGTCTAAATGTTATTTCACAGTACAGAAATAGTTAATAAAGAGCCACTCTCCCATCCACCAAATTGGTTTTCTAGAGGCACAGTGATATAAATAAATGAAAAATCATGCTCTGATACTATATGGAATACCCTTTTGCAGTACTCTCCTTGCTGTTTCAACAGCTTGTCTACTCCATGACTTGCAATCCACTACACCTGAGTAAGGTTGGCAGCTACTGCCCATCTTTACAGATATTTTAGCCATAGCAAAAAGCTCATCTTCTGTGTACCTCCCAAGCAACAAACTTCACAGTAACTGCTACACCAGCTAAGAACAGCAGGTCTACCAACTGTGAACAGACCAATTTTCCCAAGAAAGACTGAAGCAGGTATGGAAAATTCTGATGGCAAGAAGGTTTCCTCACACCCTCAGTAATTACATGCTACAGAGAGTTAGATGCTTCATATTAACTTTGTAAGAAGGAAAAAAAAATCCCCAACAGAAAAAAACCCCATCACACTGCATAAAAACCCTAACTTAGCTAGCAGGAAAGTGGTTTCTCAGGGCAGCAGAACATCACACTACCTGTCCAACTGGTGCTGGGCTAAGCCACCCAGCACCCTCACCACCTTCCACTACACTCCAGCAGTGAAGTTCCTCCAACAAAAGGAAGGTTCAGTTGGGAAAACCGAGTCTCACACCAACCTTCACTTTGCATTTTATAGGAAAGTAATGACACTGAGGAGGAAATCTGAGTTCTGATTCTACATTATTGAGATAATCACTGGATGAATTCAGTGAAGTGTATTTTGTAAGCAATGTGTGAGGTGGTGTAAGCCTGTGTTCTTCTTCTAGCATAGCTGTCAGCAGCCCCTGGCTTATGTGCTAAATTGTGGCATGTGGGTAGACTACAAGAAGCATATAGCAGGAATTCGATGCTAAAATCATCTGTCTTTCACAGAACCAAGGTATCATGAATTACCTCTCTGTAATATGCAGCCAGTTAAGAGAAAGATCTTGCTGAGAACAATTCTTGAAAATTTGCCTAGCAAGTAAACTGATCAAAATACTCTCTTTCTCTCTCTTGCTGCTGTCCTGTAAATCTCAGAACCTGTAAAGCAGACCAGTTTGAAGAGGATGCATCAGAAGATCCCATCTCAGAATAACAGCCTCATAACTGCACCTCATAAACCACAAAAAGCCTCATAAATAGAGCTCTCCTTGCATGTGTGGGAGACAGACTTGAATCCCTTCAGGCACTGGTGCAAACTGAACCTAGGTCTTCCACATCATTAGTGGTTAAGTGACCCATGCTTCTAAGTAAAAAAGGGAGCAGAAACATTACCTGCTATTTCTGTACTTTAATATACGGGGTTTCAGGGCATCTAAAGTAGAGTCTGAGTCACAGCAGTGGATGTTTTAACATTTCAATCACCAGGTCAGATACTCTCAATGGGAGAGACACACATCACCTCTCTTCCCAGTCCTGATCAGAGGCACACAGCACTGAGCTGCTCTACCTTTAAAGGGTCCACAAACACATAAACACAAATTTAGCTTTAAGAAAAGTAATATATTATCACTAAAAACAATGACATTCTTCCAAATTTGTTGTAGCCAAACAAGATTTAAGGATTTCAGTTCTGAATCCTGTCACTGAAACCCCTATTGATGGTCCACTTCAGGAACTGATCAGGATAAACAGCCATTTATTGTGCTGTGTAGGGAATTAGGAGAAAAGACTAACACTTGCCCACGACTAGGTGTCCAAGTGGCTAGCTGACATGGGCATCATTTAACACAACAACAGTGCTGTGAAAAAGTTTTATCATCCCATTACAAGACTTTAATAAAAGGGCTCACAGTTCATATAAACCAAGGTGGTCTTCAAAAAGAAATGAAGCACTTTATCACATTTCATGGTAACAAGAACTTTTTATGTACAAGGGACTACTCCTCAAGTGCACCAAGCTCTTCTGAACGCTGTTCAACTTCAAACACAGTGAATTTACAGCTTAGACAGCCCTTTATATTTAACTACGAACTAATCCAGTGCCTGCATAGGATATAATCAATAGCTTTATTATCCTGGAATCTAATTACAAGATTGATCACCATTTTTTGCCCCTTCTCTCCCTTTTAAAACATGAGCTTTCTCATAGGGAATGAAAGTAACAGTTTTATTTTACTGTCTGTCATAGAAACTGCATTTTATTAAATTCAAAGAAAGTTCATTATCATACTGAAAGGTCTTCCTTTGGTCTTTACCAAGCCAGCTGTACAAGCCCAAAGACATTACTATAGTGACTATGCTAGATGAAGGAATACAACAAAGTTGAAATACTTGTAGATTAAAGGAAGCTAATTTCATTTTATGATGTATAATGTGCTCAGCATAACACTAGATGAATCAGCTCAGTTACCAGTCCTGTGGGACACAGGCACTGCTTAGAGTGACCAGGGCTGCTGCTGAACCAACTAGTGACTCCTGTTCTGAGGGAAGCACTTTCCAAATGGCCAAAACAGCCAGCTTACCAACCAATCCACTCTGACTATTAAAAATACATCCCAACAGGGCTGATAGTTGAAAAAGTAGAGCCGCCTGCCTGCTAAAAAACTCCTCAAAAAACCCTAATGTGTGAATTTATTGAGGGAAATCTCAGGTTATTTATTCATACTGAGGATCCTAAAAGAGCAAGAACATTTGTTTAGGCCAGAGTTTGCAGACTGTACCCTGCATCAATGCTCTTTCAAAATGCTGGCCATGACGTGTCTAAACATGAAAGATTTATGAACGGCAGTAAGACAAAACAAACAATCTTTTTATAGTATTACATAAGATGTAAACATAAGAAAAGGAGAAGCTGGGCAAGTAAAACTTAATTCATGCTTTGCCTTCATTCTATCTGTCTCCAAAGACTTCTATATACAGAACAATATTAACACATCTGATCTTAGAAATGTTGATTACACACCACAATTACGGTGTTTCAAATCACATCTTCCTTACATCCTAAAGGAACAGATACTACCATGCAAGGATATGTTTATCACTGTGAGGCTAAGCCAGTTACCTCTGGAAAGTTAGTTTATTCTGTAACTCTTTCGAGATACCAAAATAAGTCTTATGATGATAATGCAGCACTTGCAGTAACAATTGTGTACAACAAAGGCAACAAATACATGAACTGGTGGTGCTTGGAAAGGTATCATTAAGTTCATGTTGAGCTCAATAGGCCTCTCCTGCATGAAAGGCTGTGAATGATGTGAGGCATTTTTTCCAGTATTTCTCTTACATATTAACTTCGTCCAGTAAAAGAACTAGTCAGGCTATACTCAAAAAAGCAGTCAAATCCTCCTGGGGAACAGATGTTTCTGGGTCTTTTCTTCGATATTTCAGATCTGTCAGAAAGGTCAAATCTATGGTATATAAATAGCAAGAAGTATGCCACTCATTTTCCTTCCATACTCATTTTTGATAATGACACAGAACACTAAAAACTAAGGGAGAATTAAAAAAAATTTAAAATTTACACGAAACAGAGAGAAATTTGAATAAATTAACTGATTTAGTTCATCTAGCTCATAACTGGAGGATCCAAGAAAGAAAATTAAGAAAAGCAAGCTCTTCTTTTAAAATTTCTGGTCTTGCATTTGCCCCATAGAGGAGTGTTCAACATACAAACAGGGAAAGAGATCTCTGGGCAAGATGATCTCGAAACCACAACTACCACTGAATTCTGTTCCTCAAGCAAAAGGACATATGCAAATAAAATTTTAAAAACCTCCAGAATAAAATGGCTTAAAACCCAGAATATATTATCTGTTTAAGTTATCATAACACAGTATTTCTGGTATGTTACTGCTATTGAATTAATCCAGGCAAACCTCCTTCCTTAACAGGTAAGTAGCTTACGAAAATTTTCAGGCACTAAGTTATCAAATATTACTCTACCTATGGTATTCATGGGTCAACATGCTCTTGGAATCTTGCTCTGAGTTTTAAGAGCTGGGTTTTAGTTCACTTTAAGTTAACTTAACCAAATAAACTCAATAAAACACTACAGCTTAAGTCAATAAACCAACAACCTACTTACACAAGATAAAATCCAGAAAATTTACTAATGGCAAAAGAAGTGTGTCAAATTGATTTTATTATTACAATAAAACATGTTAGACTTAAGTATGAGTATCTGGGGAGAGAGTACTTTGAAGATTTTAAAAAATCCACTAGGACCTGCCATCATCACGGTGTACCACAAACAGGCTTCAGGCAGGCTAATATTCCCTGATCCTGCATTTCAATGCCTACAATGTAATTGTTCACAGGTGAGCTATGGGAAAGCAATCTTTGCCTATGGGCAGTAGAGCCAGGAGAGGCCAGAGAGCTCCTGGGTTGAGCGGGGCTGCTGTCTCCCCAAAGTATGAGACCCAGACTTCCACCTAAAAAAGCTTCCCCTTATTAACCAGGTCCAGCTACCAGCTTACACACACGCATTGAAATGGGCTAAAACTAACGTAAGAATACACATCCCTTGGTGATTCCCCTAATATTCCACCTCTATGGTGAAAAAGAGATCTCTCTCACCCTAATTAAAACATTCCAAAGGATAAGCAAGATTTCATGTTGAGAGCTGCATAATCAGCCCCTTTCTAACTCTTAACTGTAGACCTCAGGCTGCAGGGTGGGTAGGTAATGAAGAAGGGAAGTAAAGCATCTCTATAAAAGGCCAATCTCATTGCAAAAACCTGGTTTCCTCCATCTGCCAATATCCCTTTCATTTTGACCAGATTAACTTCTGGCCAAAGGTACACATGGGTCAGAATGTAGCTGCAGTAAAAATATTAAATGCACAGTAGGGAGCACAAATAGCTCAATGTTACTCATCCAAACTAAAACAGAGCTGACAATAGGATGCTTCAGAAAGACTTCTTTTCTTCTTCTTTAAATGAGGCACCATTTATAGGCTTTTAGAAGGCACTAGACTTCAAGGATGTTCAGAATCTTGATTTTTAACTTTGGCTTGGCTTTCCCAGGAAGGGTACTAACACCTTTAAGGCAATCAAGAGAACTACAGTTATTAAGCATATTTAATACCAGAAACCAGTGAAGTGTTTCAATTTATTCTCAACAGAAAACTCTGAAGTGACCAGCACAATAAAAATAGTTCTATAGTAATGAATTGCTTTGATAAATTTGAGTAAGGTTCATTATTTGCATTCATGACAGAGACATCTTTGAAAAGGAAAATTAAAAATACATGGGTGATTATAAAGACCAAGCAGGGCACACATGAATTGCTGTCTTTTCTGTTTTACAATGTATCATAAAACTACGGAAAATTAAAATATTGTCTGAGTTTATATTACTGAAACCACAATGTAACCCAATAAAATTTGTGATTTACATACTATTACTATAGATATAAAACAAATAGAAAGATAATACAATACTTGTGTGGTTACTAAATAGCACAGGTGCCTAAGACCAAGTTCAGTTTGGAGCTGAATTTGATGTATTGAATTGGTCCACCTTATGGAATAACAATTTCTGATAAAGACCGCAAACATGAAAACCAAACTTAATTTCCATTAGTAGAAACTAAATTTAACTCTTCTCCAAGAACAATAAGCTGTAGCTTTTTGCTTGCTTGAACTACCAAGGTTACTACCAAAAAACCAGGAGGACTGCAGACGTGGCTTCACATGTCCCAAAAGCTTTGGGGCAGCTACCAGACCACTGCTCGCTCCAGCAAGGACTGACTTCATCAATGTAACTCTCCCTGCCCTTCATCTGCTTACATCACAGTCAGAGAGGTGGCAAATGCTTAACGGGGAGGAAACTGATGACTGAGTATTTGGCAGCTATAATCAGCACAGCACTTATTTTTGGGTGATGAATCACCACTTTTAACCCAGCCACACAGCGCTGGTACATTCACTGCACAGAAAACCTCCTTTATGCAAGGGGCTGATGGCAAGACAATGAACACGTCTCCTGGTGGAGTCACGTCAAGAGACTGCTTTGGAGAGATCAGAAGATCTTATGGCCAAAGGCTGCTGTGTGCAGTACTGCTCGCTATCATTTGCCAGCCACACATCTGGGAATATGGGAATACTTGCCGGGAGATCCCCAAAAGTCTGTTTATAGTCAATAAGAATCACCTTTTCCTTCTAGTGAAAACAACACTGAGCATGCAATGAAGGCATGTGAGGTGTCAAAAATGGTATCAAGGAAGAAAGACAGGTCCCCTCCCTTGTGAGCCACTTGAAATTGAAGTCAAGTCACATCACAAAATAACACTTCAAAGTTCTGTCAAAACCTGGAATAAATGCACAAAAATGGGGGGAAAAAGACTAAACTATATTTTCATATGCTCAGCTGAAGCACGTCTACAAAATCATGCTCCCCACAAAGCTTTTGGCAGCCTCACCACAGGCTGCCTGGGAGCAGGGCCAGGAGACCTACCCGATGTCATCATGGGCCAGAAATGGCACTGCAGCTACCTTCCAAACCCACACTGATGGCAGTGAGGTGCAGCATCTTTATTTGGCACTACAGTGCATGTGCTCTTCAGCAGTGCTGTGCATTGTCAAGATTTATTGCCCTCCTCCTCCTTTGCCTCCCAACTCAGAATCTGGCATTAGTTCAAGGACTGACCCAGGCTTTTGGTACATCTTCCATGGTCTCTTGAACACAAATTTCCACCACAGCAGCACTCTCAGTCACAGGATAATTACATATAGGTCAGCAACTATTTTCTGTGGCATATCAGCTGTATCATAAATGACATTCTAATAAAATTATAACAGATCCACTGACATTTTGCCTCAGTGTTAAGAGATGTGACAAAGTCAATAAACACATCATATGCACGTCAGGGTAGTGAATGGGTGAGATCAGTGCTTCTGCTTTAGTGTTTACTATAGTGGAATCCAGAATCTGTAACAAACTAAGCAGATTTCCTTTCGCCACCCCAAAATAGGCACCTCATAATTTAAACATCTGCTTTGGCACCACCTACTGAATGACTCCATCTTTTTTATTCTGACTCTAAACGGACATCAGCAAGTGACAATACTTATATATAAGCTCAAGCCTGAGAATGCATTTGTTTATATTAACGTCCAACTCAAATCCATTCATTTTGGGATCCATCGAGAGGAGTGGAAGAACAATTATTATTTATGTAGAGATACACATGCAGAAAGTATAAAACATAAATTAAAATACTTAAATATATTTGTATACAGATAGACATGTGTGTTTATACTCATACTATTAATTTATCTATAAATATAAAGACGTAAGTCTAAAGACAAGTATTATAAAGACAAATCTTTTGAGGCCAGGTCTGTTCTTTAACTCAAGAGTTTCTACTCAGTGACCTGCAGAACAACCGAAAAATCTCTACGAAACATAGACTTCACCTGAGTATCTATTTTTTCTGGTTTTTTCCCCACCTTTGCAAATGCTTTAGAAAAAAGCAACTAAACAAACACTAATGAGCATCACTTCTTCCTTTTTACCCACTTAAGTTTATTACTATTCCCCTCAATATTCCAATAAATATTTTAGTTTGAGAATCTCCAACTCTTTTCTGCTTATCACACCACCAAAAGCCTAATATTGTCCTAACATTGTCAAAGATCAAAAGAGAAGAGTGAATTCTAATAACATCAGCTCTAATCCCATTAGATTTCAAGCTGTGCTCATGAATCTGCTCCTTAGGGGCCAATCACTAAGATGCCTTTTTCCGCTCTGGTTTCTTTTTTCTCTTTTTTTTCTTTTTTTTTTTTTTCTTCTTCAGACATTCAGTAGCTGTTCAAGACATTCAGCAAGAAATAATTTTGTACTGAATATACAATATATTGTGGTGATTATTTCCCAGAAACAAATCCTTAACATACAATACACACTTGTTGCTTCCAGCCCACAATTGTTCCATGTGTAGAACAGACCTAATACCACAAAGCTACTGTTACTCCTCTTTTCCACTGTCACCACTGAAGCATAATTGTAACTGATCGTTTACAAATCATACATAATTTAAAGGATAACACAGAAACATGTCATACATTGCTCTGTAAAGCAATGATATCTACCTAAGCAGCCCTTTATCAGTTATCCTGAATCTGCATGTAACTTCTATCCTTAAATTATCATACACAACAGTAGTAAACTGTTTCTAAAAAACCCACAAAATTCTGCACGATGCTATCAGATACATCACTACTTTTACTGTGACCAACTGAAAAATTTTACTTCAAAACCACCATACAAACACAGCGAGGTGTTCTGCACCACAAACTATTCTTTCCATAATACAGCATCACTTTCCAAAATAAGAACTTAAACAATCGATATTCTTTTCGTTTACTGTTAGGTCAAGGCAGTTACAACCAAGTTTCACTACAGTCCTGTACAAAGAGTCTGCAACAAGAGTCAACAGTACCACAAATAAATTAACCTACACGTGAGGCTTCAGTAACATACATAAAAAACTAAAATACGTAGAAATTGTTTTGTAAGTTTACACATTAGGATAATCTTTTTAATAGGACATGTAGACCAAGATGAGTGATTTCAGGAAGGATTATCCCTCTGCAATGGAATACTCTATTTCAAAATTTCCATAGAAACAGTAAAATCCATTCAAACTGCTATAAGGCTACCACCACTATTACTGTCTGAAACACCCAAGCCCACATCTATAAAACATTCAAATTTTTTGGCACAGTATCAGAGTGTGGGTGCCTGACATCTTGCATCCTGAGTTACAAGGCCTCTGAAAAAAGAGCAGGACCAATGCTACAGCTGGAAAAATACAACATCTGTGACTATATACACATATTTAAGAGACAGAATTAAAGAGCTGATATACATATCTAGACAGGTATGTAAATCTCCATTGTTTAATGGAAATTGGAAATGTAAGTGCTGTGGTGGGTCTGGAGCACAATCTGCTTACTATAGGGCAGAGATTTACCTTCAAGCCCTGTTCCTCTGTCTTTCTGCTTCTTCCCTCTCCTCCTCTACCACATACATGGCTGCCACCAGTGTAAAACCAAAGGTGATCATTTCTCAACCAACCTGTCACACAACCACTGCTGCGCCGCAGCTGGTTAATCAAACGTGTCCCTTTTGAAACCTGCATGATGGCACCGTATCTGCCACTTCAAATTAGTGGCTCCAAATATTCAGGTCCATTTGCAAACCACAGTCTGTCCCAATCCATTATCACATGACACTTGGTCAGCAAGCAGATTGTAAATTAACATTTCCATCTTCTGCTGTAGCCTTTTAGTCATAGTAATTACAAAAAAATCCCTTTAATCAGCAGACTCATAAAATAACCAAGATGGATGTCTTTTATTTGAGGAAGACCTTGTGATACACATTATGTCACCAGCTGCAGGGGGAGAATATCAGGCTTTGCTACAGCAGCAAAGCAGGAAGCTTTCTCACACTCAAGCCGGGAACAGCTATTCGAGTTCCTCAGTGATGCAATGCCTTCTGCTGTGATTAAAGTGAAACAAATAACATATTTCCAGTTTCCTCTTTTACTTTCAGTGTACTTCCAATGTTCTTAATAAAACACTCCCACAAAATGCCTGCAGATCACCTAAACAGAGACAGACGTGCTCTGTAATATCATTTCTTCAATGTTCAAGGCAGCCTTTTCAACAGGGCTTATAATTAAGAATGCTTTTGATGGCAAAATTGGGCCTCTGCTGTTAATCAAAGGACCAAAGACACCCCCTCAGCATGCATAATTCCACACCTCTTTGTTTCAAGGAAATCTTGACAGGAAAATAATGGTTCCTTCCATTTCTTTCTTCTCTGTCAGTTAACCACGGAAGGTTATTCTGCTCCAGCCTCCCCACTGCTGCAGCACGGATTACTGAAAGGGGAAAGAGTCAGAGGTACATACTTCCCAAGAAACCCTCTGCATCGTTTTTGCACTGGGGGTGAATGACTGAACTGACTTGGGTAAAATGGCCTTCACTAGAACTTATGAATATGTCGCAGAGCAAATTCAGTGCTTGTTTAAAATTCAGAAAAAATGCAGTCAATTGAAACAGTTTGTCCTTCGAACCAACCCTATTTCTGATATCTTCAGATACCCCCAAATACGATCTCAGCTCAGGCACAGCTGAGACTCAGAAGTACAGCACTGTCAAAACTTTTCAAAGACTGAGAAGACCTAGAAACAAAACACGACATGGTTTTGCAAAGCTTCTCTATTGAAATGTGTTCCACCTTTGAGAAATCCTCTCAATGTTACCCAATGATTGCATTTCCAAGGAAAATTCTTAGGTTTGTAGGACACATCTGATTTTCCAACTTGTAAAGCTGATCAGTACTCAAGGCACAAAAATTTCTGCTAACAGAGAAATAAATCAATTAAAAGGTGCACAAAAAGTATCAGCCAAAATGTGTGCAAGCAGAAGAAATCTAAGAAGCTTTGTTCTGTCTCAATCTTCAAGACAGGTCAAACAGTTCCTGATCCCACTTTTCAGTGTTTTGATCCTGTCACTGATTTATCCAACAGAGGAAGTAAAGAAGTTTAATCTTCAGACAGTTATTGAAATCATCGCAACTAAAGAGGTAAAAAGCACTCAGAAATAAACCACCCTAATTTCCAAAAGCTTTTTATACTTGCAAATTGCATTATTCATTCTTTTTACAAGGTACAAGTTTAAAACAACAAATCTAAACACCTAAAAATTACCGAACCCACAAAGACAGAGGTTGTAGGACAATCTCAAACATGAATTACATACTCCTGTGCTGCTTCCTTAATGCTACTGGCCAAAGAGGCTTCAAAGAAATGTGGACATCCCCTCATCTGAGCTCTATTCCCTCTGTGCTACATTCATGCGCCTCCTCCATACACAGCATTCATAATTCACCAAATTTACAGTGTTATTAGGAAAGGATCCATTTAAAGAAAACTCTGACATGAATTTTACATCAGTTTGTTCCTTAGGGTATTCCAGCAGTCTTCAAAGAGAATGTGTCAGTAATTAATGCAAGTTCATAAGTTTATTTCCTAGGAGCCGGCCCACATATGTGGTTTTGTCCAACAGGATACGTCCCTCAGCAAAGGCCTGAGTTGCACTGGGAGCATCGTCAGCTCTCTAGTGAACTATCAGCCACTCTAATGTAGTCATCTACAAGTCCTTCAGAGAGAAGCACTTTTCTTTCTTCATACATTTTCTTTCTTTCTTTTCTACATTTTTCTTTCCTCATACACTTCTTCACAGATTTCTGATCCTCTTGATATGATCTAAGTATCTCCTTTCCTAACAAACCCTATTTTTACTGGCTTTATATTTCTTCTACACTACCCAACTCAGTATTAAAAGCCAAGTGAAAAAATTTCAGAAGTAACTGAAATATTTAATGTGTTTTGAGGAATGGAGCAAAGTTTCTGGAAAACATTACTCCTATCCTTTTGCCAGAACGGGAGAGAAGTAGTGGAAACTACAGCCAACTCCTTCTGGTTTGCAGTTACAGAGGGACAAGAATTGCATTTACAGAAGATGCCACAGAAAGAAATGTGGGGACACAAAGGTCAAAGAAGAAAGAAAACCTGAGGGAAGTAACAGATACAGCCAGACAACAGTAGCTGTTACAACAACCATTTCTATCAAACATCATCATGTGGCTACTGGAGCAGATATAAGGGCACAGAATTACAAGGTATCTTAGAGGGCTGCAGCAAGTTGTATTTTTAGTTTTAAATCAGATGCCATTATAAAGACTATGTCCCTAAAGGCCATTCCCACACATTAAACATTATTTCTTACCACCCACAGAGACCACACAGCACAGCCTCTCTTTGCTCTACTTTTTCTTCCATATTTAAACCATAGTAAAACCATGGCCTTCTCACTAGCTCCCCACCGCTGCCCCTGAAACTACCTTCTCGTCCAGAATTACTGACTCATGCTGTTGTGCAATGCTTTCCAAAATTTACTTGGACTTTCTTTGCAGACATGCTAGTCCAACCACTGGAACAGCAGGAGAGAGATTAAATTTGACACCAGAAGTTCTGCATCAAGGAGAAGCCAATTTTTAAATTAAGAGCTGTTTTCAATCACTACTAACACTCAGTGGGCAACAGGGTTTTATTCTGATCTCAAAAAAAAGAACTGTTAGTCTGAAATAGAAAACTTCACAAAAATTAGATGACATTCTTGATGAAATTTCTGAAAATTCAACAGCAGACACCTTCAGATATTCCACGTGCCCTGGTGAGTGGATTCAGCCAAATACATGCACCAAGAATCAAGAAACCTAAGAATCTAGGAACTTGTCTGTAAAGGCAATCTAAACCCAAAACACTTCCATGGACTATGCTTGTTTAGTGTCTTTCAACTTTTCTACATCAACAGTGATGTTAGAAAATGAGGAGAAAGTGGTCCTCTAACACTCCGTTCAATCTAGAAAGTTTGAGAAAATACAAGTAACCAAACCCACAGACATCTTTTTTCTATTCAGTAGCAAGTAGAGTTTCTTTTAAAAAGAAAGCAGTATCATGACAGATACTCTAACTCAGGCACTTCTTTAGGTCTTTCCTCCTTTTTCCACTCCACTCTCCCACCATACCATAACAAGCTTATATGAGGTCTTTGTAAGCGAAATATACTGGTTCAGTATTTTTCCAATACCTTCCATTAGGCAACATTTGGGGTTATTTTTACTACTGTTAAGCAAAAATTTCATTGTAGTATGGACAGAATGCTGCAGACAGATGTATCTTGACTTTTGACACTTAGACCCCACTCTGTAAAGCTGACATGCTTGCAAAAACTAGATTGTGAACTCAGACTCACACAGCACAGCAAAGCCCACTGATGGGTTATCTCCCTGCACCTCTAAAACTTTCGTATTTTCCAGAGCACTCTCATTGTTCAGGCACTTTCAACTCTGATCACTTGCTGGCTAACTATCAATTTCCTTTCAAAGTCCTTTTCACTACTACTTTCCAGCACTAATAAACACAGTTCTTTCAGGTAAGGGCTGCCTTGCAGTTTCACACCATTCAGAAACCTGGTACAATGACTGCTACAGGAAAGTATCTTAAAATCAAGCTTGTCTCCAACCGACTTTGAAATTATCTAAGCTTTTAAATGCAAGTGTATGAAGCTCATTTTCTTTGCAACACTTGAAGCTAAGCAGTTACCTTAACTGACCCAGGGAAGAGCGAAATGCCAAGCAGCAGCTCTCTGATTTGGACATGGACAGAGCGTGCAAAACAGCAGCACACAGCACTTGGAAGAAAAACGTTGGGATTTCTTTCGTTTGTGTTTTGAATTGCAAGCAGTGACTACAATGCTTAAAGTATCTAAAACATAACAGCAGATCAGAATTGGGTGAAACACGATGCCTGCCATGGTATTTTTGTTTCCAGAGACTATTTAAGAAAAGACTTGAAAGTGTCCACAAACCCACAGCGTCTCAGATCCTCCACTTCACTCCAGCACTGCTCTGTCTGTAGCACTGCTAGATGCTCGTAACTCCTACTGAGCTGAAAATGCAAACTAACACTGACATTAACAGGCACACCAAATATACCACTGCCCTTTTTTGATTGTAATTATGACTGGGACATACAAACAGGGCATAAAAACCATGTATTTCTCTGATACCTGTGATCTACAAGCAAGAAAGCAATGTAACACATAGCATCACATTCAAATGCCTTGGCTTTGGTCATGTACAACTTCCAAACACAATCCTTCAGAAAAGTCCTCCTGCACCCTTCTGTACCTGATGGAAGCTATGGGGAATTTAAATCAATAGGGATTTAGCCACTCTTCTGCTGAAGAACACTTGGAAACAGCTACGTGTTCAAATACAGACATGTATTTGCACTGATTAGTCTACAGAATAAAGGACAGGTTTTCTTTCAGGCTTAGGGAGCCAGAAACAGGACAAGCTCCTACAAGAAGGTGCTCCTGTCCTGTGACAGAATTTTCTACATCCCAAGGCAATACAAAATGCAAACTCCCACTGCAAACACCACTAGGAAAGGACTGTATTGACTGCATTATGTTACTCACCTCATCTACAGATGCCAGAGATTACAGCTGCACCAGTCACTTTATCTACACTTGCACAAAGCATAGAGGCTGAGGCTTCTTCATTCTCCATTTAATTTACAAAGAAAAGCTTTACAAATAAAGTCTTGGGGGTTTTGTTTTCATTTTTATTAAAAACCAGTAGATGATTAAGCCCTTACAACATTAAGAAAATGTATTCAGCATGAGACATGGTTACAAAGTAAATATGTCAGCTTATCATTCAACTCAGAGACTGACTAGCCTCAGGCAAGTACATCAGGATCTCTGCTTTCACACTTCTAGAACTGTGCAACCATCACTGTCTAATTCAAATAAAATAGATAACCCCCCCAGGAATCTTCCTGCAATTAAGGCAAGTAGCAATTAAGCATAAAATAGTTGTAAGGCTCTGAGAAAATAAGTGAAACAAAATGCTCTAGTCCACAAGGCTCAAGTTACAGCCCTGTATTTGCATGACCACTGCTTTTCTCTTCTCCCCACAGAGACTAACCCAGATATAATTTCCAATTAACTTAATAATCAATAAAATAAAATCATCTTCAGGAGATGCTAAAATGATGACCAAAGAGAAAAAGAAGAGGAAGGCAAAAGTACTTGCTCAACTGTATGTAGCCTGTCTTCTATGACTGAGTCAGGTTTTTTGTTGTTGTTTTAAATGCTGTAGAAGCAGTCAGAATTTCTCTTTAATTTTTGAAAAGTTTCAGACATTGATTAGGCACTGACAAAGCTCTGCTGAGACAGGCTAGCAATAAATCAAAGGTTGATATGCTCATCTCAAGGTATACAGAGATGCCCCTCTGTTTTTAGCAGATTTTCTGTTACTGGAGTAGTGTATTCTTGCTCCTATCTCAGCTAAGATCATGTACCACACAGTAATATGCAAAATGCCTCTCTATCAATATGAACAGAAGAGCACTGTATCATATTATTCATGCAAGATATTATTATAAAAAAATAATTTCACAAATCTATTTGCCACATTTCTCCACCCCTCTTACTGTTTACCTAGCTGCCAAAATCGCTACATTTCAAATGCAGGTATGAACCTTTCCATGAATATCAACTAACATCTTCTGACTGAGCTGCAATTTTAAATGTCAGTTCTAGGCAAACAAGTGAGCAAAACTCATGAGGGCATAATTTATTAACACTGTAAAATGGACTGCAGCTAAACGTTTTCCTCTAGTAATGACAGAGTTGGCCCCTAATCAGACACATGCACACTACTAGGAGTTACAGGATCACCCTAATTCTGACAGCTGACTCAGGTTTTCACATTTGCTTCAGTTTCTAACTGAAAACCAGGCAAGACATTTTAAAAAACCAGATTCTAACTTAACAGTGACAGATCACATCCTAAAGCACATTCAAAGGACACCCCACCCCTCACAACAATGAAAAATCCCTTTGTAGAATATCACAGCAGCAGAGAAATGTAAGATTGCACATGATAATAAGGTAGAAACTAATGACTTTTGTTGTCCTAGAAGTTGAATCAGATAGGTTTAGAAAGGTTTGTTTAACTTAATGTTAAAAATTTGAGAACTAAAGTTTTACCACCTCAGAAGATGATCTGTTAAGAGTGCTTAGCTATCATCGAAGTCACATGGTTTTTCCTGGGAAACTAAACTTTCTCATCATACTCTCAGAGAACATGAAATATTTATTTTGCTGCCTATAAACAGCCTTTTAAAAATTTTGGATGCTGCCCTTTTTTTAAACTAAGTCAGTGTTTATCCATCAAACTTCTATCCAGTTAGTTTATGCTATGCATTTACTGACTTGAATTCCCAGTCTGTAATTATTTGTTATTTTTCTGTACTTTTCTTCCTCTTAAATGATTCTGGATTTCACCTCCAGCTTACCAATTTTAATCTGGTCTTTTATAATGCTTGCAGTCCAGCTTGAAGTTCACAGGCTTTGTTGTCTTGGTTCTGGTCAAGACAGGGTTAATTTCTGCAGTAGTGGGAAAGGGGCATGGCCAGAAGAACATGGAAGTTTATTCTCTACCACCTCATATCATTGCCAGGGGCAAGGGGAGAAGGGAGTCTCTTCTAGGGAAAATGAGTTCCAGTCAAGTCAGCATGGCAGCGGTTCTCAGCTGGAGGTAACGGTTGGATAACATCAGTTCCAAGCCAGAGGGAGTAGCTGGGAAACTGGTTCTGAGCTGGAGAGAGCAGTTGGGTAATGCTGGTTCTGTACTGGAGAGAGCAGTTGGGCAACACCAGTTCTGAGCTGGAGAGAGCAGTTGGGTAATGCTGGTTCTGTACTGGAGAGAGCAGTTGGGCAACACCAGTTCTGTACTGGAGGGAGCAGTTGGGTAACGCTGGTTCCGCACTGGAGAGAGCAGTTGGTAATGCCGATTCCATACTGGAGAGAGCGGTTGGGTATCACCGGTTCCATGCTGGAGAGAGTAGTTGGGTATCGCCGGTTCCATACTGGAGAGAGCGGTTGGGTATCACCGGTTCCATGCTGGAGAGAGTAGTTGGGTATCGCCGGTTCCATACTGGAGAGAGCGGTTGGGTATCGCCGGTTCCATGCTGGAGAGAGCGGTTGGGTATCGCCGGTTCCATGCTGGAGAGAGCGGTTGGGTATCGCCAGTTCCATGCTGGAGAGAGCGGTTCGGTATCGCCAGTTCCATACTGGAGAGAGCGGCTGGGTATCGCCAGTTCCATACTGGAGAGAGCGGTTCGGTATCGCTGGTTCCACACTGGAGAGAGCGGTTGGGTATCGCTGGTTCCATACTGGAGAGAGCAGTTGGGTATCGCTGGTTCCATACTGGAGAGAGCAGTTGGGCATTGCCAGTTCTGAGCTGGAGGAACTGGCTAGATAACACTGGTTATGGGCTGGAGAGAGTGGTTGGACAATGGTGATTCCAAGCTGGATAGTGGCTGGATAATGACAGTTCTGAGCTGGAAGGAGTGGCTGGGTAACACCACTTTTAAGCTGGAGGGAGTGGTTGTGGTGTCATGGCTGGGGTCGGGCTGAGTTTCACGGTGGGCATTTTTTGCATGCGAATCACTCTCTCTTTTGTACACTTTTTTAATGAATATTCTTGCTGTTACTGCTCATCTCCTTACCTCATTGCTGTCTCCTGCCAATTGTTCTTACCTGAACCCATGATCTTTTCCTTTTGTGCCTCCAATTCTTCTCTCCAGCCCACTTTAGGGAGGGAGAGGAGGGGGGAGCAAGCAGCACTTAGTTTTAGTGAGAGCACTGAAGTGGAGAATAGCATTCCTAAACCATAACACTTGTATATCCATAAGGAGAGAGCATTCCGGAGGATCTTAATGTTTATAACAAATACCTATGATAGGAAGTAGAGAAGATGGAGCTAGACCATTCCCAGTGGTGCCCAGTAGGACACAAGGCAACAGCATAAGCTGAAGCACATTTAAACATAAGAAAAAAAAACTTCTGTACTATCAGGAAGATCAAATCCTGGAACAAGTTGCCAGGAAAAAGTTTGTGGAGCCTCCATCCTTAGAGATATGCATACATGGACTGGATACAGCCTTGAGCAACCTGTTCTGGGTGTCCTGCTCCTGAAGTGCCGTCCTGTCCCAACTATCCTGTGATCCTGTGGTTATGTTCAACTGCATTCTACCATCTGTAATTTGGCAACTCCACCAGATACACATCCATCTGTCAGACAGACAACCACCACCATTTAATCTGCTTGCAGTCACCCACATCACACGATTGTGTAAATTTGGCACCATCCACATAGTAATCATTTCATACACACTGTAAATCTTCCAGACTGTTTCTGAGATGTCACATATGACTCCAATCTCAAAAGGCTCCAATGAGCCTTACTGAAGTCAAGAAGAAACACTTGGATTGTTCTTTCACCTCAGCTGAGGTACAGTGTCACCAAGTCATCCTGTCTCAAGCAGAAATTATATAAAGTCCATTTCACAAGCTGACTACATTCCATCATTACATTTTTTTCCTCAGTACTGTAACCAACTAGAAGACAAGCCTATGTGCTTTATTACAAAACTCTCATAAAACCTCAGCTTACACTTACTCATGAGTACACGCCTTTTAAGAGTTACATATCTGAGCATCTTTCATGGTGCCAAATTTGTTTGAATGTTCTGCAATCACAAGATCCTCCTTTTTTCTCTCTTTTAAGAACATACTCTCTAAGTGCCCTCTTTTGGGATATTATCTGTTTTTTATGGTTTTTACAAGTAACCGTTCCTGGACTCAAAACTGCTTCAATTAGTTGTTTGGGTAGAAAAGAATAAACTCCAACTTAAGCTTACAAACCTGAATGCTTGTAACTCGAATGCATTCTTTAATCTGTTCTTTCCTTTTTCTGCCCTGTGTTCCTTCCACCTTGCTGTTAGCTTCAACCATGCTAAGTAGCTGGTCCCAATCAACCTTCTTTGTAAGAACCGAAGACAAGTAGATTACTACTCCACCTTCTAACTTCAATTATTTTCTCATTTTCTCCCCCAGATAACAGTCTTATAGTTTCCTTTGTCTCCCTTTACTTACAGAAGCTTTTTGCTATTTACAAAACAATATTTTGCTGTGCACTACATCCCTTACTATCTCCAGCTCTGCATTTTTTAATTTGTCCAGCATGCTTCTCATATTCTTTTAACTTTAATAATCATAGCGCCAAAAGAGTTTGTCAGCGTTTCAAACTATCATCCTTGTACTGCTGTTCAGATACTTCGCTCAGATTAGCCAGTCTCAAATGTAGTCTCAGCTTACCTGCAGAGAGAAACTGCTAAATGATCTCAGGTTTTTAATATTCTTTTGTAACTGTATTGCAAAGCTGTGCTAAACAAATCAGTCAGCGAGCATCAGCCAAGCAGTACACCCACGTTCACAACCTTTCTTTAGCTAATGATAATTACAGATTGTACTACAGACAGCCTTTAATAAACAGCATCAGGTTTAGAAGGAAGACATCTGTAGGGACCTTTCTGTTGCCATGGAAATATCTGCAGGCCAAGCTGTCTTTAGCTTCACACATTACCTCTGTATTAACCTATTACTATTCTTTTCTTTCACTATTAGTACAAATTATGGACTAACTCACCCCAATAGGATTATTATAAATGATAATTTTGTCTGACTTTGAGGGATTCCCAAGAAGGACCCACAAATGCAACATTAAAGGGTAAAATCCTAGATTTCCAGAAAACTGAATACTTGCCTGATGTTGCATGGCTTTTATTCCATGGAGTCTTGCCTATCTGCAACTTGTTTCAGTAACAGGGATAAGTCAAGGCTCCCAGCAATCACTAATGCACTTTCTGAAGGCCAGGGAGCAATTCATAGCTGAATTTTTTCACATCATTATAAAAGTCTGGATGAAACTTAAACCATGCCAGCTCAAAATATTAAACAGATGATTACTTTCTGAAACTATGTGATTAACACAGTAACCATCACGAATGCAATTAACAATGATAACAAATGGTGTGGAACACTACCGCAACAGGCACAATAAATGTATGCACCAGACAGTCTCACTTGGAAGACTGCTTTGAAGGATCCCAAAACATTTTGCAACTATGTATACTTAACACTGCTGAAATGAAGTCATCTCAAAGGGTAGATGGTACTAAGTAACTTGCAAACAGCACAGAGCATAACAGGGGCACCTTTAACACCCACACAGAATAAACAGGATCTCAGTTTCTAAGATCTCATCCAAAACACACCCACACAGCCAAGTGCATAGTATTCAACTTACTTATTTCATATAAATGAAGAAAGAAATTAACCTCTGCTAAGGTATGAACCACTGGACTCCAGAGGAGTAAGGGATCCAAGCTCAAAAGTCAGATTGTTCACAATAACAATAGCATTTTGACTGCTTCTCCAAAATTAGAGAGGACGTAACTGAAAATGCTCCTTACTTTGACAGTATCTCATACTGCCAATAACTTTTGAACAGAAGATCAATCAGAAGTTCTCCCTACTGGTTTCCATCGTGACATAAATTTATGTCACCAACTACCTGATGATAGTCTTTTGAAGACAATCGTTAAGACTGCTGCCCAAAGAAGCACACACAACCTCTTTAGCATGAACTAAACTTGAAACTCATAGAAAAAAAGACTTAAAAAGAATTCCAGGAAATACAAAGCTATTACTGCTGGTGTTTACCTAGTATGAACTGTACCTATTAGTGAAAAGGTTTTAAGTAGAGTTTCTCAGATAAAGAAAATCATAACAAAAATATTTTCTACAATTTTTTCTGTATTTTTCTAATACCTTGTAACCTCAAAATAAAAAAGAAAGTAATTTTTTCAGGCTGTCCAGAGTGTGAACAGCAATTTAGGTTCTATTTCTGAACTGCTGACTCACAAAAATCTGTGGAAATCTCTCCACAGACTCTAGAACATCTGTGATTGTTGCCCAGAAGTAAGAATGAGTTCAGTCAACAATTAAAACTATCTATTTTCAGAATAAAAGGCAACCTCTTTTTTTTTTTTTTTACATATTTGTTTCTTGATCTTATTCCGTCCAGTGGAAAAAAGAACACTCTTAGTAAGCAAAGGAATATGTTTTTTATGTAAACTTTAAAATTATAAATACTGGAGAACAGGCCTTCAAGTTGAAAATCTTCATATAATAGCAAGTGGCCTAGCTACCACCAGGTAAGGACTTAACTCACCACCTTGGTCTTTTTAACCAGGAGTAGCATTTGTACCACATCAGTACAAAATGATATTAAAACCTGATATTAGAAGAGGCAGTAACCCCACTGCCCCCTCCTGCCACCAGCTTGCCTCCTCCCTCATGCTGCCACAGGGACTTGCATGTCAGCACTAGGGAACTGGTAGACTGAAAATCACTTACTTCTCCCAAAAAATTAATCATTTTTATTGCATATGCATTCCTCAATCTGATGCACTAGGAATACTACTGTTGTTGATAAGGAAGGAGCTTGAGGTCAGCCATGTGCAGTCAAGATGACAAGGTAGAAAGATACTGTGTGCTGGCAGAAGTACTGGCATATACCATGGGATGGTGACAATGAAATGAAGTGGGGGTCTGAGTGCAACACAGAAGAGGCACTGACATCTGCTCGAGCAGCCAGATTCCCATATCATCAACTGACATTCAGTGGTGCATTCTGTCAGTAATCCTCTGGGATCAGCAGGACCACACACAGACAACTTCATTGTACCACTGCTCCTAAAATGTTTTCCCTATGTTTCATTTACATCATTGTACACTATCACTTGTGCAAAGCTCTCTTTCATTCAGTGCTCATGACAACCAACCATCAGTGAACAAGACAATAGACTGTACTTGTTATTCCACCATCACCGGTGAGTGCTCAATGCTCCATTTCCTCTGGAAGATGCACTCAAACTTCAAGTAATACTGAAACTTTCTTATCATGTCATAGAGGAAATAATCAATCCAAGTTCAAGGTTTACTGAATTCCCCACTGCTATACACACCTACCAGCCTGGCCTCAACACCACGGGAAACCAAGACCCTGGAGTGTAGAGGAATCTATGCCTCCAGAAGCTCCACTTCTGCTCCCAGCAGGGTGCAGGAAACGTGTTGCTTGTCCTGCCAGTCTACTTCTCTAGAAATCCTCCTTCACATGTAAGTGTCTCAGGGATGAGGCTCCATGGTTGTGAAAAACACACCCACCAAACTAAATGGGACCCAAAGATGGGGCAGTAAAGTCAAGGACAAATTTCACGTGGAAGAAAAGGAGGATTACACTTCAGAAGCTGAAGAAGTTAAAGACAAACAACTGAATGACAGTGGAAACTCGCAAGGTTTAATTTAAGCTGTATGAGTCCTTATGAACGGCAGGCACAGGACAGGAGACCAAAAAAAGTAGTATAATTTTTTAGTTAAAAAACAAACTAAGATCTCTACAGATCCTAAGTTCAACATAGTTCCAACTAAGAGCAATGAGATAGCAACAAACAATCATGCAGCATTTAGCTGTACAGCAAGTGGTCTCTGGTTGTATCCCTGACTTTGCAAACAATGTATTTGCAAAGAACAGTGCATCTACAACCAATAAACCCACCTGCACTTTCCAGATACAAGACATACAATCCTGTGATTTCAGGGTTATTTTTTACATTTCAAAGTAAACACAGAAAGGATTTTTTTGAAAATATACTTTTGATCCAATCAAGTCCAGAATCAATGAAAAAGTGAAGCGAATAACAGCCAAAGCACAATGTGCAGTTACACTGCCTAGGCCCAAAGCAAGAGGGCTTCACACTCAGCAGCACCATGCCAAGAAAGAACTTGCCACTTGACATACAGAAGTTGCTTAAGTGAAAAGACTGATGCTAATTACATCAAGAGATTGGCACTAAAGGTCATGTTACTTAATATGCAGTATTCTTGGCCCTTTAAAGAACACTCAACATACAGTATTTCTGGTTTTTAAGTCACATTTCAGAGACTTTCCTTATATTCATTATATCCAATATCCATCTACAAAGAATTGCAGAATGAACTTGTAAAACTGAGTGACAAGGTAATGACACAAAATGCATGTGGGAAAACTAACCCTTACCAAGGATGACCTGTAAACTGGACATGTAAATGTAGCTGTCCTGGTGGTAATGGGTTATGTTACAGCAGCTCTCTTGGGAAACAAAACACTGCCTTCAAGACGATGCCAGGTTATGGTATATGAAGTGTAACCCATTCTTTTAAATGCTGTGTAGATGACAGACATGGGCAAAATGGTAATAAGCTCCTATCTTTCAGAATAAACTCCATTTAGGACTTTCCTGGTTTTGGCAGGTGCTGGGGCATTATTGGTAACATTTTTGCTTTAAGTCAACCAAAACCTAAAGCATGAAAACTCACTGGAAATATGTAGTGGGTTTGAGCCTGGACGGATGCCAAGCACCCACCAAAGTCACTCTATCACTCCCCTCTACAACTGGACAGGGCACAGAAAATACAAGGAAGGGTTCACGGATTGAGATAAGGACAGGGAGCGATCATTCACCAAATACCGCCATGGGCAAAATAGACTCAAATCGTGGATATTAACTGAATTTACTACTAAAAAAAACAGAACAGGATAACAAGAGCAAAAATAAATCTTAAAAACACCTTTGCCCCATTGCTTCCTCAGCTCTACTTCCTCCCCCACAGCAGCACAGGGAGACTGAGAATGTGGGTTAAGATCAGTTCACCACACATTTTTCCTGCTGTTGCTCAGGGAGAAGAGTCCTTGTTCTGCTCTAGTGTGGGGTCCCTTCCAAAGGACGCAGTCCTCCACAAACTTCTCCACCAAGTCCATCCCACAGGCAATAGTCCTCCACAAATTGCTTCAATGTGGGTCATTCCTCCACAAGCTGCAGTCCTTCAGGCACAACCTGCTCCAACATGTGTCCCCTAGAGGGTCACATGTCCTACCAGGAAAGCTGCTCCAGCATGGGCTCATCTCTCCATGGGTCCACAGGTCCCTGGCTAGGATCCTGCTCTAGCATGGGCCTCCCATGCAGTCACAGCTGCCTTTTAGGCATACACCTGCTCTGGTGCTGGTCTCCTCCACAGGCTGCAGGTGATCTCTATGTCCCCATGGACCTCCACAGACTGCAGGGGGCAGCTGCTTCACCATGGTCCACAATGAAATCTCAGCTCTGGCACTTGGAGCATCTCCTCCTCCCTCCTTCTCCACTGATCTTTGTGTCTGCAGGGCTGTTCCTCTCACATATTCTAACCCTACTCTTCTCTGGCTGCAAATATATCTGTGCAGTATTTTTTCCCCCCCCTTAAATCTTAACAGAGGGGTTACTACCATTTCTAATTGGCCCCAGCTTGGGCCAGTGGCACATCCATCCTGGAGCTATTGATGCTATTGATGTGTTTGACACCTTAACCTGCACTCATTACTGTACCCATTCTACCTAGAGGTGACAAATCAAGGGTCAGAGAATTTTTGTCTTGCCAGTCCTGGAGATTAACACGGTTAGCTCAGACACTGCGATTTAACATTTAAATACTTAACTTACTGAAGAAAACCCTGAATCTGGAATCTAAAAATGTACATTAGCATATATTTACAAGGTTGGTGTGAGACATTAACGTTCAAGGATATATAAAGCATATAATATGCTTAGATTTTGGAAAGTGATGATTCAAGTCCTATGGTAAACATCTAAATTGATGTGGAAACTGCTCTTCAAAACATAAAACCTAATGCATTTGGTGGACAACAGTTGCAAAATAACTGAAAAGAAGTAGCCTACGTTTGCCACCATGTTGCCACAGATGTCCCAGAAATCAGAAGAATAAACAAGCTAAAAGATGGATTAAACAGTCTTACTGGGAAGAGTTCACTAGTGGCTATTAAATAAAATGGCTCAAGTATAGAAATGGGCTTAAATCACCTAAAAACTGCTGATTGATCAAAGTTATGTCAAGGGAAGGATCACACAACATGGAGCTTTTCCATCTTTCCTGTTTTCCTCACCTGTTGGGGATCCCACTGCAGTGTGTGGCCAAATAGTTTTGGCTTGACTCACCATGGCAGTTATGAGGAATCCGAATAAATCAGCCTGCTACTG
Source organism: Pycnonotus jocosus (assembly GCA_013400435.1). Lineage (NCBI taxonomy): Eukaryota > Metazoa > Chordata > Aves > Passeriformes > Pycnonotidae > Pycnonotus > Pycnonotus jocosus. The sequence goes on along the minus strand of VWYP01016660.1, from coordinate 93,635 downwards.
CTAGCACTTCACACAACCAGACTGGAACCAAAAACTGGTTTAATGCACTGTATGTTTCACCACATGCCCATGTTACAAAGGTTAAGCGCCAGCTCAGCTCCTTTGTGGATATTACCACTCCATGCCATCCCATGTACTCAGTCAGATGCCATTTGGATACTAATCTAATGAACAGGTTGTCAAGCATTTAAAAAAAGAGCTGCACTTAGATTTAAGAAGAGTAGTGAAACACACTGGTTGATGACCAGATTTTAACCATGATTTTTAGACTGAGGAAACATGACACAGGGGTTAGTGTAACATAGTAAAGATGAAAACAGACATATTGGATGAAAAGCAGTTTTTTCCTATTAGGGACATAATTTGGACATCATCTAGAGCAGCATTCACCTCACTCCCTGAACAGAGCAACAAATATCTGGGCTTTGCAAAAGGCACACTTCTTGTTCTTATCAGCGTGCAATGGAAGCAGTTGTTTTTCATCTATTAATTCCTTTCTGACTTAGAGGCTGGTTCACCCAGATAAACTCTCCTCCATACATTCTTCCTTGACAACTGAACTCAGATAAGGTTCTCCACCTAACATCTGACCAGATTAAGATGTTCTGGGCATTTGTGACAAGAGTGCTTCCCTTGGCCCAGCAGAGTCCAATCTTTTTTTTTTTCTTCGCCTCCCCAAGCTTTATGAGAATGATGAGAAGTTCTTTGACTTCCTCAAGGTCAGACTTGAAGTGGTGAGGAGGTGTAAAGTAGATGATTTATTTGGGAGGAGATGCACTCTGAATTCAAAATTAGACCAAGCCTTTAACTGAAGCTCGACCAAAATGAATACATTTATCTGTATCTCATACAAAGAGGGCTATTTTGAAAGCTTCAATTTAGCCCCTTTTTGCCTACAGTAAACAGATAAGTGAATTTTAAGAAACATCTCTAGAAATACACAAAGTACTATAGATAATATACTGAGAACAAGAAATGCATACTGAGAAAAGTCTTAGGCACATACTGAAAACTCTGGTGTTGCAACTGCTTCCAAACCTTTATGCTGTATGTAACAGTGACAATGTCCAACCAGTAACAGTATCATCCATACTGACCACTGAATCTTAAATGCTGTTCCGAACAAGTACTTTCTGCTATCTGCCAGTAACCTTCATTTTTAAGACATTCCACTAGCAACAGGCTCTATCCATGTTAAAACATTGAAATTTCACATTTCATGCATCACTTTCATGTGTTCTTCTTACAAAAATGGGGAGTTTATTAATTTCAAGTTGCTTTCTTGGGATACATATGAAGATTAGAGACTCACAAAATGGGTCAAGTTGGAAGGACCACAGTGGGTCATCTGGTCCAACCTCTCTGCTCAAGCAGTGTCCAGAGGGTTTTTGAATTACACTAGTACTTTGTTACTACTCCTTAAAAATGAGGCCCCAGAAATAAACCTATGACTGTAGATGGAACAGCATAATGTCTGGGGCTGTATCTTGAGCTGTGTAGTCTCCAGGTTCTATGGACAGCTGTAATTGCTGATTCATTACACTGAGAAGAGAGGTTATATATATGGAGCTCACTCTTCCTCCAGGTCAAAAAGGAAAGAGATCAGTCTTTATGTTTCTTCAGTGTAAACTTCCAAGTCAACTGCTCAGGGGCTTATCTGTCAGGTTTTATAGAAGCCAGCAGAAGCAAGGAGGAGAAACCATACCCACTTATGGAGTCTCACTAACTCAGAGATTAACACATCCCATCTATGGAATACACTGAAGAAGAAAACATGATATAGATCCAGCTTCTCTCCTTGAAATGACTGTATTTAAAACGATGTGAAACAAAAGACCTCACTGCTGAGGATGCCTTTGCTTCTGGAAATGTCTAGGGATAATCAGCAGGTCGACAAAATAATGATACTCTCACATTATTGTTTTTGTTCAGTCATGCCAGGACAATCTTACTGTTTCATGTGATATAATGATGCAATAAATCTTAGGAGATCTCTACC
>VWYP01016660.1:0-91602 GCA_013400435.1 Pycnonotus jocosus | reverse complement strand
TTTTTTTTTAATGACACATTCCCAAGACTTCTAGCATACAGATACACCACCCTCATAAAGGCCTTGATCCTTGTTGGTATACTCCATTACCAGCAACAGCACAGGTTACAGAGAGGTGCTGTAAAGGATGAGCCTCAGACACAGCTCTCCATGGTGTCTGAGAACTGCTGTTCTTTTACACATACAATCTCTCATGCTCAGAAAAACAGATTCAAAAACAAAACAAAAAACCAGCAGAAGATTCCATCAGAAAAAAAGAGAGTCGTAGGGAAATCTCCATATCACCCTAATAAGTACAGGCTGTGCTGTGAGGTGGCTCCATTCTTTCATGCTGTGTCACTTTGCTGCCTTTTGCTGGAGTCAAAATACCTTCCTTGTTCAGTCACTTAGCACCTGTGAACTGCAAAAGCAAAGCCCAAATAGCGTTTCATCCACATGGCATGACTAAAAGCACAAGCCATGAATTAAGGCAGCACATATCCAAACACGTGTTGTCACTCTTCCCCTTCCCTGCACATTCCTTTTGCTTTAAGACTACTTCAGCATTTGCCTGACTCCTAAGAAAGCCAAAATTTTGTTGGATTTTTCACCCCTTCTCTCCAAGCTCCTTTTATGTCAGATTGTCAGGCTGAGCTGGCTCACTAAGCAATCCCACAGTTACCAGCATCAGTTCAGGGATGACAGTTGAGGAGCTGGGGAATGAAAGAGGTGGCAAGAACAAAGGAAAGGGACAACCTCTTCAAATGTCTGACCTAACCTTCACTACAACTAATAGTAAGGTTACTGCTACAAGGAGTATTAAATCTTGTTAAGGCTCGTAAGCACTCCTTGGAGCCTATCCAAAAAAGCAGAGGTCGTTTAAAACAAAAGCACAGAAAGCAGAGATTTGCATGCATGCAACAGAAGGAGAAGGGAATTGAGAGGAGGCAGCAGAGGAGCACAGGCCATCCACATAAGGTTGACAGCACAGCTGTTTGTTCCAGGCCAAGTTGCACAGGTCTTTGAGGAACCTGATCTAGTGGAAGGTATCCCTGCCCATGCCAGGGGGCTGGAACTAAATGTTCTTTCAGGTCCCTTCCAACCCAAATCATCCTACGATTCCATGATACCTGGCCATGCCAGGGACCAGCAGCAGCCTAGCTGCAGCAGCTCCAAACTCAGCAGGGGCAAGAGATATTTCTGCCATTTATCCAGAGATGCTCCCTACCAACATGTTTGGCTTGTTCTGATCCCAGAGGTGGCTTGTACCATCCTAAGTGCACAAACCCTCAGAATGCGAGTACTCATCTAAACATAGGTCACAGCACAAGCTAAACACTGCTTTAAGGGCACTGGAGGTAAAGCAATGCAAGTGCCTTGCACTACTAAATTCTCCTGCAATAACTCAAGACAAATAAAAAGAAAAATCAACATTTTAGATAAAGTTTCAATGTCTTTTTTTTGTTCCTTCTTTTAAAAAATAAGAAGAGCTACAGACAAAACATGAACAACACACGTCCAAGTTCCAGAACACATGGCTTATCAGAGTTTAGAAAGACACATTTTTTGAAGATGTCAGTTCTCTGCAGTTTTCTCATTATGTTAGAAAAAGTAGGGAAGACAAAAAGTAAATATGCTAGTCAATGATTTAAGGCAACACCCAAAACAGCCACTAAGGGAGACAGACTGGTGAAACCCACATCTGGCTTTCACAGCTGCTGGAGAAATAATTCACCAAGGGCTTGGGTCAGCCTGCAGCACGGGCTCAGGACTGGTACCCATCACCACACTGCAGGCAGACACTTCCCAGATTAGCAGATGGGCACAGCAGGGTCTGGTACAGGACAGCAGGAAGCTCCAACAGACAGATTGCCAGTGCAGAATTTCATAGGGGGAAGGGTGAAGGTTGATTATCAAAAATATAACCTTTTGGTTTTGCACAGAGCATGTTTTTTCTCTTAAAGTTCCCACTCAGCAGTTATTCATTACCAGTTTCCTCTTGTTAGAGAAATTACTTGGTTGGCATGGCAACATATTCCCACCATGAATTTCTACCCCTCTGCCTACTTTCAGCTCCCAAGGACCTTCACTGATCCCTCTCCACCCTTTCATGCCACTACTGCCTATACCATACTCCTTCACATGGAGGAGTTTTATTTCAATTGCATCTGGTTCCCAGGGGTGGGCACAGTTGTGTTCTCTGGCAGTGATATTATGCAGAGGAGCTGCAGTTCAGGAACACATTCAATGTAAACAACAACTGCTAAACACACCAAAGAAATGGTCAGGATTCAGTTACTGACCTACATAATCCATCTTTTAGATGGTAAAAGGTATTTTCCCTTATTTTAAAATGACTAAGGTAAATTCATCTAATGTGATTTTAAAACAGAAAGTTAGCCTAACAGAGGATGCACTCCAACTACATTTGCTGATATAATTTGTACTCACCACTAACTGATGGATAACAACTAAAACACTTATCTTTGTAGAGATTATATGGTGTTAGAAATCATTTGAGGGAAAGCAAGGAACGTATTAAAAAATCAGGGTACATAATCAACAATAAACACTTCATCCCAGCATTTGATATGAATAAAGTTAGTCCATAAAGAATATTTAAAGTTCATTACTTCACAAAAACTTTCTTTGTTGTCGATGTACTGCATATTAGCTTAACAGCAGGGTTTAAAAAAAAGTCATATTAGTAATGTATTATCTAACACGTAACACATTACTCTGGCTTAAAATGCAAGGATATTTAATCCAATTGATTTCTTTCAATTATTTTCAAGATTGTTAAAGCCTCCTAAAGATTATAGCAGCAGTTTTTATAGATTTAAGGTTCCTGCATGTGCACCCTGGTCCTGAGTCAGTGCCCTGAGTAAGTAACTGAATTCTTTCAGTTCTCAGAAGCCAAGCAGATACTTCCATTCTCTGCTGAATGCTTAATTATCCAATACCTTTCAAAAATAAGCCTACAGCATGCTTTCCACTGTGGACCAGGTATTTCATTCTCTGCATATGTGACTTGGATTTACTTTGTCAAGTTGGATATCAGGGCAAAACTGTTCACTGAAGCTGGTTAAGCATCGGGACAGGATCCCCAGGGAAGTGGTGGAGTCACCATCCCTGGAACTGTTCAAAAACCAAGTAATCATGGCACCTTGAGAAACAGTTTAGTACATTTGGTGGTATTAGGTCAAAGACTGGACTCGATCAGGGAGGTCTTTTCAAATCTTAATGGTTCTGTGATACTTTGAGTACTGTTTTGTTTCTTTTCAGGTTGGGGTTTGCAGACAAACTTGCAAATACCTACTCAAGAGAAGCTGCAAATGTCTCTCCATAATCCATTTAAAGCTACCAAATTTCTAGGGCAGGCAGCTATTTTATGTTTAGCCTTTAAGAAATACTTGCTCTTCTTTCTGACAACAGTAAGGTCACAATCTACACAGTAAAATTGTTATGAAACTCAAGGTGACCTCTTTTTAGACTAGAAGTCTTTATAGAATTTTAACATAGGAATAAATTAATATTTGAGTATTCAATGCTAACAACTTAAACACCTATTTTATGTTAACAGTTGCCTTAAATTGACTCTTTACTTCATCAACACTTTGAATGGTTATTCAGTGAAAAAAGTAAGCATATTTCAAGTCATTCAGTCTAAATCCATTCATGAAAATTAACATATACAGCAACAAAGGAAAAAAACATTAGCTTCAATAAACTGTTTTCCAAGACCAGACATAAGTAATACTTACCTTTTCACTCTAGATTTTTAGCTTCTTCTGTAAAATGAATACTATTTGGAAGCCAATGAGACTGTTTTGGCTTCTATTTCTCTGTTCTACTTTACAAGTTTGCTATCGTGAAAATCAATAATGTTTTCTGCACCATGCTTGCACAGCATGTTTCAACCTGCAGATCACACAGAACTACGGATGTTGCAGATCTAACACTTTAATCTGTGTACCTAGACCTTAACTTGGATCTATAAAATAACCTAAACAACCTGAATTTTGAGAAGAAAAACTCTTAATGGTGTTTTATTTTTTCATTTTTTTCCCCCTACTTAAGAGTACATCCCTTCACTGGCACAACCCCAGAGGAGTTAACAGTGGACAGGAGCTTCCAAACTGCTGTTCTGCCATATAAGTTATGGCCCAGACCACTACTACTTCCACAGTGAACTCTTTTTTGTTGTTGTTGTTGACAGTTGTCAATAACATTACTGCTTTTTACTCAACAATAGAAATAAATATTAGTATAAAAGCCCTAACTACTCTATTAAACCTAAGGTTTATAGCACCATGAAGTTATCACACAGTATTGTTCCACAGTACTCAGTAGCTGAAGGATGAAAAACTAAAGTCTTTTGTTCTCAACACCATAGCTTCTGCGCTCCCCAGACACCTCATCATATGGACTCCTCAGAAATCTACAACTCTCTTCTAGTATAAGTAATGGGAAAGTAAATCAAGAGTCTGTCACAGGAAGTGCTCTCATTGCCACCACTGTTTATACCACTACATCTTAAGCTCCTATTGCACTCTCAGGGTGGCAGCAGGCAGTTGCAAGACAGGGTTTTACAGGTCAAAACCTACACCACAGCCTCTGGTTATCAGGAGAATCTCAAAGAGCAGTGAAAACTTGCAATATTAAACATCACCTTCTGCTCATGCGGTCCCCAGCTGCACACCAACAGGTACAGGCAGGTGTACCAGGGCACTGTTGCTGTTTGCTTGCTTTTCCCCTGTGCTTTCTGGAGGTACATGGTAACAGCTGCCATTGTATGCATTAAAAGAACCTCTCATCAGAGGCACTGTGATCACTCCCGCATTCTTGTAACATCCCATATTGTCAAAAACAAAATGACCACTGCTTGTGTGGAAAAAAGAACAGGTGGAGCTGTGGTAATCAGTACATGTAATGACCTCTAAGCAATGGAGTTTGAGGGGAGTGAAGAAAGAATGGTACTAACAAACACCCAGTCCGGGTCAATCGACACTCTCAACTAGAGGAGAGTAGAAGTTGTCAGGAAACTAAGTGAGATCTCATGGGAGATACCTCTAAAAGAGTCAAACAGCAGAAGAGTACTGGAAGGTCTTTAAGGAGATCAAAGTACAACACTAGTATATGTAACCACTCAGAAAAGCAGGGAACATTAGGAGACCAGTTTGGGAGACATGAAACACATTAAGGAGCTCCAGAACAAAAAGGCAGTATAGCAGGAGGAACAAGAAGATGAACACACAAGTATCACACAGGAACACATGGGTGGTGTTGGGAAAGCCAAAGCCCAGCTGGAGCTCAGCCTTATAGGGAGTATCAAAGGCAACAAGAATTTCTACCACTACATCAGCAATACAAGGATGAAGAAGGAAAATGTGGGTTTGTGGCTAAAATGGGGGACAACTCGCTGATATCCTTGCAGCACCTTCCTCTACCATGTGTGAAAGGTGCTAGATACTGGCAAAAAGCTATCGAAGAAAGCAGATGATGTCATGGAAGGGTACCTATGGTATTAAAAACATAATCAAGCATATCTGTGATGGTGAGAAGAGGGTGATGCTGCTGTCTTCCAAGGACAAACTGATACAACTGCTATAGAATTTCCAGTAACTCCCTCACTGCCATGATGTAAGCTGCACACACAGCATCAGAGACAAAGATCTAAGTCAGTGTCTCAGCACCAGTATCAAGCTCTAGTGTATATTATGAAAGTAGGAAGCAAGCTACAAATATCAACAGAGCCAAAGGAGGCAAGATGCATGTGACATCTCTGTGGTTGGTATTCCCTCCAGGAACCAGGGGAATGGAGGCAATTTGAAGGAAACAGGCTGAGGAGGCTAATTGGACATGATCCTTTCCATGAACAAGCCCTGCTTGGGAAAATCACCTGTCCTCCTGCCACTGCACCCTTAGCACCTATCCTCCTCTTCCTTGCTCCCTGCCCATCCCGATGAGCTGGGTCTTACCATGCTTGTCTGCTTGGACTCCATCCTGGGGCATTGGGAAGCATGAGCAGCGACCTGTGCTGGCAGGAGAGGACAAACACCACCTTTGGTTGCTGCTGGCTTTTTCTGCCTGCAGTTCCTATGGTTTTCTGGTACATTTAAGTGATACAACCAAGCAATACCAACATCTGTAAAAGGATGTCTGAGAGCAGATGCCCACTCCCCCTTAGTAACATTTTATTAAATACTCATCCTCACAATGAGAAACAGGGTGAGGGTGGGGAGAGGAGAGTGAGGAGATTGTGAAGGGAATTTAGAAACAACAACAAAAAACCCCAAACCAAAACAAACAAAAAAAAATGTCACGAAAACAGAAACCTTAAAGTAATTTATGTAAGGACTCATCTCCACAGGGAGAAATAAGGAAAGAAGCCAATGATGCTAAAAAATATATACAGCTCTTTCAGTACTTCCCCAGCAGGATACAGAACAAGAGTAAAATATACATTAAAAAGCCTATTTATAAGACAACCTCCAACAGAAAAGCTAACAGAACATCAATGAACAAGAGAAAAGCAGAAGTAATCCTTTCTCATAACAAACAGCAAGGATCAAAATAATTTTGTACTTTCATAACATAATGGCATTTGTCTCATGCTGCTGAAGTGTTTGTGATACTGTAAATTATTGAGTTATATTGGCTTATGCTTATTTTTCTTAGGCTAGCCACCATATAATAAAAATACAGTAAAAATGCACACTTACACAATACTTCTCACTTCAAGAGTCCTTGAAGAAATAAAGTACAGCAATTACCGAACTGAGAGTCGAGAAGAGAGATTTCACTTTACCCAAGTCAAAACAAGGGAAAAGACAGGAGCCCAGTCACTTCTGCCTCATTTCTACTTTGAACATACCAACATGCCCTGGTGAGCAAAATATAGACTGTCATAATGAACTGACTACTCTAATGAGCATTAAAACAAACCAAAAAATTCCATTAAACTCATCTGTGAGTAGAACAAAATGAAACCTAATGACTGACTTTTCTCCTAGCTAAATAATTTAAAGATTTTGTGATTAACCATTATTTCACAGAGACATTTCAATGGAAAACATTTTTAATCAAGAGCTCTGGACCACAAAGTTACCACGCATTAGCAGGCCTGCACTACCCATTCACACATATAATCATAGACAAAGGTAAATGAGAGGTAATTCAAGGTAACTTTATTTTAAGAAAAGCAGGATTACCTAACTCACCTTCCTCTTTTTCTTAATAGGAACAGAGGGGTTATGTACACTTGTAACCTTTTGAATTTCACTGCCATTGCAACCTGAATTAAACTTCAGATGTCCGATCAGGTGAGTCACCAGATGAGAAGAGTAACTGCTTCTCATATGCCAATAATAGTTTCACACATGAAGCCTAGAATTCTCATTGCTGCATCTTAGAATTCCACTGCACTGTGACATGAAAGAACACAGACCTGTGATGAGTTTCTACGCAAAGGTGCAACAGAATTTTAGAATACAGTGCTGTATACCAGCAGATAGATGGCACGCTCTGAGCTCCCATAACTACAGTGTTAATACCCTTCTGGAATGATGCATAAAAGCCAAAATCTGTACCTCACTGGTTCCTCAATTAGGATTGCAAACTCCATCAAAATTACAGCTCATCTGTCAATATTGGATTCCCCAAAGAGAAGGAAATGGAGCTCACACAAGTGTCACAGGAACTTGGGTTATCAGGGGGAGTTATATTAATTGTAGGTATTTTGATGGTTAAAATCTTTCTTGCAATTTTTTTTAAAACCATTTTCAGCGACTTCTTTAGGGGAGTAATGGAAATGTTGACCTTGCACTTCTTGAAAAAAGAATCTATTTTCAACTCAAAGTGTAGATTTAGGAATTCACAGTAACCGACAAATATACAGCTTGTATATAGCATGCTTGTTTTTCTTTATGCCCAGTTTCTCAGCTGAATAAATCTTCCAGGAGATTCGCATAATAAGCTCTGGTAGCAGAGCAAGCTGAGAGGTCATACATCACCAAAAAAGCAAACTGGCTCGAAGGTGAGCTCACAAAACAGTTGACTGGGGATAGAAGGCAACCAAACTATAACCTTGCAATGAACTTCAGTACCATGCTCCCATCAGAAGATCAACTTTTCTTCTCCTAAAGGCAACATTATTTTTCTAATCCATGTAAGCACATAAAATGTATTAATTTATGTATCTAACATTTGATATATTCTGTAATTGTGTTTTTGCTATGAAACTGTAACAGTATTAAACTATGTTAGCTTCTGGGTAGCATCCCACATTCTCTATGAAACTTTTTCCAGTCTTGGCATATGAAGTATTATCCTTCCCCTCTACCAAATAGTTCTTCATAAAAATCTAAATTTCTTGTAATTGAAACCATCTTATTGCTGCCCTTCTATTACTGTAGACATTAAAAAACTCTTTTTGGCATGGCACTGTTAGCTAAACACACAGTTTTTAGCAGAGATCTTCCTCTGCTTCACTCCTTTACACTTGCTACTGAATTCCTAATAAGCACAGTCACTAATACCTGAAGAACACCATTAAAAGACTGTCTAAACTTCTGATTAATTAAAGCTAGATACTCTGGGACCACCCTTCATTGGTACAACGCCTCACACAATTAAGTTTTCACCCACAAGTGAAAATCCTCATGTTCCTACTATACACACAACAAGCAATACCAGACAGAATAAGAAGCACATTCCCTGCTGTGCTCTGCAACAGTCAACTTAGCTGCCTAGGAAAGGAAAGCAATGGCAGGCAGTGGTCAGTAAATTATGTCTCAGAGGATCTGGGATACTTCACTTAGTGTGAATTTCAGACAGCAACATACATCTACACCACCACCTGCATTTTAGTCTGCGATCTTGGTTAACTTGGCAAAAAGACTGCTTGGCAGTCTAACTCTGACCTGAGCTAGTTAAGCTATCATTTCTTGTTAGCATTAAATCTATTACTTTTCTATTGCATTTTTGGGTCTGATCTCTGAAGAGAAAAAAAAAATCATAAAGAAACAAAGAAGGAAACCACACCTACATCCATGATAAAACCCTTTGGCTTTGGTTCTCTCTCTACACATGAGCTTCAACAGGAATAAGGAACATGAAACACTGAAAAGATTCTGTGTTTGATAATGCAGCAGTGCAGAGACATGCCAGATGTGGGTAGCTGGGGTCCCAGAAGTAGTAAAGATGTCTCAGGATGTAGCTCCAGATACAGGTCACCAGCTCTAATCAAAAGCAGCATCCATGATCTTTTTCCCACTCTCCCCATCTCTGTATGATAGAAAATATCCATGACTTCACATGCAAGTATGACTTGCAGGACATGTACAACCACTCCCTTTCTCCTTCTGGGTAGGTTTTTCTTGGACCAGTGATCAGCTGACCCTACACTCCCCAATGTCATTGAGTCCCTGGCAATGGATTGAGCAAAAATGCCAGGATGACAGCAAAGATGTAGGAGTTGGCTACATTTTCTCTTCATGCAAGCTTCTACTCAACATGAAACAGCACCAAGAGTACTCATCAACTTGTGATGCTTGATTTGACTTAATTAATCCAACTGACATAACCTTTCTGGGATGCATCTTGCACCGTTCTAGGCTGCAAGCACAACCTTCAGCTTCAGGAAATACAGTGTTATCTCCTTAGGTACATCTCACACAGCTTTGCATCATGCCCTGTAAGTTAGGTCCTTACTGGACCTAGAGTCGTATCTTGATGTCTTCCTGAAGACTATTCTACGTTTTTGGCACTGTAAAGCAACCAATTAATTGCACCAGCAATGATTCTAACATCTCGTAACTCCTTGAGCGATGCTAATTGCAAGATGAAGAAAATCAAAAGAAAGTAAGAAGGGCTTTCTTAGCAGAAGAGATTGATACTTGTGCACTGTCCATATGCAACTAGCTTCCCCAAACCAGTCGTGCTAAACATTAAGTAATTCATTAAGCAAGTAAATGAATGAAGCAGAAACTCACAAATGAAAATAGCAAATATCAGAAGTACTCTTTCTTCCAGTATTACAAAGGATGTACCCAAGCTGAATGAATCACCGCAGAACAGTTCCCCATATAGTCATGGAGCAAGCTTTGTTACTAAGACTATTCTCAACTGAACACGAATAGATGTTTTTCGAAATCTTTAAAAATAGAAGATTTATGTCAGTATTACCCAGACTGAGGTAAAACGTGTTTATGTACATAACAACCCACGGATGGATGACATTCTTCAGATATGAGACAAGAAGATAATCTGGCTAACTATGAAAGATACAGAACAATATTGGCTTGTTAAAGGATTTTGTCATTTTAATAATTTCTTTTCATCATTCAGTCAAGATAAGTGATTCGAATGGAGATAGATCAAGAAGAATTAGGAGGCAAATTCAGAATAAGATATATAATCCTCCAGTGATGATTTGAGAGGACAAAATGCAAGCAAAGGAACAGATGAGACTGCAGATCTGGAAACAAAAAGACTGATGAAAATTAGCAGTTCATCATTCTCTGTATTTGAAGATTGATTGTGGGATGTAAGTCCCACATTTACATCTCCTCTTAACAACAGTTTACGGCCCAACTCAGCAAATACTTGAAAAAGTGCAACTGAACACTAAGTTGCACACATTTACCAATTTTTAGAAATTGGGCCACATTCTGCAAGGACTAGCAGGACTTTCAAACTCCACACTGAAGCCAGCCAATACTATTTATCCTAACTTCTTAATAGCAGCCACCAGCTAATAAATTCTCCATCTAGTCTCTATTACCAATACATTAATCCAGCTTCCATGCATTTTCAAAATAAGAAGTATTACTTCCAGAATAGTTTTTGGGACAGACAAAGAGTGAAGACTTTTTTTCCTTCTCAAGTACCCCACCTTCAGCCTCATGGGGAGGGACCACTTTCTTCATGTCCTTTTTTGAAGCTGGTAACTGAGAAATATTTTACTGCAGCCCAAGAGATCTAAAGTTGTAGGTCACTGGAGGATATTAAATGATAAGTAAATTCATATTTCTAAAGTAATTCTCTCAATTTATTAGCAATGCTAGCTCCTGTTCCACAGTAGGGGAGATAATAATGAAGCCTTGTTAAAGGGCGATGCCGTATCTTTTATGTAATGTCTTTTTTTCATTTGTGATAAAGTCATTAAAGCAGCACTGTGTCTTCCTGAAGCCTCAAACAATAGACTGCATTAAATCTCCTGTGCAAAATTAAGGACAGTAGCTCACTGGAAAAATAAGCATGTGTTCTTGCTAATGCTGATGGCCTTCTAAAAATCATTAAACTAGTCTAAATTTGTGACAATAAAACAATGCAGAACTGGTTTAACTTTTTCCAAAGCAAAGAGAAAATCCATTTCCCTTGTAAATATCTCTTTGTTCCAAATCTGACTAGTAAACTCTATCTCATAAGGCATGTCTTCCTTATGGACTACCTAAATCCTATTCTTCCACAATCATCTCACTTGAACTCAGTGTCTTAAACCTAGGTTGGTAAAGGTTTATCTTCACTGCATCAGCACAGGCTGCAGTTCCAGAGTCCAGTCACGGGCTTCAAGGATCTAGTGCATGGGGCATACCTGAAATGTCAGCTCCAATTTCCTTTCAGACTCAGCTAGAGACTGGGCTGCTTTGCAGGTAGGAGTACCTCACACAGTTTCATTCTTCCAGGGCTACCCTAAAATCTCAGCTGGACTACACTTTCTTTGCTTAGTGCTTCTGCAGTATGGCATTTTAAATTCACCTTCACTTGCTCTATATAAGTAATACTTGTGCAGTGTAAAGGCTGATACACTACTATTTAAGAAAACCTCTAAAATACTTTTCAGCGGTATCAGATCAGGTTTGGACGGAGCACCCAAATACGGCAAAAGACACAGAGGAATCATGAAACAAAACAAACACAAAAGTTAAAAGGTCTTGGAGCTCATGCACAAATGGTAGAAAAGAACCTTACATTATACTTAACCTCTTTTGCAAAAAGACTGAAGTCTCCAAATTAAAACAGGAAACAAGGGAATATAATGGATTGATTGCCTAGCTTGATATACAAATACAGCAGGAAATGCTAGTATCTGCTCTGTCCTGGTTCTCATCTACATCATGCATGACTTCTACTACCACCATACACAGTCAAGAGACAACCTGGTGAAGATCAGTTGCCCAGAGCAGTACAGGGAAAATGAATTTCTTATGAATGAAATGCACATGGTCATATGGCAAATTTTTCACCACAACTGTATGTCAGGAAAACTAAGTGAAAAAGTAACTCAAGGTTAAAAGCTGGTGTTGTTTGTATAAAAATGTTATCCTCCAATTGCACTTTTATTTTGGTGGTGCAGGTGGGAATGCTCCTTCTTTTTGAGTTTTTTTACTTCCATGCTGTCAAGTTATTGGAATGATCATTGTTCACTTTACCAAAAATGCTAAGCTGGGTATTTTCTACTTCTTTGGTCATTGGGTCAATGGGAGGACCAGCTGGGTGTGCAACACAGTCCTGCACTCGTAAATGGCCAGACAATACTCAAGCTCCCCCAGCAAGGCCCTGTCTGTGAAGCCCACCTTGAGGTCCACAAATCACAAGGAAGAGTTAACCAAGGCACAACTACAGAGAAAACACCTTTTTCTGGATGACGTTTTCATGTGTCCTGCAGAAAAGCATTTAATATTCCTACAAGGAACAGACACATTTCCTCAAAAAAAAATTCTTTAATATCAAGAAGATGGTTAGTTAAAATATGGGCTCAGACTTAAAGAGGAGACAACTCAAAGCGGTCCTATAGCCCTTCCAAGGCAATAGCAGCCTAAAGCCCCATGGGCAAAGCATGACAATTCAGTATTCTCTGGTCTGATAGAGCAATGCTCACCATTCTGGTCAAGGGCCTGGTGCTCTAGACTCTGTTGGTTTCACTCCTCCACAATTGATATTGAACTCATGATTCTCCAATCAGATATGAAACCTTTTTTTTAACCCTTAACCTATGTCTCACTTTTGCCCTTGCAAATCTAGAGCAAACCTAGAGCCAGCAGCTGATAGTAAGTCAGAACAGCAAAAACCCAGATGTCTTCCTCTGGGTTTTGGAAGAGTTTGTCTTGTTTTCAGCTCCTGAGTGATGAAGCTTTGGCCATTATGATCAGAAGATGCAAAATGCCATCCTAGTTCCCAAAGTTTCTAGCAGAAGTCACATCTCTCTGTACACACATATGCTGTGATGGAGGTGCAACTCTAGGGTCTTTGGGCGTTATAACACAGACGCCACAATTTCAAACTCCTCCTACTTGGATCACACTTCAGTTCCCACTCCATGCTTTCCAGTCATGATATTCATCTTCCCAAACAGCTCCATGTGCTGATTTTGGTAATCACATACTTCAAACACTTGTCTCTGTTATGTATACCAACATCTACATATTCAAAGTAGTCTCCAAAGTACATGCCAAACATCTGTTTCAACCAGCTCTCTTTAGAGTTTAAGCTGTTTGCTGGAAAATTGCCATCCTAGTGGCCAGCTCCTCTGTTAGTGAACTGGAGAATTCATTTTGTATTTATTGATTGTTCCCTAATGAAGAATCATAAAGGTGCCAGAGACTCTTGACCAGACACTACTTAATTAGTACCAAAGTGCATAAAATTGCAAATCAAAAGAGCTCTTTGTCCAATGACTCAGTCACTGGGGAAAAGATTACAATATTTTCTGCTTATACAGAAGTTCATAAAATTTTATTTAAAAACTCTAAGGAAATTTAAAAGTCATATAGATCATTCATTTCCTTCCAGTTACTAAGACACCAAGTAGGTCTTCCAGAATCAACTCATGCTTTGCTAAAGGAAGTACTCTTCATAAAGGACCCAGCAATATGTATCATGCACAGAATTTCTTTTAAACTGAACAAAGGCAAATGCCAATGGAACCTTTGTCTTCTGAACACTATAGAGAAACATTTCTGTTACATACAAAGGCATCATGCAAAGCATCCAGAAGGCATTAAAAATTAATGGATCTGTCTTTTCATCATCGTGGCTCACACAATAGTTCAATTTTTACATTCCCACAAACTACATTGTATTGGGAGTAATTTCTGTGGGTACTTGCTCTCAAGAAGGCAGAGGTGAGCAAGAACTCGATTAAATGCCAAACTGTTTCTTCCTCTCAAAGCCTCAAAAACACTCCGAATAACTGGTATTTCTTTGCAAGTATTTCAAATTAAGTTATCCCGAAAGTTAATTCCCTCTCTTCCATATAATTTAAATTCTCAATTAAATCACTGAGAAAATAGCAGAAAAAGAAAAAGCCAAGTAAGAGAATTAGCCAAAAGTCCATCCCTACAAGGTAATAGCATTGGTGCTTCTATTAGGCTGCTTGTTCAAGGCATCTATCTTCAGATTAGTAACGTGGATTGGATTCCCTGGACTAACTGTAGATGATGTACACAAGGAAACAAAGCTTCATGATAAAAAAAAAATCCATTAAACATAGATATCCTTGCTGTAATCTACAATCACTGATATCACATATGCAAGAAAATACCCTCCCATCTTCCTAGAAACTATCACTCCGACACTAGTTCTGCAAAAAAATTCAAAATCCAATTCATGATCTGTTCTGTATTCAGCAGTTGATGTGATATGAGCTTTAGTCCCCTTATCTTAATGATAAACAGGTGCATTTCACAGAGAGAGAGGAGGTTCCCACAAACAGAAAATGGAGCAGGATGAGCATATAAAGGATGAAACAATCACAGTAAGGCAAATATCCCCAGCAGGCAGAATAGCAAACATACATACATACATATATGGACTTCCAAAACATATGGATTTGGCTTCCTTTACTGAAATCTATTCCTTTTTCCTTTTTAAAAAAATTTAACTGCACCTTTTTTTTTAACAGGTGCAAAATTACACCAACAGCATCTCAGCTATCTCAGACGATTTCAGTAAGTCTTCTGCAGAGTTTTGTTCTGTGCTCCCAGCAGATCAGACTAGACACTCACCAGTACAAGTCCCAACAAAATATGTTCCAGAACAGCAGAAATAAAGAAAAACATAGAAAAGAAAATGGGAGGGACAGCTAACCACAGAGAAGCTGGGGAAGGGTTACCAGAGTGAGGTCACACAAACCTCTGCTTACCCCTTGCTCGGATTCCAGCAGCTCTGTTTTGACTCTGACTGCCGGCATCCCATCAAGCATTAACATTCTGTTCTCAAAGGCGCTGATGTCCTATGGCAAAAAGGGACAAGGTTAATCAAAAAATTATGAAAAAAACACACTTATTTCAATTCACTGGTTTAAGTTCTATGATAGTGTAGAAGTACGTTTCAGCGGAAATGAAGTTAGCAAGGAGGTTGTAATAGTAATTTCAAGGAGCTGCCAAGTTACTGCTTCTGCTAAAACAGTAAACCATACTTTCAGTTATCCTTAAAAGAGAACTAAGTCTTTGGAACCAATAAAGGAAAATCCTCTCCAATTACTATTTTGTAATTTGAAATTAATTACACAGGTATATGTATATGAATTCTTTGTTTTAGAAATGAAAACAGTAGTGTCAAACAGTTTGAAGATTTTGGCAGTATGCTTAGGTATAGCTCATTTCAGTCAAAATATTTGTACTTCTGGTAGAGAAAGCATAGGCTTTTAAGGAAAGAAGTTACAGTGAAGGCCTGTACCCATACACATTATATATTAACACATAATTGCTCAAAGTTCTTATCATTGTCTTTCAAAGTTATCAGCATTTGTCAATGAAAATCTCCACATCCCTCTGAGATGAGAGATAAAAAAGCAAGTTAAAAATATGCACTGTCCATGTAGTTATGGGCACTATATGCCGAGAGCTTCAAGCTGAAGAAGGACTTGCAGAACTGTGCTTCCCTGAATAAACATTTTTGCTGTTATAGGAGTAGTTTAGGAGGACATACAAAACAACCTCTTGTGCCTTTGATTCAAACAGCACCTCAACCTGAATGAATTTTCTACTCCAGTCAAGGTTCAAGGCTGGTGTTTGAAAGCAAGTGTCTTCAGCTGCCATTCAGTTTGGACAACATGGAGATAATAAAAACCATTTTATCCTTCAAGCTACAATGTGATCTAACAAATCCAGACACCTTGGTCAGTGCTACAGAAATGCGGAGGCACCATACCCATTTTTCAAATAACATAACTGGAGCACACATCACTTACGAGTGACTCATTCACAGTCAGTTCTTAATCTGCAGCCCTGTCTGGAAGGCTCTAGACTGGAAACTCACCTCTGCTCTCGTACCTCACAGTCCTCAGTAACTGCGTGAGAATGAAAAAAACATTTTCCCTGTGTTTCACAGGCAGCAGATCCATTCAGTACTGCCTGGTGCCATTATTCACAAAAAATGCATTCACAGCCCTGTTACTTATCATGGTTGCTTCAGTGGAATTTTAAGGAATATGGCCCATCTGAATGGAGCTTCCAAAATATGTTTTAAACACTTAAACTATGTTAAACATTTTCCCTTTTCTAATCAATACACCTCATCCCAGGACCTCTGCTTTCCAGGATATAAATACTGCAGAAACAGTTTATTTTTGTATACTCCTTTATTGTAATTTAAAGAACATGTTGAAAAGCAGGAAAACTGATATGCCCATGCTCCAACATGGTACCAAAAGCAGAGCAAATTACCTTCCTAAAATCCCTGTCTCACTCACTTTGACCCCTGTGTATTTTAGCACCCAGAGCTGTCGTTACTTATTACAGGACAGAAAAAAACTTGATGGTGAGGCAGATAACGAAGTGCAATCTCTATTTCTTTCCTTTAAAAGTAGACTTAGATCATTCATAAAAAGCTCTAAATGCTTATAGTTATAAAATTCCAGATTGAACAAGTAATTTTCAACAAGACACTTCTGCATTCAAACATGTGAGAATGAAAACCAGTCAAGCTATTGAGATGCCTCAGTCCACGCTATGCAACTGCTGTGCATTTACTGTACTTTTAAATCTTGACATAAGAGGAAGAGGGAGAAAAACAAGTTCTTCCTATGTTTGCTGAGTAAATTATTTTGTGCACCTTGATCTTTATTCAGTGTTCAAGGCAGGAGGTGGAAAAAAAACCACAGGAAGGGTTTCTGATGCCACAAAGAAGCTGGATGAAATTGTGCCTGGCTTTACATCTTTCTCCCCAGCAAGGGGAGTGCACTGTTTACTTATTAGCAGCAGATCTCAGGTGTCACTGATCCCCATCAGTTTGGATGTGGTTTGAGGTGGAGAAAGAGCAGGAGCCAGCGTGGCATTTGTGGCTCCCCCAGTGCCTATTTTGCAAGTTGAGAGGCCCCTCTGCTTTCTTGATTTATAGGCAGCATGGCTGAATTTTACAGCAAGCTCAGGAATACAGCATCATCAAACATCCCTTAGGCTGTTTAGCTCATAGACAAAGAAGGATGAGCTGATGCTGCATCGTGTCCCTGAGGAAGTTTCACCCGCCTGAGCAAAGGGACGAGGCTGGCTTACACAGGAGGCACAGGCAGAAGGAGGGGGGAAGACAAAGCGCCACGGAGGAAAGGCAGGTTTAATGAACTGTTAGAATCTGATTAGAGGCTAATGTCCCTTTTAGTGCTTTGTACCAATTTACAGCTGATATACTTGAACCATTTTTCCCCACTGGCTGTGATAAACTCATTAGTTTTAAAAATGCAAGCTAAACAGAGCCTTTGAAGTTTAAAACTGATAAATCATGAAAACCTGACTAGTTCATGTACCATTTAACACATTTACATTTAACTAAATTTTCATAGTGTTCGCTTCCCCTTTTGTTCTCCAAAAACCTTATTTCTTAAAAGCAGCCTTTTGAGTGCTGGTCTGAAGAGCAAATACTCTGGCTGTGAACAGTTCTGGCTTTTGGGTAATTTATAATTCACAGGAGCAATAATCACAGGAGTAAATTATTTCCAAACTATTTGATCTCTTCTGCATTTATAACATGAAGTACATTGTGTGACACATCCTGAGGGGCTACTGCTGAGTAGATCCAGTCTGTGTGTGATCACAGGGATGACACATTCAGCCCAAAGTCACCCAGAGAGCTGATCCTTCCAGACGGTGCTCTCTTGCTATAACCAGTGCTTGCACTATGGTATGTTCAAAGCCACACAGCAGAACAGGTATAACTGTTGAGGTTTGCATACAGTGGGCAGTCACCTAAGGCAAAGGGGCTTGAGTTACTCCCACTGGGGCTGCTGATTTGAGTTCTTCTAGGAGCTTCCAAGGTCAGACAAGCAGATGGAGCATCCACACCAGAGGCCAAGCTGCTCCAGTGCCCCCAGTAACTGATGACACTCATGAGATCCACTGGCAGAGACAGGTGATGGGATGTATTGAGTCAATGCATTATTCAGGCCACTCTATTTTCTTCATAACTGTGGTAGCTAACTTCCGGGCCTCAAAATTGCTCAGGTGGAAGGCACTTTAACTCGTGTGACAGTCCTTCCTTTTCTAGTTTCCCATCTCAACCCTCCTGGTAAACTTCTTTCCCAGCTTGGTAAAATGCACAGCAGATGTAGGTCCGAAACTGGGCATACAATCAAGCGAAACACTGTATGACCTTACCAAAACATCTGCTCTCTTGGATGAGTAACTCATACTAAAAGAGATAATGCTCTCTTTCTCAGTGCCATCCAGTGCCATCCACTGGAACCTGCCACTAATCACTTTTGGACATTTATTCCCTTGAAATATTAATTAAAAACACAAATCATGCCCAGGTCCGTATGGGCAACTGCTATTAGAGCAGTTGTTACACAAGACAGATAAGCTTTCAAGCTTACCAGCTCTTCTGAGAAGCTGTGGCAGTCAATAACCAGACTCTCCCCATTCCTAAAAGCCCTGCATTTTCAGCACAGCATCTCTACAATCATCACTGGCATTTTCTTCATGAGGATGGCTTTCTGTTGCCACTTTTAATCAAATTTTCTTCTGCTACTTTAGAGGAAGAAAAAAACCCCAAAATCGTATTATCTCATCCTCATACAAACTCCCTCAGCACCCTGTAGTGTTTATTTAATTATGAATTACACTATTATGATATTTGCTATCCACAAGAAATGCTAGGGTTTTGTGGCCAAGTTTTTCATTTGGCCATACATTTTGAGAATCACACTACACACTTCACAATCAGAGAGGATCTGATGCCACAAATGACCTCCTGTTCTGAGACACTAACAAAGACACCTCTAAACCCCCTTTTTAATTTCTTCCAAAAATAAAATGACGGAAACCAGATAACCCCACCCCACATCATAGTTGTTTCTCCCAGTCTCCAAGATTTTCACATCTAGCTGCTCAATACTAAAGCCCTACCCCCAAGCAACCCCAGAACGAAAGAAGCGAGCTCAGGCTTCAGCCCGCCCAGAACTCAAACCTCCCATTTCCTGCATGAATTGACAGACATTTACATTCCTGTGAAATAAAGTCTCCTCCTCTTGTTTCACTCGTGAACACACAAGCAATACAGAGGCAAGGCAGATGATGCTCGTTACTGCTGCCACTAATGAAAGTCTTAGTCTCACTGAAGAGCTGCACACTGCTAAGACAGAGACACTGATGGTTCTGCTTTTTTCCATGGTGACCTAAAAGGTTCAGCTGATAATTCAGTCTTCAGAACTCTGGTGGGCTTGACCTTAGCTATCTACCATATGCCCACCCAAGCCACTGCTGCACTCCTCCCCTCCCTCAACAGCACAGGGGAAGAACAGAATATAGAAAAGCTTAAGAGACGAGATAAAGACAAGAAAATCACATATGGGGTACTGACACAGGCAAAATGGATTTGGGGAAAATTAATTTATTGCCAATAGAGTTGGATGGTGAGAAACAAAGACTAAAACTAAGCACCTCCACCCCCAGCTTCCTTGTGCCCAGGCCCAGCTTCATTCTAAATCTGCCTTTACTTTTCTGTACAAACTTAACTCCTAACACGACACACTTTGATTCTGAGAAATCAAAAGCTGGGGGAAGAGCAGCCTCAAATTCAGCATTCAAGCTACAGTAGAAAGTTCCAAGTTTAAGGGAAGTACATTTGAACAGCTAAGAGCTGTGAACAATCTTTAGGCAGTCCTTCTGTCCCAAAGCTATAATACAAAACTTTCCCTGCCTCATCCTCTAGTTCTTTTTACACAAGTCTTCTGTATCTGTAATAATTTCTTAATTCATTGGTATATTCTTGGGGTAATTTTTGTTGTAACAACGTTCTTAACAGTTGATAAACACAGTTTTAAGTCTTGCTTTTTTTATACAGACATCTTAGAAACACCACTGAACTAACCATGAAATAACCTAAGTTAGTTATATGCCCTATAAATAAGATTACCTTGGTGATTTTTCCAAACACGTATACCCAAATTCATATTATTCTCTTTGCTTACATTACTACACTGAAGTTATTAGTCAGTCAAAGCAAGAGTCAGCATAAGACATCAAGACAAAAAATGTGAAGTGATCCACTCAAGGTAAAGTAGAACCTCTTAAAAGTATGACTAGGTAAGTTTTTCAAATTGTTTTTTTCTCTTAGTTTCAAGGGATAATAGAAGAATGGAGGATTACCACCTCTTATCAAATGTAACAATCTTCAAAGGGAGAGGACACCAAGGAAAATTGTAAGCTAACTCAGTTTTCTGAAGACCTTTATACACCATACAATGAGATTTGTTATTCGCTTAAATGCAGTTCTCTCTAGGATGAAACATAGCAGTTAAAGAAAGTACATTCATGTGGCTGGAAGAGAATCACTTAACTGGGAGTTTTGCCAGGGAATTGGGGGTAACAGCCCATGTCTTGCCATAAGATCTTCATAACATGTAATTTTATCTACAGCTATGGGAAATGTTCATAATGAAAGCAGAGATTCTGGTAGTTCTGTATTTTACTTCAAACTTGAATTTTCAGTAAAACCAGAAAACTACAGCTTGCCTTTACTGCTTCAAGGAAAGACAAAACAATTTGTGCGAAAAAAAGTGAAGTAAAGCCTCAGACTTCTTATTGTTTTCATATGAAACTAGGTGGGGTTAACTCAAGTTCATTTCAATTCAAAATTAAATTTCTTTGGTGACAAGGGACAGAGACATTCAACTGCATGGCATGCAGTGAACAGGGAGGCATCACAGCTCTGAGCTTTCTAGGAAGGCTTCTGAGTGTGGTCTCTTATTACAGTTGTGCCTGCCAGGTAGAATGCAGACCTCCACAGCAGCTGTGACTTGATGCTGTCAGTACCTGAGGCACATGCAAGGGGTGGCCTTCAGCTCAAGCTCCCTAGCTTAGATCCTCGCTAGAAGTGCAAGACCATGTCCAGTTGTATTCCACTGCTACCAGTACAAAGATGTGCACATGCAACACAAGCTTCTTAAATTCCTAGTCCATTGCCTAGATCTGCTGAAGAAAATAATACTCATTTTGAAAACAGCAGACTTCTAAATTCAGGAAGTATTCAAAGCCCTAAAGATATAGCTATGTTGTAATCTGCCACCTATTTTTACAGATCTGTCTCCAGAAAGACTTCAAGTCAAGACAATATTCAGTGAAGATAATGGAAATACCAAATTTTGCTGCTAAAATCATTTTGATTAGCTTGACTTTAAGTTAGTTTTAGGGAATATAAATAGAACTGAAGAGACACAGTCAGCTTCCAGGTGACAGAGGATCATCAAATGCATTGGCAACTAGAGGCCAATCTGCTATTTCTCAAACTCAGCAGGCAACCCTGTCAGCTTTGACAGCGTAAAAATCCCTTTACATCACCTCTGCTGTCCTGCCAGTTTTAGTGCTTTTACAAAGAATTATGGATCCTTCCTGTGGTATGGAATTCAGATACAATAGGTTACAACCAACCTTACTTACACCAAAGCCTCACATAATGTTTCACAAACATTAATGGCTCCATTGTTTTCCTTCTAATACAACATTCACAGAATATTTGATTTTTCTGAGTATCAATGGATTCATTACGTATCTGTGGATTTTCTTAAACTTACACATGAAAGTCTTGCGTAATGAAAAAAGCCCAACCTCTCTGTCAAAAAGAGAGCTGGAAAAGAGCCATCATTTAGAAGTGATGCATATTTAAGAAAGGGTACATAGGAAAAAAGCATGTACTACATTTATCTTTACACTAGAATTGTTTTAAAAGACTTCTTTTCAGAACACTTGATGATAGTAATAATAGTAAAATAAACTTTTGATAGCTTCTCCTTTGGGTTTCTGAAGTACAGACAAGTAGTAAAGACTACTATCAAGCCAAAACTCATTACTTTTTCACCCCCAAAAAACCAGCCCTAGTAACTGATTAAGACCGCCACTTCTCCTTGACCACTATTACAAGATAAGTGTTTTTAAAAAACTCTGGCTCAATTTCAAAAGCAGTGTTCTACTATCTTATGTCAGCTGCCCTCAAGACTGGAGAAGAACTTAAAGAAGCATTCAAAGATGAATAAGGCTTAAAATTAAAAACAAACCTCACCATCAGGCAAAAAAAGTAACAGGAAACATAGAAGAATTTTTCTAGTATTACGTTGACCAAATTTGCACATATTACTTAAAGGTTATCTTCATTGTTGTCTAAATTGTGGCTATTTTGTATTTGCTGAGCCATTGATTATTAAATGGCACTGCCCGGGAGCTTGCTAGCAGATACAGAGTGACTCCGTTTTACCCTGAATTCTGACTGTCAGAAAATTAGCTGCTGAAAGCACAGGGGCTGGCTGGCACAGTTCCCCCCCTACCTGCCACTGTGCAAAGTCTGCTTTCATGAAGACGGATACAACATGGACTCTGCAAGCTGGAGAATAAAAGGAACATTTAGCATGTAGCAAGTAGCCACAGTTTAGTCCAAAATCTGCGTATGAGATGTTATGTAGCAGGCCAAACATCACTGCTCTTTGCCAAGAAGCGAAGATGCTGTCTCCAGGATCTGCTTGGCACCATCATTCCACGCAGTCCAAAGGGACTATGACCTCAAAGGAACAGCACCTTCAGCTCTAGGACTGCAAAGCTCCATAGGGAGCAGTGAAACAATCGCATAAGCACTTTCACAGGCCTGGGCATCATCCCTTGTTCCAGAAATTACGCTGGCCCTTGCCATTTGTGTTTCAAAGAAAACAAACACACTACCAATAATACTGTCTGTTTCACTGCTGCATGCGATCATATCCAACCCGTCAGCTCCTGAACAAAACTGCTGCTTCCCCAGGTACTCCCCTAGATTGATGGTCAGGGTCAAAATCTGGCTTAGTATAAACTACAGACATTACGATCTGTATCCTGTAAACAAGAGCAATATAAGGTTATGCCAACACTAAATATACCTAGTGCCTTCTAGCAGCTGAGCCACAGAAACGTTAGGCAACTCACACTGCCTCTATACAGCAGGTGACTAAAGGTAATTCCTTGTTTCTCACTGATCTGGGAGCTCCAACACAGAGGCAGAACTAAAAAGGGAAACAAGGAAAAGCTTTTGTAACAACTAAAATGTAGGAATTTCAGCCAAGATTTATTTTTTTATCTCAGATTTACTTTGTTTACATGCGTTTTTTAAAACTTTTGGGGGTTTTCACTATTAAAGACAGAGCAGTATATCACACCCATAAGAGAACAACTTGCTCCCAGAAGTCAGCGGCTCATTTCCAGCTCAGCCCATCATGCTGCCCATGACAGGAACAGCAGCCTTGAGGAAGAGGAGAAGGACACCTTGTGTACAGTTACACCTTCCAACACCAGGTATCGAAAGACACACCACGAAGCACACAGACAGTTCACACAGAACCTCAGAAACCATCTGTCACAGTTCATGTACGAAGTCACAGATACCACAGGCAGTCAGTGGTGAAACCAAGTGTTCTTGCAGTGGCCCTATTCCAGCTGCCAGTTAGAGCTGTGACCACAATCCCAACCTCAGAAGCGCAAGCAGTTAGCAAAAGCATAAAGCTCATTTGATTCATGGACAGGCCAAAATCGCGCATGAATAATTAAATAGAATTGAATGACTGCACGCTCAGATGAAAAGGTCGGATTACATGCCAGAAACTAAGCATTACTCCATGACCTTTCTCCACACCTTACATGCATGTGGAGGAACAGCAATTGCTGTACATGCTTCTCATCACAGAGCAAATTCACTGCTTATTCTGACATGTTTAAAGAAAGGGCGTGTACTGTGATGAAACTTCCAAACTCCAAATGTTTAACACCCTGTCCCAACCCAATCTCTGTTTTATTTAATAACAGTTTGAGGTTTCCTGCTCTCTGCAGGCTTCAGGGAAAACTCATGAGAAAATATTAATATTAAATCTGGTGAACAGTACAAAGCTCAAAAAAAGGGAAAACACAGTTGAAAAAAACAGAAAACTCTTGACTTCTGTTCACTTTGTGAATGAAATACAAAGCCTTTCAATTCATGAGTGAGAATTTTTAAGTATCCACCAAATATTCTTAAAAATTGTATAGAACTCAATAACCCTAACCCTAACTTTGGTCTCAGACTGGTTGCATCAACTGCTAAATCAAGCCAATACCTAACTACTCACAAGGTTACTTTCGTACTCAAGACATAATGATCAAAATGCTTATGTACAAATCTGCCAAATTAGATTCCACAAGCAATAAATTATAGTAGAATTAGGGCCCATTTTAAAGGCAATTCTAATTAAGTGTTAAGAATTTCTAATTAACAAGTCTTAAATGTCACCAACATGCATATCCCACGGATTCTCAAAGAAACTGTGATTCTTCTTTAAAAACAAGTGCTCTGCACAAAATTACTCCAAATTATTAAAATAATGGCAAACTTCAGGATTAAAGAATAGTTTAAGTAACCATAGACAGAGCCATAAAAATCACAGGAGAACATCAGAAAGAGATACACAAGTAGCACATAGCACATTTGTCTGTTCATGTATTAACAGATACTTTGAATTTTCATTAAAACTTCTTTAGAAGACAGAGATACTGAATTCGGTATATAAAGCCAATCAAACTCAGCAGTTGTATGAAATTAGAGGTTATAAACAAAATATATGAGTTTGCGTCTAGGCAAAAGACAAGCTAATGCATAATTCATTTATACTACATCATTTTACAGCATGAAATATCATGGAAAAATTGGGGAACAATGAATGTTATAGCCAAGCTGTTTTTTTCTTATGATTGCAGGGTAATTTGGGCTGCAAGCATCTTAGGAAGTCCCTAGTCCAACCTCCTACCCAAAGCAGGTGCTAACTGGAAACCATGGGATTTGGAAGCCATAACTCACAGAGAGGAGCTGGTCCCATGACAACTCTGCTTGTCTGATGAGCTCGATATCGGCTGAAAAACAATTGGACTGTTCTACAGATTTGCTTACCAAGAGCTATCATCAAGCACAAAAATATAGACACAACCTCTGGCAATGCAAGTATCTCTGTCCTAGATTTTTCACAAACTTGGAAGAGATATTGGGGCAATACCATCATTCACATAATAACCTTGCTACGTCCTTTCCCTAAGCATCCATTACTGACTACTGAAAGCAGAAGCAGGTAGGGTAGATGGTGATTTGTTCTAACAGAAAAACGCATTTCTATTTTTACATCTTTTCTTTATGTATAGTACATGCCAAAAACATCAAAGTTAAATCAGCTCTAAACCATGGCACTGCAGTCTCAAAAGCTGCACTTCAGAATGAATTGACATTCTTCTGCCAAGTACCTGGTACGGATCACTGCCAAAAGGTACCTTAAGCTAGGCAGGCCACCATCTGTTCTTCTGCAGGATTTCACTACCTGACATTTACTGTAGAGATAGATGAGATGGTCAGCACGTGGCATATACAGCTTAGAATGGACTTCAAATAATAACTTCAGAGCCCTCCTCTCCCTTTGTTCCTCTCAGTGACTATTTGATCAGTGAAAACACAGTGACACAGCCTGCTCATGGGCACTACTGCTCCTGGCTGGCTTCAGGACTGGTAAAAATCACAGCCAAACAACAGCACCTGGCAAAGCACCAGCACGTTGCAATCTATTGCTATGCTCACTAAAACACTAAGAAGTATTACACCAAGCTATAAAACAAAACTATTCATTCCTACCTACTTTTGAACTGTACTTTGCATCAGAGATGCCCTTTGCAAAAGCATTTGACAGAACCATGTGTGACTGCTAAATGTGTACTGCTGGATCTTTAAATCCTCATTAGTGTTCTTGAAGTCAGAGCACCTGATTATACATTGCTCAGCAGTAAGATCTAACAAAGTATTGTTATTTGTATCATCCTTTCATCCTGTATCAACCCAACATCACACTCCCTTTAAAAATGTATAGTGACCTTACCCATGTCAAGGCTTTCAAGAAATAATGCACTGAGATAATTGGTTGCTTGGCATCATACACAGCCTTTAGAGCATGTGTCAAGCCCCAAGTCATACTAATATATTTAACATTTCTCATTAGGATGTAAAAAGAAATTGTGCCTGTATAAATCATATATTTATTCCCAACATGTGGCTTAGTTACACTGTGTAAAAATGATGAAAATGATTTCCTGTCCACATTAGCTATGTCTCACATAGACTAAAATGCTTTTATTAGATTTACTTTGCACCACGAGAAGTGGATGGGTTAAGCTGCTCATATTTTTAAACAACAATTTCTGTACAGACAGAGCGTTATGTGTTTCTCAAGATACCCAGATCTCTAACATTAATAACGTGACAAATCACCTCCATCATTACTCTGGATGCTGCAATGCAATAAACATTACTAAAATATTCTCACCACTAAAATCCCAGCCACAGTCATCTCAAGAGCAGTGTTTATCAGATACTGAATGATGTTGGACACAAATCTGGTGATTCCTTCAATCAATGTAGCTGATTCATGAGAATGCTTTCTATGCTGAAAGCTCATGCCAAGTCACCACTTCACAAGCAGAGTAACAAAAAATTAAAGATTTTTTTCTTGAAAACGTACCTTTTCTTAAAAATCACTCCTCACAGGACTTCAGCTAAAAGAAGTGGGTTTTGTGATGAAAAGCACCAAAGTTATATCACTGTTAGTGCTGTTTCCAATAATGTTCATCCTCTGGCTCGGTACCATCAAGACTGAGCTTCCATCTAATGTCTGTGAGCATGAGCATGCCTTTAATATGTGGAGGTATACACTATACTGCCTGAAGACATTAATGAATTCATAATTTCAAGAATTTTAGAAAAAGGCTTGGTAATTTTATCACCTGTTTGGTGCCAGGGAGAATAAATTATCCACTCTTAAGTGAAAAATGTGAAATTCTACCATTATTTATTTTTAAGTTTAAAATGTCTCCAAAACATTCAGGAATGGTGGTTTCTGTTTGTATTTTATCACTTGTTTGGAAGTTTATGGTGGTTTTGATCTTCTTATTGTTTTGGTTTTGGAGTTTGGTTTGGTTTTAGTTGGGTTTGTTTAAGTAATGACAACTCTCAGTTGGTCACACATGCCTGAAAAATGCCTGAAAAACAACATAACTCTAAACTTATTTGCAACATGAAAGAATACTTGCAAATGGATTAATCTATTACCCCAAAATGCAAAATTAAGTATTAACCAGAATATACCACAACTGTGAAGGAAAAAAAAAAGAAGTCGTACCACCATTCCACTGTGAGGAACTACTAGATTAATTCAAAACATCACTGTTAATATTGTTATGACTATATCTAATTACCAAGTCCTGTAGAACCCTACTCAGGCAAAGCAAGCCTTTTAAAATGGGTTCCCAAAAAATCCTTCCCATTCTCCCATACAACTGCTTTAGGGTCAGATGTAAAGGTTTACTTGGATTGAAAAATTTGAGTTGAAATTTTGCAGGTGGATACCACCAGTAAGTACTTCACATGCTCATCGCTCTGAAATGCCTATGAAGAGGTCAGCAGGAACAGGGACCCATGTTCAGCAGGGCAGAATCATGGCTGACTATGTGGAATGTTCTCCAGGGTTCAAAGCAGCCCAAGCCAATACAGGATGGAAATGCGTGGCTTCACTCATCACTAGCAAAGAATACTGATGCATCAAAGTGTGGTAAGCATTTCTGAGTTGCTATCTCAGAAAGAGGGGAAGGCAGCAAACATTTCACGGTACAACAACACAACAAGCAGTAAATGCTTACTTTTTAAGATTTGTACAACTTGTACACTTTTGCAACTGAAACCTCTAGAATATTTAACTAAATGAACAACAGTTTAACAAAACCACAACAGTCATGCCAGAGCAGACCAGAATCAGCCCTGCTGAGAAGGGCTTGGGGGTGCTGGTGGGTGAGAGGCTGGACATGACCCAGCCATGGGCACTCCCAGCCCAGAGAGCCAAACGTGTCCTGGGCTGCATCCAGAGCAGCGTGGGCAGCAGGGCCAGGGAGGGGATTCTGCCCCTCTGCTCTGCTCTGCCCTGGTGAGACCCCACCTGCAGGGCTGCACCCAGCTCTGGGGGCCCAGCACAGGAAGGACATGGACCAGCTGGAGAGAGTCCAGGGGAGGGCCACCAAGATATTTAGAGGGATGGAACAGCTCTCATATGAAGAAACGCTGGGAGAATTGGGATTGTTCAGCCTGGTCAACAGAAGGTTTCAGGGAGAACTTACAGCAGGCTTCCAGTACCTGTAACGGGCCTACAAGAAAGATGGAGAAAAGACTTTTTACAAGTGCATGTAGTGATAGGACAAGGGGGAATGGTTTCAAACTGAAAGGGGGTAGGGTTAGATTAGATACTAGGAAAAAAATTCTTTACTGTGAAGGTAATGAGGCAATGGAAAAGGTTTCCCAGAGAAACTGTGGATGCCCCATCCCTGGAAGTGTTCAAGGCCTCTTTGAATGGTGCTCTGAGCAACCTGGTCTAATGAAAGGTGTCCATGCCCACAAGAGGGGGGGAGGTTTCATCTTTAAGGTCCCATCCAGCTCAAACCATTTAATATTTCTGGCTCTGTGGAGGCAAATACTTAGGTTTGGATTAGAAATAAGAGATTTCTCTGATACACACGTACAAACATCCCAAAGAAGGGCAAGTTGTGGACAAGTAAGGCATGAGGAAGCTGTCCTAATCCAGGGGGGTGTCCTTTGGACACCAGGACTCCTCAGAATCCTCTCCCATGTCCACAGAGTCTGGCACTGCATAGCTACATTGTGCAAGTATGAAGTCTGGAGGCTGAAGTGAACTTTTCCCCTTGTTTGCCTTGCTCATATCATATTTAGGATTTTACTGCTGTTTGGGGAACAGTTACAAACACTTTAAATCACATTTGCCTGGTGTGATCTTTTATTTATTTACTCTAAAGATCCCCACGTGGGAGATTTCAGAGCCAACGGGGTGGAAGAATTTCAGTGTTTTAAAACACTTTCTGATGAAAACAACTCAGTTCTTATAAAAGATTCCTCGGTCTCTGATCCCACCAGGCTGGCACTGTGGAGAGACACCAGCAAACATAAGCAGACGGGTTATCACTTTGGTGCCCTCCCTTGCACACTGCAGTAACTGTTACTGATATAAACCTGTGACTTGACAGAAATAACACATCTACTAGAAACACAGGGAAAAAAAAAAAAAAAAACCTGACTGGCAAAAAGAAAAATCTAACTTTGTACATCAGCTGATAAACAATAAATGCTATCCAATCCAGTATCTAGAGGAAATCTGGCAGAACTAATTTCAGCCTGCATCTGGGAATTAAGAGTGGAGCACAGCATACCTAGCAGATCGGCTAGGTATTGTCTACCACTGCTGAAATAATTGGAAATATGTTTTTTCATTAACAAAAGCAGTAACTCACATAATACTGCATTCAATAAATTATGATTTCCTTTTCTGATAACCTGGTTTTACATCAGGTAAATAAATATCTCTTTTCTGTGCAACACTTTATAATGAGTTACTTGCCCAGTCTCTTCTAGAAGAGCTAGCAACTGACATAAGATTAATACAAAAGAATGCTTAAGGTGCATACAGACCAGAAAAACCAGAACCTAAGGACATCATTAACTGTTCTGGAAACTTGCTATGCCCAAAAGTAAACCTTTTCCTTCAAGCAAAAGTGCTAAGTAGCCTTGATCGTTAGGAAGTTTTGCTACAGATCAAAGAGCAACGGCACATTTATATTCAGAGTAACACAGGAGTCTGACTCTTGCTTGAAGCCAAATACACAGCTGAAAAGCATACAACAGGAGTCGGGCGTTGTTATTACCACCTACACTTAACTATTTACTTTTCAAGTGTTTCTTTGTCCATTTTCCATGCTGAAAAGATATTATCAGCTGATGCAGAAAAAGAAACTTCCACACTAACCAAAGCAGGTTATTTGGTTTGATAAAAAATTAAATCCTGCGACCTTTTAATATTAAAGCTTCTTTCCACCCACTTTGAAATGACAAAGGCTCTAAAACATTTGAAATTATCATTACCACTATAGAACTAAACAGCAGGTACACTTGGTTTATAAATGCTTTCCATATACTTAAATATATTTAGTTATATCAGTTAGAATAATTATCCAGCCTGTTATGAGCGTCTTATATCAAGCCATGAATTGTCATCTCATTTTACTACATGAAAGACATATTTTCAGAGATGTATGTTGCTTGTCCTTCCTGAAGAGCCTTGAAAGTCCTCAATAAGAAAGCATGAATGGATTTAGGTCATTCTAAAGAAAGGTTTGGTTAATTGTACATGAACAGACAGGATATTATGAACTCTCTGGCTCTCTTTCTACACATAAAAAAAGAGAAAAGGTTACCCTTGCTTTCTGCAGAGATTATTAAGGCAATTCACTTGTTTTACATCCTGTGATAAAATAAACTCTACTGTCATGCTGCCTGGAGCTCCTGTATCTCATCCATTATGTAAATCTCCAAAGAGTAGTTCAGCAAACATCATCTCAGTTCCACTGCACTTAAGACAACCTACACATCTAAGTTAATTTTCATCTTCCTGAGACCAACAGACACTCCTTACTTTTTAATTTGCAAGAGAGATTCTCACTGTCGTCTTACTTCAGAAACACCTAAGCTCAAGCTTGTATGATTTTAAATGAAATTCAGACTGAACTCCAAATGTTTGGGTTTTGAGGATTGTGCCATCCTCTTAAAAAAAAAAAAAAAGGCAAAAAATAAAGCCAAGGAAAAAATAATGTTTTGTATCTCACTATTTCTAAGACATCTTTTATCATGTGTTTAGGCTTTAGTGGATGGGGTTTTTTGTTTGTTGTTTTTGGGTTTTTTTCCTAATACAAATACTGAAATATTTCTATATTACTTAAAAATTAAGGTGAAAACTCAGCTTGTTTACCTATAATGTTTGAAAGCCTAGGCTTTTGTGTTCATTTGAGCTATGCCCATATGTCCATCACAGCTGACTGCAATCACAGCTGCAGATGACTTCTATCAAACTGAACACCAAAAAACTTCAGTAAACAGTGAAGTTCAAAAGAAGGTGACAGCCTCAAAACAGAGAACTTGTCCTTTCCTGACTCATCACCAGACCTCTGCAAAAGAAAGACTTAATGAATCACCACATGGGAAGCACAAAATTGAGTCCAGATTTATATTTATATTGGCAGCTTGTTTCTCTTTTAGACACATGTCCTTGAGTATAGGAAATACCATATCCAGTGGAATCATTATTCAGGTCTGTTAGCAGTGGATATCAGTATTAAACTAGCCATCTTCTCCTTATGTGCTCACTACTGAATTCTAACACATTCTTCTACACCATCATATGAGAAGTGACAAATTGCCATTGTTTGACATCATCCACTGCACAGGATGTCAAAAATACTGAAATCCAAATGCATTTATTTCTAACAGTAAATTCTTATTGTCAGGTATGTAGGAAAAGAAAAACAAGAACACGTAGTATTTCAGTATCTGGTTTGAAGTATCTCAATCAGCACCACTGTTCAGATGGAGAAGATTTTTGTCCTCCTCATTACAAAGAAAATATTAACTCTGAAATGCAATTAGCTGTGATGCTTCAAGACATTGAGAATTAACACCTCCACACAAGAGAAGGATCTTTTTTTTCCATGAAAACTTACACACTTATAACTAATGACCAGAAAGAGGTCATTATTAAAAAAGCTGAAGTAGCAAGTCCTTATATCTGTTTTAATATTGTTTTACTTGATGGGTCATGCTGAACAGAAATTAGGATTATGCTGTTTCCTGGAAACTGGAAGCCCAAGAGTATGAATTTAAACATTTTTCTCCCCATTAGGCACTTTGGAAACTTGTGTCATACTTCTGAAAATACACACATCAAAATGTTCTTGTCAAACAGTTTTGAAATTAAATGCCTTGTGTTTCCCTCTCTGGAGCAGTATAAATTTAGTCATTACTAGAATTAGTATAATTGTTCACTTGTTCAGTAAGTGTACTAGGATTAAAAGGTGAAATGAGCATGGTGACTGCTCTTTCATTCCCAAGAGAACGTGTGGCAGCAAAGAAGAGAAGCTGCAAGAGCAGGGATCCTCAGGGGTGTTTTGGAAACCCCAGGGCTGGAGAATGAGGCCAGCAGAGCTGAGCCTTGTGTACTCATAGTGGCTGTACCATCATATCTTACAGGCAGAAGAGATGTGCTTCATGGGGTTTTTTGTTTATCCCAGGGAGGACAGAGAAATCCCATGGGAAGAACTGCCCTCTGGAGATGCTTTCTGCTCTCTGCTGCTAGTAGAAGACAGGAGCCTTCAGCAAAATGACTGAAATAGAAAAGAACGAATCCAGGCATTCACAATCTAGTTCCCTGTGGATTATGTCCCCTCAGTCAGAACTAGTTCCCAGAAGAGATGTCAAGACTGAAAAGGAACTGAAGAAAGTGGTTTGAAATAGACAGTGGTTTGGAAACACCAAACCAGCTTTCTTTGCAAGTCATCTAGCTTGTGCAGTCCTGGGCCATGCTAGGATGTGACACAAAGCCTGCTGGGCCAGGACATGCATGGAAGCACTTCCTGATCTAAGCTAAACCAGTAACACTCTTGGCTCACTTCCCAGTATAGCCAGAACCGAGGAAATGCTCAGTTGAAAACTTCTTACCTAGATCTTTAGGCTGTTTCCATCATTTTACTTCATATATAGCCTACAAGACAAATTTTGAGACAAGAGGCCACAGTAACAGTTTCTGCTGCATCTGACATGCAGAAACTCTTTTTTCAACACATCTTTCCCTGGTAGGGGAACACCAGTACAAACTACACATTTTCAACACCAGAAATGGGAACCAAGGGTGTCTTTGCCCACATTATAAAGCTATTTGTTATTTTATGCTCACAGGCTAATTTTTGCTACCTCTGCTCTCCGCTCTTGCTGATTTTTTCAAGACGAAGGTTTTTTTGATTTTTTTTTCACTCCCAATATGAATTTAAAACAAAGCAAAGCAAACTCTCAACCCGATAAAAAAATCCTCAAACTTTAAAAAACAAAGCAACATTTACAGGAGGATTGTGATCACAGGGTGCATTTAAAAGCTCCCTATGACCTTAAATAATCAGATGACCTTACCACACCCCAAGCCTTATAATCAACAGCAGTAAGTAATAGAAATTATAGATGCTAATGCATTTACTAAGTAAGATCATAAAGGGTTATCTATTAACTTTCAGAAGTAATTTAAAAGGCACTCTATGGAACTGACTTGTCAGTAGGTGCTGAAGCAAGCTCTGAAACAGCTTTCACCTACATCCACAATTTACTACCCACAGACCATCCTCACCACCTATCTCTTTATGTAGAAGGGATCCAGGCAACACCAGCAAAATCTACTTTTGCTTTACAATGACATTTAGTAATTTTAATGACTTGAACTGTGAAAAGAACATTTTAAGTCTTCCACATTTTTTATCACATTTTGTCAATTCTAGACAAACTACTCTCCTGTGAACTGCACTACAATGTGGGCTGCCTTACTCCCCCACACATCACCTCACATGAAAATTGCTGCCATCCTCTTTTATGCAATTCTCCATTCTTCCTATTTCAAAAAACTGTTTAATAAAAAGGGTTTTAATTCAAAAACCAATGCACCTGAAAAATTCCACAGCAGCTCCAAACAGAGCAGAAGTCTCTGCAGACACTGTATGCAAACCTTGCACACCACTGCTGAGCCAAAGACCTTTCTCTCCCAATTATGAACAAAGCTTTTTGAGAAACTTTGCTCTGAATATTTGAGAATACAACCTTATTTGTAACACATGAAGATCTCTGTTCTGATTCTAGAGCAAAGCTTGAGATTTTGCAGAAGATCAGGCTTTGACACAGCAAGTCTAACTCGCCCCATGCCTACTTTCTGTGCTTTTCTGAAGAGTGAGAGTGCAAAAAGACCACAGCTATCTTCAACTAGTAAAATAAAACTTCTGAAATATATTATATTTTTTATATATAAAACTTAAAAGCAATGCTTAGGATACCCCATGGATATTTTACCCCCGATCCACACTGGCAGAAACAAAATACAAAAACAAAACCCTCAAAATCATAATCCAGTTTTATTTAAACAAGGTCAGATCACAAACCAGCTGCTAAATATGATTTGTCCATAATCTACATGTACATGTGTCACCAAAAGAGTTAGGAAGTGAATGGAATGTAGCCAAGACCCAGGATCCAAAAACAAGAAACCATTTAGATTACGAAAGCATCTGTCTGGCAGAATTCAAGAAATGAGCTGTGTAAAACAAATTTTGTACTGCTGTTCAGAAGGAAAGCCTAATAAGAACATCAGGGTCCTTCCAGAAATCATTCCACAACTTTGTAAATGCCAGGGGAACAGGAAAGAGCTCATGCTCAAATTCACAAAGCTGAAGTGGTTTGTTGCAAGCTGTCTTCAATGCCTTTTTCTCCTTGGAAAATGTCAGTGTTGGAAATGACCCCAGCAATAGGCATCAGCTCCAAATTCACCTCATGCCTCTTACAGCAGGGCTGAGCCTACAAGGAGCAAACCTGGGGCTACAGCACTCACCATGTACAGCCCTCCAGCAGCCAGTGGGAAAAGACAGGAGCAAGAGACAGCACAGTATGTGGCTGCTGATGTAAGGAATGGGAAAAGAAAGAAAATCACTGCTGCTCCTCCCTTTCTGCAATACACAATTTCGGGAAAAGCTTTCCTCCCACTCTACAGTTTCAGCAGAACTTTTACATTTTTCAGTGACAGCAAGTAAAAGCAGATCTGTCCTATGAATAGGACTGAGCTCCAGACAACTGCCTGATATCTATTTACAGTATGAAATATTAATTAAAATCAACCACCAATCTACTGTTAGGGGACCCATCTTGATAAGAGCTAGACAACAGTTGAAACCAAAAGACTTCAAAGTCCCCCTGCCTTGCTGAATGCGGCCATCAGTCATTTCTAAGCAGTCATTTATAACATTGTTTTATGCAACTACTTTATAATCATAATGAATTAAGACAAAACATCAAACTACAGCCTCTTTGCTGGAGAGGAATCTAAACTTAAAAGCACAAGACAGAAAGACAGATTGATGGTCAGTGCAAAGTAATTCCCTTGAGATTAATATATTTTACCAAAATGATGTTTCTAATTGTAATTATATTCCAAGAATCCACTGAATGACACTAGATTAGAAAGACCCCTTAAGAGTAGCCATTTTCTCTCTATAAAAACTGCATTTGTTTGCAATACAGAGGGGACAGCTGACAAGAAAAACCAAACATACCACCACACTGTTACCACTATAAAACCATAAAATTTCCTTGAAACATTCTCAAATTTAAAATATCATTTTTTATCATGACCAAACTTTAAAAAGCATGAAAAAGCAAAAATATTAAGTCCAATGAATCCAAACTGCACACAAAACCAGGGTAGATCCTGAATCAGACGAGATGACCCAGGGGCTTGCCCAGCCTGCAGTGAAGTGTGGGGTAGAGCATTAGGCTTGCAACCGCAGCTAGCAGGTTCTGCACAACCCCATGCCCTGCTCCGCACAGGAGCCAGAGGAGGTGAGGCAAGGGCACATAAGAGGTTGGGAGACTTCTGAAATGGGGTGGGCTTTCAACAGTTCAGGAAACACCTCCTTGACTCCCTTCCTCTAAACAGCTGAGCTAAAGTTTGCTCTTAGTCAGTTTGGTTATGGTTTTTTTAAAGACATGACACACAGAAAATTAGGAGTGATCCTTACACCATTAAACTCACTATTTTTCATCACTTTTCCAGCATTAAATAATTTAGAACATCATTAAAAACCTGATCAAGCAAACTGGCCAGTGTTATTTCTAGAAGCTGTTCATGAAACCATAGTGTGAGTGGTGTGATTGCACCCATGGCCACTCGTTAAGTACAACCCAGATCTGTGCTTTTCCAATCTGAACAACCTCTTTTGCCCTTTAGTTCTGCTCTCTGACCTTTCTTCAGTCCTGTTTATTTGGTTTTGAAGACTTGATTTATTTTGCCCGGAACTTTTGAGCTATACTTTTTCTGTCAGTTACCCATTTCCTTGCCAACTCCTACCCAAGTCTCACGCCCTTCACTCCCATTTAGCCATTGTACACCGAAAAATAAACTTTAAACATCTGATTCAACAGACAAATGAACCTCTGGATGCAGATGTCAGTATTATGGAAAATGCAGAAGCATCATATGCTGCATGCATTCAATACATACATTTGTTGTCAGGTTTACTTTTGCATATTCCTTTTTTCTGCTAGATATTAACCTTATCTCATTTTATGAGACAGAAAGAATTATGTTCATTTTTCCTTCATCAGTTGCATATATGCTTAGATGTCACTTCTTTATGCAACACCATGTTTACATATATTTTGCGGCAGACCAAGGAAGACCTTAAATATACCAATATAGCATACAGACAATCAAACACCAGTTGTTTACATCAACATCTTCATGTTAGCAGTGAAAATCTTTCAAAACTAGATTAGTAGAGGAGCAATAAAATAAAAAGCTAAGGCAGGGTGCTGGCTGAAATCCA
Organism: Pycnonotus jocosus; assembly: GCA_013400435.1. Lineage (NCBI taxonomy): Eukaryota > Metazoa > Chordata > Aves > Passeriformes > Pycnonotidae > Pycnonotus > Pycnonotus jocosus. The sequence goes on along the minus strand of VWYP01016660.1, from coordinate 54,652 downwards.
ATCTCTTCCCTATTGGAGCCAGAACTTTATTAACTGATCTGAACAGTGACCACAGAGAAACCTTCTCCACCTCTATTGCTTAATCTTTCTGGAATCATTTCTTCCCAGAAAAGGAGTTTTTAGCCTCAAACTTTGAATTCCTCCATGTAACCACATTTTTTTCTTTCTTATTCAGTGATGTGATTTAACCATGGTACTTCCTAATATAAAGGACTACCAGCAGGATTCAGAGTCCGACATTTGCAAAAGCTGCCAAACAGAAAACATGTAAAGAAATAACTCAGTTCCCCCTTCCTTATCTGCACATATTTTGAGCAGCTTCCCCACAATTACTGTGGGACGTCATCAGAAGGGCATGAGAGAGTGGAACTACGGCTTGACAAGAAAGAGGTCGCCCTGTTCTCCAGTTCTTCCTTCCTCCTTCCACCACTCTGTGTTAAACCAGAAAAAGAAAAGCAAAGAGAGGAACAGCAATACAGAGCTAACAGAGATACAGCTCTCATGCAATTACAGAAACCTGCAAAAAGGTCAAAATCTTCCAAGAGTCATTTGCTTTTGCTTGATCTGGAAGCTGTCCCTCCTCTGCACAGACACGAGGCACGACAGCCCCCACTCAAGAAATAAATTCTTCACTTTTTCTGCCCCGGTGTCACTTCCCAAACCAAATACCTAAGACATAGCCTGTCTCAGTTACTTCTCAATCCAACGCAGAACATTACCACACTATGGTAGTAGTTCTCTGTGCTGTCTCCTGGACAGCAAGAGTAGTTCACTGTAACATAATGACATCCAGAGATAGCTTACAGATAATTAGTCTGGTATTTTTACTCTCTCACGCTTTCAGTCAGTGATGCCCCTCTCGGAGTTTGTACGTACAGCATTTTATCATCGCAGTTCTGAAAGATGCAAGTGCAGTTTGGACAGTATCAGTTTTTCACTCTGCTATTCATAGCCAAGAGATCTGAGCAGGGAAGTGTTTGCTCTGCCACAATGCCAGCCCATCCCAAGCTATTAGACATTGGTATGGGCAGCAGCCACTGACTTGTCAGCAATCAAACCAAAGGGAAATTCCTCAAGACTTTGTGCTCTGGTTTTAGCAGGCAACAACTGCTGCCTCATGTGGGCATATGGGCCCCTGACCCCATGGAAAAAAATTGTGTACATTACTGCACAGCTACTAATATCACTTTGTCTCTAACAGGGTTTAAATTTGGCTCTGGGAGGCTGGAGGTGTTTTCTGGGACCTGCAGCATACAAAGCAGATGTTCTATGGATGCTTCTGAAGATTGTTTTGCTGGCTGTTATTTCAGGAGACAAAATTCAAAGACACAGATGATTCCCTCATATCTCATGCTGCTTCTGACTTTGGAGGTAGCTGGAATCAGCATGTCGACTACCTGTCATGAACATTCAAGGAGTTTACCCAAGAAGAAATTACACTCTTCTGTAAGGTCAGTAGTTCATAAACTGTAAACCACTAAAAAGCTTGATGAAACCAAATTATCACAGACAAAAATAAGACTCTGTCCTCTTGAACTACTTTGCTAAGTTAATGGAACCATAGACTTATATTTCTTGTACAGAACTAATACTGTGCTTTGTCAAAAAAAACCATCCACATGGGTTTCTGCTGGTTTTTTGATTGTTTCTACCCCTGACTGGGATTCAGGGGTAGACAGAAGCTCTCAAGGAAACAGGCTTCCCACAATAACATCTCTCCTTGACTATTAGAGTTTTCTAAATGCTTTATTTAGCCAAGTTGCTGTGCAGCATCACCCTGGACTGTGCCCTGCATCCCACTGTACCACACCCTGCATTTGTCAATATAATTAATTTGCTGTGGTATAAATCCACAGGTAGCATCAGCTGTGTTTAAATAGCCTTGGTGGGAATTGGTTATCACAGCACCTCAGAAAAAGATTATGTTTCATAGTCACCAATAACTCAGATTAGCAGAGGTCAAGGCTTGGTGCATTGAAACAGTAGCCAGTCATGGGGGTCCAGCAATAGCTTCTTCTGCTTTAACTATCACAGAAAATGCACTGTGTAAAACAACCTTCTACCACAAGAAAACAAAACACCAAGATAATTTTCAAAGATATTACTTCCTGTTTGACTTCTTAAACAGCACCTGTCAATGTGGCATCTGAGTGCCACTGCACGACATATTAAGTAAGCATCATAGTCAGCAGCTCTAATGGAAGACAACACCCCTCTAATTCTCCCTTCATCCTTGCATGCTTGCATGGAAGAATGATGAACACCACTCTGCGTGAGCCCATTCAAACACCTGGCTTCAAAGGAATTGCCTATTTCCTTAACATACTACTGGGTGTTCTGCTTAACATTAAAGTATTGTCAGCAAACATCCATTAAGCCACACCTGTTAAGCTTCAATATTCTCCTGCCTCAAAGACAATATAGCATACAAAGCTCAGGCCAGTTATTTAAGCTATTTTGTTTTATAACACAATATAAATTTTTGATAACGGCATTAATACATATAATGCATATGGCTGTAAAAATGTCAACCAACTTTTATGGCTTTCCTCTTCATATGAATATTCAGTCATCCATTTGTCCTTAGATCCACTTCAATCCTGAAAAAGAAAATATTAAATAATTTAATATGTATATTTTCTGAGCAGTTCAATAATTTCTCAGGTATGTTGTATATATAAATACAAAAATAATCTAACCACAGATGTCTACTCCATAGTAAAACAGAGGTCAGAAGAACAATAAGTTTATAAACACTTAAAACAAAAATGGATAAATACAGCAGAAAAGGTATATTAGAGAAAACCTTGTTTCCTAAAATAACTAATTATTTTAGTCAAAGCTCTGTGTTTTTAACTTCTGAGCTGCTATTTCAGCTCACTAAATTCCAACTGCTTTAATTAGTCTTCCAAGCCCATTATGTACCAATACCCTGCATTTGTACAGGTAAACTTTCCAGTAGCTACAGAGGGCAAACATTCCTTACCAATACTTCAAACAGTATTTCCCAGAAATACTATGCACAATCCCAACAGTAATACAAAAAAAACCTGTTGAAGACCACTACAAATTTCTTTCAGAAATTTCAGACCACTATGTATTTCTTTCAGGGTTTCCTACAGATACGTGATTAGTTTAGTTATGAGGGCCACAAAGAAGAGAAGGCTGGAGCATTTCTCCTGTGAAGAAGGGCTGAAAGAGTTGGGGTTGCTCAGCCTGGAGAAGACAAGGTTCTGGGGAGACCTAGAGCACCTTCCAGTACTTAAAGGGGCTACAAGAGAGCTGGAGAAGGACTTCTTACATAGGCACATACCATAAGACAAGGTTTCAAACTAAATGAGCAGAGATGTAGATTAGATGTTAGAAATAAATTCTTTACTGTGAGGGTGGTGAGGCACTGGCACAGGTTGCCCACAGAAGTTGTGAATGCTCCATCCCTAAAAGTGTTCAAGGCCAGGTTGGATGAGCTTCTGAGCAACCTCACCTAGGGGGTGGCATCCCTGTCCACGGCAGGGAGGTTGGATCTAGATGAACATTAAGTCCCTTCCAACTGAAAATATCCTATCATTCTATGTTAATCTATAAAAGAAAAAAAACACATAGAAATTAAATTATTATATGTGTTGTGCGGCTCCTTCAGGTTTAAGAAAATAAACCAAGTAGTTCAACTTTTTTAAAAAATCTTGGGGGAGAAAAAAATTCTTCAGATGTCCAACCTTTAAATAATAGACAGGATGTCTTAAACCCCTTGCCAGAACATGTGCATGTATTTGAGAGCAAGCAGTACTTATATATGTCTCTCTTAATAATGGAAATGGTGTGAAGTCAAGACTCTAAACCTGCTGTCAGAGTTATTATAAACAGTCTGCTGTTATTTTTCTATCATTCAAAATAAGGTCATCCTTCAAACAACAGGAGAGCATCACCTGCCTGATTTTAAACCACGTTCCAGTATTTCATTCCTGCTATATATATGACAACATGACAGGCTTCCAAATACTATACCAACTTTTACAGTGAAAAGAAGACAAGGTCCCTTAAGAAAATAAAAATTTACCATTCATATACTGTGCTTCTATCATACTGACTAAACATCATGCACTTAGATTTTATTTCTAAGAAAATATTTCGTTTAATAGAAGTTTTGAATATTTGTATGAACTATAAAAAGTTACAAAGTCACCACAAACACTGACCTAACTAAATGTAAGTACCACAGACTCTAAGCATGCTAACTGTTGTAGACCATTTGTCTTCTCTTGTGCATCTTGTGGACTGTCTTTCTCTTTTGTTATTTAATCTCCCTTGGTATTATTTGGATTACTTCAAAATTTCATGTAGGAGATTCCTTTTTTTTTTCCTTTTAAAACTGCACACTTGAAGAACCACCTTTGAGTTTCTAGCTGCTCTTTCCTCTGTGCTCTTGTCCAAAAACAGGACAACTGGACCACATTCTCCATATCCTGGACTTACATGATGTGTAATCTAACCTGAACAGGAAATTACTTAGTCATTTCCTTTTTTTAAAATTAAATGCAATGTATCCAAAAGCTTCACGGAGTCTCCATGAGGGAAGACAGAGTTTGACCTGTAATTGTTTCCAGTTCTCCAGGTTTTCTCATCATTACTCCTCTCTACATGCACACAGACACACATGTTCCTACAACACAACGTCGTTTCAAGTTACACACCAACGCTGGAGTCCTATTATGTTACGGTGGCTATGGTGACACAGCAAACATGGGTCTGTGCTTCAGAACTAACAAACCACTACCTAACCAGCCACAGCTGCAGCTGGTTTTGCCTTGTTAAATCATGTCCAATGGTCCTCCTCATGGAAAAGCTACTTCTTTAGCAATGACAAGCAACGGAGTTTGCTTATTAATTCTCTTCAGGTCTGCACAATTAACAAGCACTAAATTGTCCTCATCCTCGCACCATTGGGGTGTTCTCCTCTATGGAAGGGCTTCTATTTTAGGCTGCTTTTGAGGAGATTGAGAGCAAACCATTCCTCTAACAATGACATTTAACTAGTAACTTTGCAAATCTTTGGCCTGATTTTCCAAAGTGCTGAAAAGCTTTGAAACGCATATGAAAAAAGAGGCCATCCACATTGGCATGTGTTACTGCCATGAAACCCACTCTGGACTTTGGTTTTCAGTCCCTTACAGTGAAATGCTACTTTCTACTATCAGGAATATGAAATCAGACATTGAAGTCCAAGTAGAAACATCTTCCATTCTCGTCAAGCAGGTCTTATAGGCAAGAAATTCTATCCAATAAGACAACTGCACAGTATTTCCAATTTGAAACCTTTAAGTAATCACAGAGCAAAGCCCAAACATAATTTTCAAAAGAAAGAATGAAATTTAAGTAGCAAACACAGAATTATGTCCTCTTCTACCCAAAGCCTATCACCTTAAAATAGTGTTTCCAGACTCCAGAAGTTTATAAAGCTTATGAATGCCACCAAACATTAGATTCGTTTTTCTACAGCAAGGAAAAAACCCAAATAAATTTGGTTACATCTAGTCCATTTTGAAAACCTGTCTTGATCAGATTAGATGTCCTGGTAGTCCCATCCTAACCAGCATGGCCACCCCCTGGTGGAGCTGAGCAAGACCCCTGGACCACATCAAGGAGCATTAGTAGAGTTTCAGGACAATCATGCTGAGCATATTTCAGGAACAATGAAGCCCCTACGAGTGCAGAGGTAGCCATACCACTACAAATAGAACACTTTAGAGTATATAAACCCACATTAGTTCATTTAAAAAACAAGTCTTCACTGGTATCACCTTTACTTATCTTTTACGTACTGATAATTTGAAAGGAAACTCATATTAATAGAGCAACAAACCACTCCTTGTGCTGTTTTTACTCTTTCCTAATTCAGACAGGTATGGGAAAACACACGTTTGCAAAAGACCAACGCATTGGCAAAGTTAAGTCATTTGCTGAATCAGGATTTATTAACTTTTCCCTCTACAAAACAAACTCCTTATTTGGGTATAAAAGGGCTAGTCACCTTCTTACATCATCTATTTTATTTTTAAAGTATGCACTTTTCTTCTTGAAAGCCCTTAGATCTGTATTTCAACTTCTAACCTGTTTCAAAGGCCCTGAATCACACCAAACTTTGCCCAAAACAGCATGACTTCTCCCAAACTCATCAAGAGCTCCCTGGCAATCAGGTAAGGCAGGATCACTGAAAGCTCAGTTTCAGCACTATTCAGAGATGAAAGAACACAAGTTATCCTCAACCTAGTGTTAAGGGTAAGCTACCCTTGTAATTACAGCAGCCACACACTTGTCCTTTTTTCCTAAGTTTCTGACTCTTGCAAGGACATTCATAAACTCCATAAAGTGACATTTTGCAGAAGTTACAGATCAAATATACATTAACCACAAGCTACAGATCCACAACAGTCCTTGACATTTAAAACTGGTAAGGGATAGGAGATACTGGCATAGAGTCCAGCACTGTACTGAGCATATCCCAAAGTCTTCCTCAGCTATACTTCAAGTATCTCCCTTTCCTGACTTGGGTCTGGTCCCTTGTAAACAGAGTGCTGTACCCCTGTAACTGAAACTAGCCAATGTACTTTGTCACAAAGCTGTCTGCAAAAAACCCTTAACTTTCTATTCCAACATAAGGCACTGTCCCACCAGCAGTCACTACAAGTCTCCAGCTGAAGTTTTTTGCTAACTTTTGATTGTGACTGCTGTTCAAACAAGGCACAGTTACTTACTTTAAGATGCCAGCCCCACACCAGCATCTTTGTTGCTCCGCTGTAACGTCATCACAAAAATATCTAAAGTTGCTCAAAGCATTTTTGAAAATTACCTTAATGCTTCAACTTCTGGTTTTTGGATACTTTAATAAAAGTAAAGAGAAGCAGGAGGTAGAGAGTGGGATGCTTGTTGCTAGGTGACACCTAGCTCTCTTGAACTCCTACAGACTGAAATATTTATCCAGACTCCCAGAAAGAGTGACATCTAGCACAGAGGAGAGACACACACATGTACTAAAGTTCACTAGGATTCAAAGAAAGAAGCAGCAGCTCTGCCACCTGCTTGGTCCCTAGGACAACTAAGACGAGGAGACTGCAGTCTGGGATAGGGGTGATGCAGCTCCTCCTAATACATTCATGCCAAACCAGAATGATCTCAATGCCATTGTGATCATGGCAGAGCAAGTAAATACATCCTTGGCTACCTGATCATATAGTAGTGTTGTTTTCCTGATGCTTGAGGTACTTTTCCCCAAACTACTATACTATGACAACAGGTTTCCACAGGAAAAAAGCATGCAGCTGGCCAAACGTGGATGAACAATTAATCAACCAAACACACAACCTTCACGCCATGTTCCTCCCGCTCCTCACTTTAAAAGGTTTATACTAAACGTTCAAGAAGTGCTTACACAGTCCTTCAGTAGAGGCTTAGAGGAATAAACATTATTCTTTACAGGGTCTTTTATCTGATGTTAATGAATTATTCTGAACTGAACAGTTTCAAGGGTAAATCCCAGACCTTCTGAGTCTTCAAGATGGATTCCAAGAATAATTTGTTCTCTCTAGAACTTAAGTGTCTGGTTTGACAAGTATTTGAGAAAGTTTCAGAAAAGGATTATGTTTTTCAGTAATACTTAAAAAGCCTTGCTATAGCATCAATGTACACAAATGAAATTAGAAAATGTATATGCACACTGATAGTATCGTAAACACAGAATAGGACTTAGTTAAACTCTGGAGAAGTAGTGGAGTCCTCAAATGACTGGATTTAGGTAATAATCAGTGGTCAATCTAGAAGAGTGCAATAAATTGCAGGGAACGAAGGAAAACACAGCCAAATACTACTCCTTGACTTTTTATTCTAAAAGTAGTAAACTTTGACACTCAGTTGTTTGAATGGATAGCTCTGAAACCTCAATACTCCCTTCACAATTCTAGCTTAAACAGAATGACATTGTTTTTCACTAGGTCCAAATAAAACAGTGATACACACAACCACCCATCACCTTGGGCAGCTTCTCTGACATACGGATTCCTTCGTGTTGCAGTGCAGGAAAAAGTCAGTCAGTTCTCCACCTTATCCTCGCACACAATTCAAACTCCGTTAAAGGTAATATTTTATTTAAGAGCCTGTGCACAATGTCAAAGGACTTGATGAGCCTTTTCTTGTTACAAAATTATAGGGGTTTTTCTATATATACACACAGACTCACACTTGTATGTCTGTATTAATATAAAAATATGCACATGGTTCAGTCACAAATTTTTGGTGAATTAGGGTTTTTTTGGTAAACGATTTTCTGAAGGAATGTGCAGAAAGCGTATTTTCTAATATATCATTCAAAACAACACACATTTTAAAGCTTGGATGAAAAGCCTAACTGCATTTCTGAGTAAAAAATGTCACACTATTTAGTAGCTTATACAAACCCTGGCACGTCTTCCCTTTTTACACTGTGCAAGATGTTGTAAAAGAAGTTAGAGAACAGCAGTAACCACCATCCCACCATGGACAAAATACTGTGCAGCCCTCCACCACAGTGTCAAGCACTCTGAGACAACTTTCACAGCAAAGCCACTTAAAGAATAAGCAAAAACAGAGAAGTTGTGCCCATTAAAATTCCTTTAAAAGAGGGAAAAAAATTGTTCCCACAAGCAGCAGAAAAAAACTAAACAAGCTTCAAGTTTATACATCACCAGAGGGTGGTTGTAAAATCAGTGTTGAGATCGCTGAGGCCTGCATGGGCAGCAAGAGCCAACACCTTGTCCCACCAAGCCCCAGCCTGGAGATGGTCACCACTTTAGATATGCTCACATATGCAACTTCTACCTCACTGCATCAATAAATGCAAGGTAAGTTAGCAAAAACCCAAACTGCTTAAACAAATCTATTTTGATCCTCCAAACAGAGGTGGCAATAGTTGTGAGGTGGCCTTGACCTCTCTAGCTACAGCCATAGCATCTAAGAGAGGACAGGCTTCCACAATCTACCCTAAAGCTGGGGAAAAAGAGCCAAGAAAACTAAGCAAGTGCTATTTCAAGTTGTGATACACACTGAAGAAACCCAACTTCCACGCTCAGAGTTATGCTTCCAAGAAATAAAGTCATAAGCATCCTGCTATACCTAGCAGATGACAATGTTCAGGTCCTATTCCTGCCTTTGCACAACCCAGAACAAATTCCAAGACTGCATTTTTGACAACTTGGACCCCCTTCTTTTTATTTCCATTAGAAAGATATCAATGGAATGCTTTTTCAAGAAAACAGCATGGTATCTACAGTATTGGATCTATCTATGTGACTGTGTAGCTACATAATCAGGCTCTAAACGAGGGGCACTACATGACACCGATGATGTTATTCATCAATTTAAGGAGCCTATTTGGCTGGCATCCTACAAATGTGGGTGATGAGTGTCTATTTTATAGGAAAGTACACTCTCTAAAATTGATCAATTGACCACAAGTGTTTCAATTAATAATTTTTAATGCCGTTTCTCCTACCCTACCCTTCCTTAAAAGTGCAGACTGGCATTATTACTAATAATCATCTCTCAGCATATTGGAGGTAAAAGGTTCAAAAAAGGAAGAAATCCCAAGATCTGTCAATACAACATTCCCATCAGGCACTGACCAGCTTGAAACAGCTTCACTATCACATTCAGCAGCTACAAATCTTTTAGCAGCAATTTGAAATCCAGAGAAAACCACTGAAGCATACTCACGCTCTTGATGTCTTTGGAAGGAATGAGGAGAATAAAATATCTCTCTGTACTGTTTCTAGAGAATTTAATGAAATTCTGAAACTGAAAACTCTCCATCCCAGCTTTTCAAGCTTCCCAATACATGGTAAAGCTCAGCAAAAGTCATCACTAACCTTAGGAAACGGTACATGTGTCTGGAGATCGACCCAATACATGCTGGTCATATTTCATCAGCCTCCCTAGGCATCATAATTTTTCTCCTTGTTCCAAAAGCCCTCATATTTTTGACAGGACATGCAGATGCTCTGATTATTTTCCTGTTCTTGCTTAGAAAGAAATATATTTGCTCCTCCCCTTTGGAGAAGAGGGTGGCTGAGAAGTAATTTCATGCGGTATGCCAGGGGGACTGCAAGTCTGACTAATACTTAAGTACAAAATCCAGAAGTAACCTGATTTCCAAAGGTAATTTGTACTTTCCAGTCTCCTACTGAGATGACTGCAGCAGCCTGCAGGACTCACCATCTGCATGCAGCAAGCCAGTGACATTTCATTCTGCAGACCAACACAGGCAAACAACTCCCTTAATCGTGGCTTGGCAATTGTTCACACTCACAGCCCAGAAACCACAACCTGAAGAGCAACTTTAGCAGGTAAAGTTCTTGCCAACTGGCAGGTTCATCTCACCTACTGATGGATGCCTACACCTGCGCTAGCTGCCCTTCATGGCTCTGCAGCTAAAAGGACAGAAAGAGGCACTGTAAGGGCCTGAGTCACTGTCACTGCAGCCAGTCCAGCAACTGCTTTTGACTAAAAAGCATTTTAAATAACAGTACTTAGTTGTCTGCAAAGTGAATGGTACTGTAAATTTTAAGAGCTTTGGTTTTTTAAACCAGTCTTGAGTTCCTCTGTTTTCCTGATCAAACACTCTAAATGTTAAGACTTAAGAAGACACCATTTCAATGGAGCCAGGAGGGCTTGGAAAAGTATCCCATTTTTACAAGAGCTTAGAGGGGAAAAAGAAAAAACTGAGTAGTAACTTGAGCTGGTTAAATACTACTGTCAAGCAGTAACTGGTGACACCAGCCATGCTAAGTTTCTGGCACACCAAAGCTCATCAGTTGTGTAGACATCACCACAAAAAAAAAAATTACAAAAATCAGAAAGTGAGAATGGTAATAAAGTCACATTGCCTGATTTACTAAATGAGAAACAAAAACACTGCAATGAAAAAAATCCTGTATTTCACGAGGAAACACGTAATGGTAAAGACCAACGTTTTTTAGACTTGGTCAGGTGGCTGGATCACCCCAGAGGAACAAATCAACCCCAAGTTTATGCTCCAAATATTCCCACTACCACAGTAGAAAGTGGGCACATTTTATTTAATTATCTCTCAGGGAATAGAATGCAACAAATTAATTAATAAACATAATTAATCACAAAAGACACGAAAACCAGGAGCAATATCACTGAGGAGAAACATTTTCTTTTTCTTCCCTATCAATACCCCAGGTCTAACAAAAACAATGTGACAATATGGATGCTGTTTTGAATTAAGCATGCCTTCTACCCAAAGAACCCAAAAACCTATCCTTTCCTAACCACCATAATCCATAACCCTCACAAACTATCCCGACATAGAACACCATGAATTACATGAACAACTAGACTCACCATTTTGCCGAGGATTAAATTCAACAACTCCTTGACAATCTAAGCTTTTGTTTTTCTATCAGTTCCCTTTGATTACTTTTTTGACTTGCAGGTAACACCAGACATAATGCGTGACTTCAAATGTTTAAAGCAGTTCAACTGGCAATTGTAGACATGTTAGCTGAAGATTCACTGGGGCTATACCCATCCTCAGCCTATTACCAGGAATATACCTACCTGGTATTTTCCAGTTACGAGGAAGCTACTAAATTAGATTAGCTATTGAAAAATATTTCTGTAATTTGATTATGTAAGAGATAACCAGCACAGCTTCTGATATTTTTCCAATTTTAAACAGTTGCCCATCATCTACTGTCAGTGTCTAGTAGTTCACCCTGCCTTTTCTACCAACTACCCCGTCTGGTGACATAGTTTCTTCTTTCCATGTTACTCCAACACAGAAACATTGCAGTTGTCCGTCTCAAGCCTTAAGGCTCTTCCCATTTCTCTCAGGTTCATAAACCATTCCGCCACCCTTTGGGACACAGGGTTCTGGCCCAGGAACAAACGCTCCCCTCTCAACCACTAGCCATCCCTTTCCACCTCCCTTGCTTCCAGGATAGGCTTCTGGTAGATGGGTTGGCACCTTCTGCAGTTCAAATGCAGTTATCTCCACGCACACCCCAGCATCAGTGCCGTAACTGGCCCTTCACAGCCCCACATTCAGGGGTGTGAGCCTGTCAACCACACCACCCTGTCCTCACCCCATGGAGTGAGCAGTCTCACATTCCACTGCCTGACATTCAGTGACTTCAAAAGAGTTTAAAATTACAATCTGAAACAAGGTGATGTAGAATATGCAAGCCCAACACTCCTCTGTGACTCGTCCCATCTACCCTCATCACTACTCTTACCATAGTAAGAGTATGATGATACTTACTTTTACCCTGTCCCCTGAGCTTCCTTCTTCAGCAGACCACTCATCCAGTGGCACTAATCCAACAACAATCCTCTCTGTTTCACTGAAAGTGGCTTTACTCCCACTAGAAAGCCAAATCCTGACTTCATCCTGCTGTTTAATCCATTACTATGAAAGATTTCAAGGTTGGGTTTCTTTTTTAATACAAAAGCTAATTATTTCTTCTATATCCTAAGTTGCGTTCCTGATTATTCATTATGTAGAATATTTCCTGTTTTCTACATTCTGAGTTTTGAATATCCTGAATTCACTGCTAGCAGTAGAGGTGGCTGGTGCTACCAACTCCAAGACACCATGAAACAGAACCTGTCTCACACAATGCTCTCCTAATTGAAAGATTTTGTTACCAAAGACAAAGCAATTATGAGAGCATCACCACAGGAGCAAATGTCGGTTAATAACACCACCACACACAAAGTACTCGCAGTGGTCCAGAAGCAGACAGCAAATTTCCACATGTTGGAATATTAAGACATTCTGAGAACAGTTGCACTAAAAGCAGAGGTAGCTGCAATAGTCTTTGTAAAAAAACGTAAGGAATACTGCACACAACTTACACTCCCACAAGTGGCAAATGTCATCATCTTAATGATAACCCCTACAGAGATGTATCCTGTAGAGTTACCACAATTAAGATTCTGTTAAAATACCCATTACAACTATCTATTTTTAATTAACTGTAATTCAGACTTATAATATGAAGTAGGTTGTAACTTGGTGATTTTCATAAGACAATGAATTAAAGATTAGAAAAACAAACTGAAAAAAAAAAAAGGTTAGCACCTTAGGGAGGAAAAGGAAATCAAACCAATTTTAATATATATGGGAAAAAGTAATATAAGTCAATAAAAATAAAAATCATAAATTTGGTTACACAGACAAAGTTTTATAGATAACAAAAGAAGTAAACCACTGAAAATAAAGAACCCCCTAAGTGACTTTTACATTCATAGTTTAAAAAGAACAGAACAATAATAAGTGTTATAGGCCTGAAGTTGATACGGGAGAAAATACTGAGGTGAAAACAATGTCTGCTCTACTTGGCTCTTCACAGTTTATTTAAAGGGGAAAAAAAAAAAAAAAAGGAAAAAAAGTAAATTAAAAAATGCACACAGATACTTCTACAAACCCACACAGGGAATGCCCATAAAGGGTTAAAACCCAACAGGGCCATATTTAGCACAGGCAAATTTACTATCCCTCCCTGACCCATCAGGACCTGAAACCAAAACAAAGGCTTACAGCTAGAATGGGCTAACAGGGGAAGGCTTCTTACATTTAAGGGCCATTTTCACCAGCTTCATCACTTTTATTCTTAATTCATTATGCAATACTCAGATTCTTTTGCTTTTCCAACCTGATCCACAGAGAAAGCCCACTTTTCCCATCTCTCTTTCCTTTATCAACTGACCAAGTGACAACAACGTGAGATCAGTCTGTCGATCCATCCTCCCGCCTGCTTTCACATCCTGCTGCACACAGCAGGCATGCTAAAATACAAGTGTCAAACAGTCAGCAAATCTCGACAAGCCCCTAATCTTAAGGGCATCAAATATGGTTAAGTCATCCTCTTTTATAAAAAAAAATCTCATGGACTAGGGCCAGCAGTTTAAAGGGCTTTGACAAGCAGAGAAAGATTAGAACAAACCAGCATCATTTCAAAATGAAAAGCAGAGAGATCTGGCTTCCTAATAAGCAAATACCAAAAAGCCACAAGCTTAACTGGAAACATCTCAACCTGAGTGTGTCAGCAAATGCAAGTAAGCTCTTTCAAACATGTACTGAAAGAAATAATGCCATATTTTCTTTATTGTTGTTTTTCTTATCTGCATTTGAAAAGAGCCCACAAGGAAACACTCTATTGAATGAGTTCAGGAGGAGCACATTATATAAACAGAGAAGCACATTTGTATTAATACCCAGGGATGACATTCATAAACATCTTCCTACTATCCTGTAAATGCCCTCGAAACAAACATCTCTACACTGTATCAGGGATGCAGAAGTTTCACAGAAGCTGCCCTTGAGAAATTTCCTGAGGACCAGCATGCCAGAAAGAGCAATCGCAGTACCTGCTCTCTCTTACGAGCTTTTTTATACCCTGCACCCATTGAGCTCAGACTATCATAGTTTCTGGATTCAGGAAACAGGAGAATAAATTCTCAAGACAAAAGACTTGGTAGATAGTGGTAACATGCCTCCTCTTGAGGAGGAAAAAAAGGACATGACACAGCTGCATCGAGTTCTGCCACTCCAGAACCCAGCTTCCCGCCCAAGTCTTCCTTCCTCTTCCATCTCCCAAGCTAGACCAAGATAAAACACCCCTCCCACGGAAGTGAGGGGCATTTACACTATATTAAGTGAACATCAAGCTTCAAGCAGCTGGTCTACATTAACCTGAGCTGAAGCTGTGACCACTCTGAAGGCAAGACCCCACAAGACCATGGCGTTTCCAAGTTGTTCCCAAACTGAAAGAATTGAGCAAGAAGGGGTTGTATAGCTAGAACAGTATCTGACTTTTTTTCCTCCACTCCTGCCAGCAGTATGCCAGATCAGTATCCTCATCACTTGGCCCTCTCTCATTTTCACAATTTCATTTTCTCTGTTGTCACCTAAAGAGTCATCAATGGAAAATCCACATAAATTGTAAAAACTAGGGATAGAGGAAACCTCAGAAGATCATCTAGTCTCTCCCTAGCAATTCACACCACTGTGATTACCTCAAAAAAATCATTCCATCTTTATTATATCTGTTATAGACAAGCTTTAGGAAAAGAATCACTGGACCTGCAAAGAAAAACTGCCTGTAGCACCAAGATTTCATCCTGATTCATTCTAAAGACAGAACATCTGCTTTAGCATACCCTAGGACCATAAATAGAACAATACTCAGGGTATGAAGCCGAGAACTTGCCAGAGCTCTGATATTTACTTTAACTGCTCCTAAAGACCTCTATGAAGTAAACATTTTTCAACACAAAATTAGAATTAACGCCCCACACACAGAATATGACTAATTACATGTCTTTTAAGGATGTTTCCCAGATCAACTATCATAGATCATGTCTGAAAAATTATTTGAAGATGGAAAGCAGTATGAACTTCTATTATAAAGTTTTAGCTGTCAAGAATAAGACTGCATATAAGAAAAATAGGTTTTCATTCCTTAGTATGAGATAATAGCTAGTCTTTGAAAAAAAAATCTATATACAATAGCAATCATTACTTCAGCGTCTTTAAAACTGACTTCATACACAACCTTTGTGATCCATGCTCCCAAAAATAATAGGTGTACCAAAAGGCACTTTCTTTATGCAGAAGTCCGTGTTCCTCTGGCTAAATCTATCTTCCCAGAGAGGCAAGGCTATTGCTAGCCCTAGTCAGATGAAGTTTCGAGATACCACTGAACTCTAATACTGGCACATCTAGGTCATTTCAAAGTCTGTGGAGCTGATGATCTAATTGGTTGTGATCCCTACCGAAATATGAGTCTGTACTTGGTCCATGATTTGATTTTTTTTTTTTTTTAATTTCAATGCATCTCAACTCAAGGTACAAAAAGACAAATGTAAATCAGTGAGTGTAAATCTACACCCAAGTCTGTATGTTAGCAATGAGCAGTAATGAATGTACTCAACACTATATTCACAACAACGAAAATCTTTTTAGTACAGTAAAAAGACACAAGAAAATGTAGACAGTCTCAAGGTAAACACATGCAGAAGTTATATCTACAGACACTTCTAAATACCTCTGTTCTCTTGGGATTTGGTTATATCTGATTAGTCACACTCAGAGAGCCATCACAAATACCACCAGGACATTTTTTTTCTATTGCATAACAAGACCTTACAAGCTAATTTATTTAATATTACTATCTAATTTGATCATACAGTGTTCATATAATTTTGGCTATAAGGATATTTAGATGGGTAATGGTCAGACAGAATGCTTCACTGCTGTACTGTGGCATTGGGATACACTGTCTGAAAAGGGTACTAATAAATCGATTATGGTAAGCTTATACTGGTACGGAGCAATTATGTAACTTTTAATTATCGTCTCTTATATGTTACAGTCACATGAGACAACAGTGCTGTTAAAAGTACTAACAAGCATCAATACACACTTGTGAAAGACAAGGCTAGACTAATAGGAATGGAAAGGAAACAGCAAGAAGGGAAAAAAAATTATTCAAATGCAGCTGAGAAGTAGAGAAGGAAAACAAATAGGTTTGCTGCAACTCCCTCTACTGCATTTGTGGTTTCTTCACTCCTCAGAAATGGAAACACAGGTTTATTAATCATAGGGAAGACCATCAAGCTTACCACCACCATGGAAGAAACCTTCAAACCCTGGAGTGTAAAACTGCAGTTCTACACAAAATTTCCTTTAAAAGATTAAACAGATCTGCAAGATACAGCTAACAGATAAATACGATTTCCATTTATTTTGCTTTGTTAATTTCTCTGTGTAAGTCTTAATATTTTTTGAGTTTTTGTCAAGGAAGTAGCAGATGAGTCCAGCAACTGACTGCTCTTTTGTGACTTGCCCCTCCTACTGCCTTTAAAGCAGGTGTATCTGAAAATTTTTGCTTTCTTGCTCACACTCCAGTGCCCCAGTTTTGCCATTTTTAGCGATTCCTTCCTGTGTGAACAAGCCTGAGCTTAAGTGTTTTCTTTCACACGCCAACAGGAAACCCTGCCTCCAAAGTTGAAAACAGGGGGCAGGGAAAAGTGCAAAGAAAAAGCATGGCCAAGACAGAAATTATCATGTAAAATCAGAAAAATCACACAATAGATAAGCAATCTAGAAGAGAAAGGGTTAAAATTGCTACCTAGAGCAAAGCAAAAAAAACCTCACCATGATTTATCATGTACACCAGATAAATTATCTTTCATCTCCAATTACTGCACTACACAGCACAGCTAGATCACTTGGCCTCATGATATATTCACCAGCTACTCAAAGTTCCACTAGCAGCCAGTTTCTAGGTGCCAACACTGTACAGCAGCTTCATTAAAACCAGTATGACAGGACAAAGTTTCAGCAGGTTTACAGGTGACAAAATTTGGGGAGGCAGAGTACACTCAAGGGCAGCAATGTCATTCAAAGTGATCTCAGCAAGTCAGAGAAATGTTTTGTCATGAACATTGTGAAATTCCGTAAAGGCAAATGACAGGTCCTGCACCTAGGGAACAACAACTCCAAGCACCAGCACATGCTGGAGGCTGACAAGCAACTTGGCAGAAAAGGTGCTGGGGTCCCAGTGGATAAAAAGTTGACCATGAGCCAGAAATGGGCCTTCTTGGCAAAGAAGGCCAACAGCCTTATGGAATGCATTAGGAAGAGCATCATCAGCAAGTTGAGGGAGATGATCCTTCCTCTCTCCTCTGGCGAGACATCTGGAATACTGGGCCCAGTGCTGAACTTCCCAGTACGAGACAGACATAAACACAACAGCATCCAGAACAGGTCACCAAACTGAAACACATGGTGGTTCTTGAGGCCCGGCAGTAACAGCTGGAGCTGCTGAGCCTCAGGAAGGAGAAGAATTGGTTGGGGACTCAGTGGTCTCTGCAACTACTTAACACAGTGCAAAGACAACAGAGTCCAACTCCTCTCTGAAGCAGGCAGGAACACAACCCAAGGTAAAGGCCACAATTGCAGCAAGTGGAATTTTGATTAAGGAAATTAGAAAATGAAGGTTTTATTATAAAGGTTACCAAAAACTGCCACAGATTGACTAAAAGGTCACTGAATCTTCATCTTTGGAGATACTCAACACTTGACTACCCAAGGGTTGGAGCAACTTCAATGAACTTGGCCCTGCTTTGAGCAGGGACAGGACCAAAAGAATGGTCTACAGACACACCCTGTAACCTATGTCAGTCGGCCATTCAGAAGGGTTTTTTTCCTGTGTATATTACGTTTCTCCAAGCACTAAGACTTTGACAATACAGTTCTTGAGAGTATAAAAATTCCATTCCAGTGACATAAATTTTTAAGACCCAAAGTTCAGGGGAGCTTCACACAAGCTTTAGTGTTCTTACAATGGGAACGCAAAAAAAACCCCTCCAAATTCTGTTTTCTTTCTAAGCTGCTAAAAAAGAAATGCAATTTTTCTTCAGAACACTTAATCATAAATATGCAAGTAAGTGTATATGTAAAAGTATATATTGTCTACTTATACATATTTGCTAACATATCTTAAAGCCTCCAAATACTCATGGTTCTGAAGAAATAAAACAATGCAGCAGCTTCGTATTTAAGTATTATATCACAGAAATACAAATCACAGTTAATTCTCACTATTTATTATTTATTTATCTCATCGACATTTCAGCTTTCCCATATTACAAACTGTATTTTAAATCAGTTTCTGTGTCATGGGTCTCCTATACTCATGATGCTGACTAGTGTAACAAAAGCTACAAGCCACAGCTTGTACAGACACCAGAAAAGTGACAAGATGTTTTCAACTGAAAATAAAGACTTGCATTACTTCAGTGCTAAATCACATGGCACCACTAGTACATACTATTAGACTACATCTAGGGGACTTCAGTACCACAAATCAACTGCTCTGTCAAACTTTGTAAACTTTCAAGATGTGAAAAGCAAAGTAATAATAATTCCACCAGTCTGGATTGTTTTATTCTATGCACACGATACGTTTATGTAAAGCATGTATAAGCCATTTAGA
This sequence comes from Pycnonotus jocosus, assembly GCA_013400435.1. Lineage (NCBI taxonomy): Eukaryota > Metazoa > Chordata > Aves > Passeriformes > Pycnonotidae > Pycnonotus > Pycnonotus jocosus. The sequence continues at coordinate 35,594 of VWYP01016660.1, read as the reverse complement.
TATAAAATATAAGCCAAAAGGAAATTTAAAGTTTCAGATGTTTATGTACAAACAAAGAATACAAACCACAGGACAAAACAGAAGGAGCAACAGATTTCTGTAGCTTCCCATCATCTGTGAACAGAGTACCAGGACAGATACATGATATTAATCACCCAGGACTCCACAGATTGCATCAGCAGAATTACATATGGAATCCACAACTATTATTATACTTTGATGCTAAAGTTAGACTCCACACAGCATTGAGAGGACACGTTCAGTTCCTCATTCACTTCAAAAATGGTACTGCCTCAGATGGTATCCTTTCTCCCTTCAAGAAAGATAAGTGTCCAGATTGTATGTCAGTTCCAAAATACTTAACTCCACACTAAAACTGTGGTTTTCAGCAACATCAGTAATTTTTTTCTTTTCCCCCCTGTGGTATAAATGATTCCATATAGAAACAGTGAGAATTAACACAACGCAGACTGTGGAAAATTCTGCCTGCGTTTCAACCGTAAATCATGAAGGTCACGCTTGGTTTCGGGTCATGGGACGGACCTATCCTTGGGAAATATCTCCAAGAGCACAAAGTGGCTCTGCCTTGGTCCAGCTCCCTACACACACAGCACCTTTGGGCATCTCTCCAGAGCAGCCACCGCCCTCAGCAGTGAATGCTCACCAGCACAGCTCTCCCTAGACTACACCATCCAGTGCCCAAGGCAACCACACCGCCTCCCTGTGCAGCATCACACCAGGGGTAATCAGCATTCAACGTCTCTGTATAAGCAAGCAGCAGCAACCAAGAAACTAGCAGCAGTACTCAGGGCAAAATAAAAAAAAAAAATAAAAACACAACAAACACCAGAGCTGACACCAAATATCTAGCTCTCTGTTCCATAACCATCTGTGCATTGCAACTGTAATTTCAAAGAGAAACGCCACATCTTTTAAATGATCAAATCATATGCTAACAAAAATATGCAGCTCTGGAGACTAAAGAGGGAGAAAAAAAACAACGCTATACCACCAAGAACAAAAAAACCCACAACCCAACCACAAAAGCAAAGAATCCTCATTCTCGAAACATAGTCACAAGATTTAGGTGTTTTAACTTTTAACCCATATTTTCCAGACGGGAAGGCGGGAGGATAAATACATGCTGCCTAAGACATCTTAACAATCTGTTAATTGACACATTCACTGTCATACTACTTACTGTATGACATACTACTTTATATACTACTCTCTATTCATGAAATACAAAGCCAGTTTCACCCTCTTGGATTTTGAGAAGGAAAGCACAGGTGATTTAAGTTGATTATTATATTGGTGAGTAATAAAAGTATTAAGAGAAGTATAGCAAACACAGTTTTACATATTAGCTCTCACTGAAAATCACAGAAAATAAAGCATTTATGACAATTATTACAACTGCATAAATATAAACCAAGGCAGGGGGAAAAACCCTGCATTGTCCTAGTTCAAATTTTTAGTATCAGAAATTTGTAATAAACTCTTCAAGATAACGTATCAGTAATGCTACAGGCCTAGTGTTTCTTTTATCCACACATAAAAACGCTACCTTGATTGTGTGAGGTGTGCCAGACCAAGCACAAGGTAGTCCCCGACTGCAGCAACGTTTTTCCTACATAGGAAATCTTTTGTCCACCCAAGCTACAGCTTCCACAGCTGTAAAACAGAGCAGCAACTTCACCACAAGACAGTCATGTTCTTGGTGGAGGACATAATTCATCAAAACAGAGGGACACGTCAACAAGCAATGCTGCCACCAGGTCCTTCTTTCCCCACCCTGTCCCCACTCTCACAGCTGACATCACTGACTCTTGGTTCACGAGAGGTTCCCCACCTCTGATGTTGAACTGAATGCTTTGGAGAACTAAGATCACCAGACAGAGCAAATCTACGATTGACTTTTAAAAATAATTAGTTTTCAGGCAGATTAGTGAACTCTGCTTCCCTAGAGGCCAAATCACTGCTGGAACCAACATACAGAAGGGAGTATGAAAGGCAGGAGAAGGGCAGATGGAGACCACTGCTTCCAACACAGGAAGGTGCAGGGTTTGCTAAGAGTGTCATCAAAACCATGACTGGTGGACAAATCGGAGAACATGCGAACTGCTGCTGCTGCACAACTGAAAAACTTCCCAGAACTTCTTACATTCATTAGTGGCATGAATTTTTAAAATCATGTAAGACAGCATTTTAGATTGTTTTATCATGATAGAGATGTCAAGAATTCATCAGCAAGAGTTGGCAGAATGATGTTCTCTGGCTCTGTAATCACTTCATTTTTCCTGTAATTCTGAAATTGTCTCAGGACTCGTCTACTGCTGAAAGAGGTATCTATACATTTTCTCATTAAACTTCACTGGGATCAATCCTTAATGTAACTGTACTCCCAAAACAGTAAGTGAAACATAAAAAGAACTCTTCAAAAAAAAGGATATGAAAGGTCCACAGGAGTATTTTTATTTCTTAACACGCTACTTTACAGAGATACTTCAGAAGAAAATTGAATTAACCCACGAGTGCTATTTATCTGTCAGATACGAAGCCAACAGGCACTTTAAACAAAGACCAGACAATCACAGACCAGATAGAATATGCTGTGATGACTTTCAGGATCTGGCTTCCATACAAGTGAATGTGTTCAAATCTACATACATGCATGGCCTCTGACAGCAGGCAGCACAGAAGTTATTTTTAAATTACATGATGTTTATTTATTGAGGATAAGAAAATAAAATTACACTGAAACCTCCAAGATTTGCTTGTAGGTCCAGCAAAAGAGAAGTAGTATTCTGGACCCAACTGCTAAGCCAATGGAGAGCACACACTCCTACATACATCTAGGAATAGCTTCACATAGTCTCTACAAACAACTCTTTCTTTAAGAAAGCTGATCCCTCCAAGGTAATTCAAAGCTATCAGTATCACTGAGCAACACCTTAACTCCACTCACATCCAGACCACTAGCTTCCTTTTCTGGACAATACCTCATTTCTGTTATTTAGAGGACTTCCTTGCAGTACAGTACAATGGATCTTCTCCAATCCTGTTAATTTGTTTTCTACAGGCAGCTGGTAATTGATACCTAACATGACTATTTCTGTTGAGTTATTCCATGCTAAGTTTCTGCTCAGAACATGTTTTTGCAGCTGAGACTTGTCGGTCCCTGAAGACAGGCATTTCCAGCAGACACATTTAACTTGAGATGGTAAAAGAAATATGGGTTTTCAGCTACTTAAAATTATCAAAATCTTTTAAGGTAACAATATAAAAAGAAATGGACAGTTCAAGTTAAACCATTATCTACAATTCTTCCATGCATGTCCTATCTTTATGACTGCAAGCTGCAACATTTAAAGTCCTTTCACTGATAGTGCTTATCTCAGCCTTCCTTTTATAAGCTTTTTTCTTTTTTACAACTTCTTGCAATGAAGTATCCTTCAAACTACCGATCAAACAGCTTCATTTTGACTTTGTCCCTATGATTTTTCACCATAAGCTAGTTATTCATAAGCCTAACTACGTTCTAGTATCAGAACCACAAACAAAAAGATCCCATAAACTATGATGCTTAGAAGGCAAGACTAAAGGAACTTCCTCATTTTGTGGAATTTTTTGGCACCTACAAACAGACCTGAAGATCAGATCCAGTACACAGCAGTGTCCACACATCCCCCACTGCAGCTCCAAGTCCAGGCACCCAGTCCTCAGGCTCTGGCACCTAAAGCCCACAACGGGATTTTGTGCATGGGAAGAGAGAGGCACTTCACAGCAGGATCAAAGCCTTCACCCACACTTTTAAGAGCTGACCAGAATTAGCAAACTGCTAATGCACCAAAAAGAGGCTGATCTTAAACCCAAATCCTCTGCACAAAGTACCAGTTCCATGGTTCCCACACCCAAAGAATATTATTCACTTGAGAAGAGCTGACAATGCTCTATTCTTCTAGGCTAAAACAGAGCAGCAGCAACAGGGGGTCAGCACCATTCTACACACCCATCAGAAGCTGCAGAGAGGACTAAGCTGCTCCTCTTGGGTCAGGAGAGTGAAAACCCATACTCACCTTCTCCAAACCAAAGACAAGAGATTAACTCTTCCAAAAGGCACTGAGAAGCACAGGACAGTACAACCAGTCATGCAGCAAAGGCAGACCCATCTTCCCAGCGCTGTTTCATGCATTTGGATACTCACTGGAGAAAGCTGCTAAATCCCCCACTGAGGTCCAGCCTCATGCATACCTTGGATGACCATCCCTGGTGGACACCAAGTTGCTTGCCTTGCTCTGTAATTAGAGCAGATTCTTCTCTGAACCTCCTAGAACAGCCACTGGGGCAGTAATTTCATCAGTACATAAGGATACGCTGATTTTTCAATAGGATTTAGGCACTGGCAAACTTTTACCCTGAAGGAAGAAGATGAACAGACAAAGCACATCAGCCATGCAACAAAGAACGCAGCTGCACAAGAGCAGAGGAGTGTCCTCCAAGTCTTTCACTAACAGAGGAAAACAAAGAGAGGGAGATGGCAAGCAGGAACAGTTACCTTTTGGTACAGGAAGAACAGCAGCAGTATAGCCTTCTCTCTACAAATAAAAATGACAGACAAAGGAAGGGAAAAGAGCACTTGATGGATAAACATGAGGACAAGAACAGAATATACAAAGTAAAAAATGATGGGCAAAAGGAAGAAGAACAGAATAAGAGACAGACAAATTACAAAATGAACAAATGGCGTACATTTCAATCACTCTTTCAGTGTGGAAAATTTTAAAGTAAATTAGGTAGTTTCACAATATTCCTCTGATGAAAAATGTCCTTTCAATTGCTGTTGTTTTATTAAGTGTAGTGGAGATTTTTTCCTGCTTCTGCTTATACAGAAATTGTTGGACTAGAAAATTGAGTGAGTTAACCACTATCAGGAAGTAAAATGAAGTCATTGAGACAAGCTGTATCAATTGATTTTACAAGTTTTTAAATAGCAAGAGCATCTTGCACATGCATACTCATGAGCAAGAAACTAGAATTAAAAAAGACACAAAAAAGGTGAGCGAGTGAACCATAAAAAGGAACCGTCAGACAAATATTAGACACTAGTATGAAGATGAGCTAGAGAAAAAGATAAAATATGTGTTCAAAGAAATAAGAAGACAAAAATTCAGGAAAATGTAGAATATCAAGTTATGCAGCTGTAATGTTTGTGCTCCTACAATACATGTATCTGGCAATATCCTATATTTACAAGCATAATAAAACGGTGATAGGAATTATAGGAATACTTTCATTATACCTGTATTTCTGGTTAGTCTGTGTTTTAGCAAACCAGTAGCAAGACAGAAAGAAGAAGTAACCTCTACTCTACTCATGCTCCAGCTCTGCAGGAGTATGGAAGCCCTCCCTCCACAGAGGTTGCTGCTTTACTTGAAGAACAATTTCTAGAAAGTGCTTTCAGTTGCTGGCTACTACAGCAACCTCAGTGGAAGGGATAAAACTCCACACCAAGAGAGACCTGTACTATCCTAGAGAAATTCCTGCTTTTTCCTACCCCTACCTGATGGTAGCCAACTAAAGCCAAGGATTGGTTTTAAAGCCTTGATCTAGTTTTATTCCCTCCGCCATTAACCTCACCTAGAAGTGGAGCAGCACAATGGGTTCAGCACACTTCCATATTTTCTGCTCTCTAGTTAGTAAACATCTTGTTTTCTTCCAGCTTCTTTGGCTGTTTTCCCACCAGGTGCATGCACATACAATAATTGTAAGAATTCCCTAAGTCTGAGTATTCATGAAGAGTAACAGTTGGACTCAATGATCTTAAAGACCTTTTCCAACATAAATTATTCCTCACCCCTCCCCCCGCATTTGTCTCTCGTATCTTCATTCAGTTCCAGCCAAAAGAAGATTCAGAACAGTAACACCACCCTTTCTCAAAACACTTGGCAAGGATTCTTCCTTCAACAACTCTCCCTCATTAGATGCACCAGCTTCACTTCACATCAGAAGTTGCAGGGATGAAAAGCTGCACAGCCTCAAGAAACTGCCAAGGAAGGGAGAGCAACACAGGACTGAGCTGTGACTTCCCACCCCTCTCCACACAGTGACACTATGTGCCAGAGGGTTCAGGCACATCTGCCCCAGCCAGTGGGTACCTTCTCTTCAGACTCAGTATGTCCCATTAGGCACAATGGGACACAACACACTCGTATACCTTAAACACTTGAGTATGAAGAAACCTATGATGGGGTGAGGTTGGGGAATCAAGTTTTCGACAGAGCTTCTAGAATATGGGAATGTAGTCTCACATGGTAATTAGTTTGGATTTGTATGCTTCTTACGGTTTAGTTTGAAAGTCCTTACATATTAGCTTAAGAGGAATTTTTAAGATTGTCTCAGCCATTCAGACACACCCCACTGCAAGCCAAAGTCACATTTAGTTGCCTCATTCGATTTGAAAATTCCTACCTATTGCATTATTTTTTGCCATAATAGTCTATGTCTGTTTCCCCCTAATGTCAGGCATCTAATCAAAGTAATCAGATAGGGACCCAAGGTGTCTTAGACTCTCACTACAGACAACTTACATTGGAACAGGCATCTCTGGAGGTTGTCACAGCCCACACAAGATCTAGAAGGGTTTTTCAGCTCTCCTTTGATCACTGGATTGTGCTGGCTACACATGTACCTGAGCACACAACCTCCACCAGGTGTTAAATGAAATAAGCCTCGGGTCACTTTCCCTTATTGATGTATTTCATATCCATCTACACTCACTATACATCTTCATGAATGAGTACATACAAATACATACATATACATGCACTTACACATTCCTCAGCAAAACTGTTCTTTATATTCTTGCACTCAAACAGTAAGCTGCTTTAGCAAAGAAATTAACTGATACAAGCCAGGACAGACTTTATTTTTTCCACCCACTTTTACAGAATCTCTACGCCTTTAGTGGGTGAGGATGCTTCTCCCAAAAAACTTTTGCACTGGCACAGCTGGAGTCATACGCAGCAGAGAAATAATCCCAATTAAGTTAAAAAGTATATTCTAGAGAAAGTAGTTACCATAGACTAAAGAGAGCGACAGATGTGTAGTTTTGCAGATCACTCATGAATTTGGCAGTACCTTCCTAATGATCACTTCTGCTTGCTTTCCTGAGTTGCCAGTGAAGCCAAGACCTAGCAAGCACCTGCTTCCAAGCAAGCAGAGCTTTAGTCAAGAAAGGGTCAGAGGAATCAGTACATGCTTTTGCCTACTACCTCCTGGACAAGGAGATTTACATGGTAGCATGGCTCTCACACAGTTACTGATCATAGACATGCCTTTGGCAATGCAGAATCTAGCAATTAGGAATCAGCCAAAAATACTGGTTTGTTTGTTTTTAACATCAAAAACTGGCACTCTGCCCTGCCATTACAGCAGGCTGCACCAAGATGAGACAAGAGGGTCTTCTGCATTCCACCTGGTTCTGTCTACTCACGCTCTATTTACCAGACCTCATGCAGATTGTACTGCAAAGTCAAGTTCTGTGTTTCTACTTAAAATATTGGTCGTGTTTTTGTGGGGCACTCACACACCATCAGGTAGACAGATGGAATCACAGTCTGTTGAAAAGAAACAAACACAGATCAATAACTACAGTCTGATTTGTGTGCTTTAAATATTGTCAAAACATGCAAGAGGAAAAGGCTGGTGGACTTCACAGCACAGAAATCTCAATGCACTCCAATACTCCATATAGGCAGGTAGCATCCACAAGAGTTAACTACAGTGGGAGAAGTGTGTGCAGAGAGATGAGTAAATAAATAAATAAAGATGGGGAGCATTTCTCATTCCTTCAACCATTTATATTTAATGATCTCTATACAACATAGTCTACAGTTCTCCCAATAAAAGAGCCATGCAACATGTGAATGAGAACAGGAATGCATGAACTCCAAGATCAAACCCTAACTCCTCTGTCTTTAAATTGAAAATAACAGCCCTTTCCCTATTGATTTTTTCCCTCCTCTTTCATTTGTGAAAAATTGATTTTTCTCAGCTGTGTTTGCTGTAGTGTCCACACCTGCAGCTCACTGCTTGCTTTAATCTTTGTATTTGTTCATCCATACTTCCAAGTAAGCCATGTCAAATAAGCACCTGAGAGCCCCAGTCCCAGACTCACCAGTGGTCTTATCAAGTCTCAGAAATCCTATCCCTCACACATTATGACTGAAAGATGAGAAAGCTGCTCTTGCCCTCCAGGAGGATGCTCAGAGACCATTCCTGTAGCTGGAGACCCTCAGGACAAAGCCTACATCATGTATTTTTGCAGGAGATCTCAGGGCACAACAGACACCAGAGAAAAATGCAACAGAACCTCATCCTGTTCCCCCAACAGCTCCTGAGAAGACAGCAGAGTAGTAACTCCAGGCTTGCCATGTCTGAACATCCTCAGGAAACCTGGCACAAAAAAGGGAAGCCTTGGAAGAAGAGAGATTTCTAGGACATCAAGATAAAAAGACAGAAAGTACTCATACAATAAAGCCTTCACCACGGCTACCGCCTGTTGCTCTCACTCTCTGATGCATTTAACAAAGGAGCTCACACCACACTTTGCCAACCTACTCAGTTCCTCTGAAGACAGCTGGACTAGCTGGAAAAATGCCAGACAATGCAAGTCCTTCAAATCCTGTGGCTATACGACTTCAAAATTGTAGCATACATTTCATTTTTAAAAGAAAAAAAGGAAAAAAGTTTGACTGAAATTTTCCAATAAGAATGATTTGGGGAGTAATCCAAATAATAAGTAAAAAACAGTAACAATTGAGGCTAAATCTGTACTGCTTATGAAACACTTGGATTTCAGCATGAATCCTTCCTACAGAAAAAAGGAGCTCTTAACTCTCAAACCAGGCCAGTCTGTGCAGCATTTGTGGTGTACGCCCATGTCTGCTCTGAACACATATGGCTTGTTTCACTTTTGACCTGAACTAAGACTTGCAGATGCAAGAGGCATTAATCCACTTGGGCAATCTCTTTCATGCTACAAAAACCTGCATGTAGCACAAAAAAACCCCCCAGTAATTTGCATGTAATAGGTAACTGAGTTTTAAGGTATTTTTAAGGAAATTTAAAGTAGTCATGCTGGAAGTCTATGAATTTGAAATCCTCAAACACATTCCTATTTCAATATTCTTTCAGAATTAACTTTTTGGGGGTTTTACTAAAGAAAAATTATTTTAAACCCTTCATGACTGTTATTGCCTTTCCCTTGCCCTTTGGTCCAAGACACAAACGAAACATGAATTATAGTGTAAGCTGACAATTATACAATTCTGCAGCTCATGTATCAGATGGGTAAGGAAGTCCAAATGATTATGACACATTAAGCAAGACACACAAATTATAAAACACATCTAAAGCTCCAATTATCTATTTACTATAAGGCAACATCCTGCTTGTAGGAGATACGGGAATGCTAAAGAATGAAATTAACTGACTCTCCAGGTGCCAAAAGGGACAGAGACCCCAAGTGAGGGGACGTGGGGGGATGGTCCTCTCTAAGGTTACATCCTAAATGGACAGCACGCACACGGCATGTTGCACTGTGACCCCCAGAGACATCCTCCAGCACACAGAAAGGCAGGGGGCGAATTGTTTTTGAATAGCTACATCCTAGTTGGTTGATCTTCTATGCAGCAGCAATTCCCAAGGAAAAAAAAACAAAGCACAAGTCCTGCCACAACACTGTTCATTAAAAAACTGAAGTGTCTCACCCTGTGCAGAGATAAATAATTCATCTGTGTGCCTTGAGAAATGTCCAGGCCAAATAAGGATGCCAGATAAAGAGACAATCCCTCCACAAACCAGGTTCAGAGTAAATAAATGAAGTGAAACCTCTTACCTTTCTGAGAAGGGGAAGAAGCATTTTTAAGTAAATTTGGCTCTGCTCTAAACTTCAGAAAATTTAATGTGCAAGAAATCTTTCATCAAAACAAGTGAGAACAAGAGTTATATCACTTGACTACAAACTCTGCAGCAAAGGGAGCAATTTTTTACCAATATTCAAGCAGTTGAACTTCACTACATGTAAGCCCTAAATGCCAAGCCATCCTAATTAGTTTAGTGACCCTAAGTTTCAAATACACTCAAGAGAGACAGAAGAGGTGAACTTCCCCTGCAAATATGTCCATCTCTGGAGATAACTTCCAACAGGGACCACCTCTATACCAGCACATTGTTCTGAACGCACCCTGGTTCCCAGGAGAACCACAGTGCACCAGAGGTGTAAACCAGAGGCTGCTTCTGGAGGAAGCTAAACCAGAAGCCTCTCTCCAGAGACACAAAAATGTACTCCAAACCCCAACAAGGTAATAAGGGCCTGCAGTAACAACTGCTCCCCTCTTCTCCATCTGCTGCTGCACATCACCTACTCATGCAGACATGGCCTCCAGCACACAGTTAGAAAAACAAGTCTAAAACTGGTAATTTCAAGGTCCTGCATCCACTCCAAACCTCTTTTAAAAAGAAATCATTCTGCATGACACAAGACATATGGTCATTCAGTATTATTCAATCAGTATTTGTTGCATATTTTATGGTTCCCTTTATTCTGCTTGGCTCCCACTGCTTCTTTGAACCACCCTCCCTTATTTTCCAGTTCTTACTCATCACCTCCCAGCTCTTTAGTATTTATCACATCCCCCAATAATGGCTGAGAAAAAGAATCACAACTAACCTATGTTAAATTCTGAAAGCCACAACATAAAATATATCAAGAGCAAATGGTAAGCTGCTCTCCAAAGAATCATTTTGAATTTTAAAGATTAAAAACTCTTCTCTTCTAGATAGTGCCATTTATTGCTAAGATATTTACCTTTAAATATACGGCAATAAATATATATAATTTATATAAATTATATATTTAAATAACAAAGATATCAACTCTGCATGAGATGACCTTCATGCAATGATCTCCAAATTTAGTTAAATTACCAAAGTAATAATTTCCAGAGCATTAACATTTCAAATTACTAAAGCACACAGTGAAGTGCTGAAGAGTTCAGCAGTTCAGCAGCTTTCCATAGGAAGCTTGCCACAAAAGGAAGAATGCATTGCTAGCCTTCCAGCTTCTTGTCTGGAATCAAAAACACAGCTTCAGACTTCTTTCAGCTGAAAATTGAGCTGTTTTGAAATCAAAACAAATGCCACTGTCTTGACAAATACTAGGTAAAAACCAAATCCAGGAAACGCTTTGGCATTAAGAAGCCAAATCTTTGTCACAGAAATTTTAGATGATTAGCCTGTAAGGGGTTTCACAATTGCAGAGATCAATGTACTGAGAGGAAAGCCTCCCTTACAACACACTGGTATGGGGTTTTCTGGTGTATGAGTAGTTCTAAATAAGAAAAAAAAGTGAGTTTCAAAAAGGGTTTCATGCATTGTTAGTACATTTAAAATGTTTGCCTCAGGCAAGAAAAAAGATCAAGCAGTTATAGAACAATCTCAAGTCCACTGACCATAAAGAAAGCAAAATGTAAAAGGTATGAGTATATTTAACCAAATTTAATGAATTCAGGTCCTTTGCTCTACAGTGTCTGAGCCTCTTCTAAAAGGATGCAAAGAAACATAATTAATACATGTCATTTTAGGCTCAGCCTATCAAATCTCTCCTGGGAAAAACCACATGTGCACTGTAGTGTTTGGGGGATTTTGATTTTTTTCATTCTTTTTGTCCCTCACATACATCTGCACATTTGCTTATCCTTAGTCATGAGAACATGGATGATTTGACAATGGCCGCAGGGAAGACAGAGCAGCAAGACCTACATGAGTCTAAGCATCATTAAGGAAATAGATGGTCTGTAGCAAGAAACTGAGAAAAGTCAAAAGGGAGAAAAGATAAGCTATAACTCACTTTATCCAAGATGTTTTGCTGTATAAAAATTAACACACGCTATGTGCATTTTCAGTTTTCTATATTACTAAAAAAAGGATTATATTGGGGGAGATAAAGTTTTTCAGGGTTTTCTAAATGTCGTAAGGTATAAACCCCAAACATGCTCCTTTCATTTCAACTGCCTCTAACGATAAAAGCAGTTTCCTTTTTTTTTCTCCCCCTTTATACTTTAAGGAAATTACAACTTGAATATCTGGAAATGTAGCTCCAAGCTTCAAAACTGCTTTCCACACATTGCACAAGGAATGCTCTGCCTCCCTCTGTGTTCTTTCCATTCCCGAAAGAACCTAAAGTTCCCACTCTATAAATCTATAAATGGGCTAAAAAGTACCTAAGTCTCTTGCTGTAACCCCACCACAATCAAACAGGAAACAGCCCCAAAGAGGAAGACAAAATTGCAATGTATTTGATAACAACCACCAGGCAACACCTGAGAAAGTCACGTAGGCTTTATTTCATCTTTCAGGCACCGTAGGTAATCTTAAGGTAACACAACTGTTAACTGGTTACCGCATCACAGACCCAAACACAAGGAGATATTTACAGTCAAAAGCAATATGAAGCTTAATGTCCCTCTCTTCAGAACAGAAGATCCTCAAAAAAGGAAAGTGGGTAATATGATTAATTAGAGGGTGTTAAATTGCACACTCTAACCCTGGAGTCACACAAGCATTGCCACTCTAACTCTCCTGCAGCCACTTCAGCAGGAAGCTCCTACCAGTCAGCACTGGAGTTCCCACATTTACACTGTGCCTGGAAAGCAGAATTTGGTTTGGAAAAGACGAAGATCACAGCTTTCTGCCCAATTTTGAAGCACGGAAGAGGCAAAAATGTAACCATGTCCACAACTGAATTAATTGTTCTAAATCATGACTTGCACCATCACTACCAAAACATCTTCAAAGATCTTCCCTTCTTCCTCTCCTCCCCCCTAAAAAAGAAACTCACATTTCACCTAAACATCTGTGCTGGGAAACTCTCTTGAATCACTATGCTTACTTCCCAGGGCTTCCCTTACTGGTATTTCCGTCATCAGACCACCTGCTCTTTGATTTGGACTCTACCTTTCTCATCCATGTACAGGCTCTTAAGATATAGTGCATTTCTGCCCTTAAACTTCAGGGAAAGTAAGAGAAGTCACTTTGAACCTCCAAAAATCTAATCTTGGTCTACCAGCCCATTTTTAATTTCTAGATTTCTGAGGCTCAACCCAAATAGTTCTTCAATGTCTTTTGAAGCTAAATATCTAAATGGAAAGCTCTGCACAGGCAGGTGGGAGCAGCCAAAACCAGAAGAAGTTTATCATAGAACCTGACAAATTTCACTTAGGAGGGAAAAAAAACCCTCTTGTAGGTGTCTGCTACTAAAGACCACTGGCTTATGCTCTCACAGGCAGCTATCACCTGCTCCAGTCAGGCCAGCAGCACACAGGGACTGTAAACCCCTTCCTTCCCCCTGGAGGACAATGTCTAGAGATCTGACAGGGTTCAAGATCCCCATGCCATGTGTCATGCCTGCCCCTCCCCACCACCGTTCCCAACACCCACTTGCACTCCCCCATCTCTCAGGCAGATCAGTACTCTGGGACTGCTGGTTTCTCATCTCCCCTGATCCAAACACCTTTAGGTCTTTGCATTCAGTTACACATCTCTTGACTTGCACCACAGTAACAAGAAAGTAAACCCAGGCTTCTTTCACCAGATGAAGTGCTCCACCAAAACCCTGATGCTGAGGACAGACATTGGCACGGAAGAGAAAGCGTGTCCAATCTCCAGTGCACCCCCGACTCGCTCACAGGTCTCTTTCAGGCTGCTGCAAACCCTATGGTCCCAACTTTGCCAGCCCTGGAGTCTACAAAAACCCAAGCCCCAAGAACATTAAAAAAAATTAAACAAAACCAGCACTGTCAGCCAGGATTTTCAGAGGAGGCTAGTCTTCTCAGAGCTTATGTATCCAACTGGAGAGGTCCTAAAGCGGTTAGATTTTATGCTTGTTATTCCTTTCAAAGCTAGTCTTTAATGCTGGAAGCAAATCATCAAAAAAATCTAAGACTCTTGTGGCTTTCAGAAAGTTTGGGAGTCAATGCAAAACAGCACTCTGAACATTAGTTCTTCCATGCAGGCATTACAAGAAGAATTTGTTGTAACAGATTTTATGGCACCACAGCCCCCTGTGTATTTACACTGCTCTGTAAGATTCAAGTTTTCCAACCCAGCAGCTTTAGATCTGTATCACAGGGGAGCAAAAGAGAAAAAAAAACAAAAACAAAACAAAAACAAACAAACAAAAAACCAACCAACGAAACAAACAAACAAAAAACTTCTATAAAGTTTTAGGCACTTCCCAAGTCTGTAAATTTACAAACACAAGAAAGCAGCCAGGAACTGTTCACTGAAATCCAAAGGCAAAACCCAAGCCAGCTGCAAAACTAATTTCTTAGCACACAAATTACAATAATCCCTGCTCTTCAGAAGACATCCAGACATGAGTGGTTTGCACTGTGCTCTACAGTAAACAGCAATCTGGGCAAACTAATCAAGTCCAAAGTCCAAAGCTCCCACGGAAAATGTCTTGTTAACAGTCTCAATGTGGCAAGGACTCTGGTTTGAGTAATTTTTCTCATCACAAGAGCAGAGAGGAAGAGAGAGGGGTTCTTACACATGCTGCTCCCCAGAGATTTACTACATGGTAAGTCAAACAAAAAGCCACATAAACAACCTCTGTAAGGAAATTTCACATTCTCTATAAATACATCATAAGACAGGGGCAATTGGCATCATCACCTCTGCAACCCATGGAGACATTTTATGACAATACCACAAAGTTTAACCAAGTTATCAGGAATCTAGACCACCCATAACTGCATGTTATTTGTGAATGCTGGGCAAGAGCAAGGTACCAGGTAAAAAGACTCTAATCTAGTTACTCAGTTACAAAATGAGGTGTAGACTAGCCAGATTCCATGTCTTTGTTCCTCCCTTCCCAGCCGGAGGGTTCTTCATGTGCCCAATCCACATGTCATACTAGTAATTCAAAGCCAGCAGTGACCAAACCAAGCTCAAGTTTTCTTTTTCTTGACTCCTGAAGAAGCAGGTAACACCAGTGAAGTTCAAAACTAACTACATTTTGTCAAAGTTCCCTCTGATGCAGAATACCAAGAAGCACCAATTCAGAACAAAACTATAAATGTGCAGCAACTTTCCCTGCACTCCCCTCACCCCCACCCCTTCCCTTCTGCACTGATTTCACACACTGTGCTTATGCAATTCATCACAAATAACCTTGTGGCAGTTTAGCAAAAGGTGGCAGGGGCAAACTGCCCTTGTCCTGACTCCCAGAGAGCGACAAGCAAAGCCAGGAGAGATGCCTGAGGCACAGAAGAAGCAGCACAAGGCACTGAGTTTTGGCAATCAGTTACCCAGCCCCACAAGGATCAAGGCAAGCCCAGCTCAGAGCTACAAAATAGGAGGAATCTCATAGAAGTTGATACTTACACAGAAGAAACAGAAAATAAGACTGAACCTGGTACCACAGGCTCAGCACCCTTTTAAGCATTCAGCATCCTTTTAAGCATTCACAGTAACACACCAGAGAAAGATAGCCAAGACTTGAAAGAGTAGAGAGATTAATAGGCTGCAGAATGAAAAGCCAACAAAGAAAACAAAACTTCTTTTGAAAGTTGATTTATACCACCTCTTATATGGAATAATGTAGCAGGTTAAAAGCAAAAAATCCATGCCTCCTTCATGGTAGAAAAACAGATTTGCAGTGGAAAAGCTTGGCCAAAAATTCTCAATTTATCTTTGGCAATTTAAACCATTTTCACATAAATGACATTGAGAAGGCAAAACTGACTGACACTTTGTTTCACAACACATCAGCCAAAAATCCTGGCTCTTATGCTTCATTTGTTATCACAGCCACAGACTAGGGAGTTCACATCTGATACTTTATGCATAAATATAATCTACCTACACTGCAAAACACATTGGGATAGAGTCAGCCTTGACTGAGGTGTGTAACTTCCAGGGATTTCCCTTCCCTTACGACAGAAAAGCACATTCCTTGTACAAAATAGAAACTACTGCAGAACTTGGAGTTTGTTTAACAGTTTTGATCTAAATTCCAAGTTAGGCTGCAAGATGTATTTGTGTGGCAGTCAAATGATTAAGACATTATTTCTACAGATGGGCTAATGCAGCCTATCATTTTCAGAAAGCATTTTTAGATAAAAACAAACCCATCTGATTTCTGCAACAGAACAAAACCACTGACAGGAGAGGTCTTTTAATCCGATAAAGTGAGCAGTAGACTGTAAGGAGTCCATCTTTTCCACATCTACTGAAACAAACCAGAACTATGGTGGCCGTCCTCTTTCCCCACTCCTCCCACACATCAGCGCAATTGGTGTTTTGGAGTTATTTGATCTTCAATCCTTTTACATCTTACAACAACGACGACAGGTGCAGAACCACAAATTTTTATTGTTATTGGGAGACAGAACTCATGTCTCCTTCACACGGTGTCTCCTGCTGGTATCTACGGGGTTTTTTTGACCCGAGCTTTCAGCAGCCGTGCCTGCTATTCATAGCGAAAGCCACAGTGGAATCTTTCAAGGCCGCTGGCAGTTGTGGTTACTCGGCTTCTTATAAACACAGCGGCTTCCTGCCAAGGCTCCCTTGCTACATCAGGTTGAATCATGGCATCCCTCACCGCCGTGACCCCCCGAACGCAGTCATGCCACAACTCTGTCTAGTTCCATTAACTACACTGCCGTGAGACAGCGCTTCTTTGCCTACCTCCAAAACAGCCTGCCTCTTCCCTAAGCCAGCCTGAGAGGCTGCCAGCACACTCCTTCAGGCTGCCTTCAGTTAATCGCATTTTTGTGTTCCAGAAACAACAGTTTTCACTAATTGCCCACAATATGCACTTCACGGTACACCTTTAAATATGCTGTGGTGGCAAATATGTAATCCGCAAGGCAGGCTCCTATTTGTCATTCACTCTTCTAAACCCGCAGATACAAGCACAGGAAATAAAGTTTTTAGATTAAGTGGACAATAAAGAACAAAAGCAACTTCTTTTTAACTAGGTGAAAAAAAGGTGAATTAAAAGGACAAGCAGAGCATCTTATCGCTCTTTGGTGATCCTGTAGCAGATACATTTATTGCACAGCAGGACATTAAACATGTTTTCCCATACACTGATAAATTATAAATTATGTGTGTCCTACTTCTGGTAGTATCACTTTCCTTATCATCTCTTCCAGGATTGAGTCAGCTAATAGCAGCCTCACCATTTCTGACCTTTACTTCATAAAAAAAAAAAAATTACCATTCTGCTGTTTAAATTAAGGATTCGGCCTAATGGTCACTGTTTCACCCACCCCCCCAGCTATCCAGTCAGTAACAGAAGCTTGACACTGAAACAAATGCATGTGAAGCTGAGACCAGCTTCTTTAGATGACAAATGCTGAGGTGCCCCTTCAACACTTCTAGCTGAGAAGTTTCCATCCCCTTCTGATCACTCCATCTACCAAAATTCTGACAGGGTTGAAACAGTGATGCTGTCAGTGAGCAAGAAAAAATACCCGCTGCTCAGGGAGCAAAGCAGGTAAAAATAAACCCCACCCTCCCAACCTCCCTAGCTTGTTGTGTGTCTGCACCTCCAGCTGTCTTAGTGCACTGTGTCAGTGGATGAAAACAGATGGGCTTGACAACTTCACTGGCTCTCTCAGAGAGGCCAGTTGGCAGAAGCAGCAGTCCTGTTCCAGGTAGAAAAGGATAGTTTATTATTTCCTGTTCCCCAAGTCTGAATGTTCACTTTCATTTTGACTACATGGGAAAAAAAAGAAAATATTTCTCTTTTGAAGACAATCTGAAAAATTCACACATCTACCTACTCCTGATGAGTAAGAAAAGTTCACCAGTGTAATCTGGTTCTGCAAAAATTAATCTTCTGTTCAAAAACTAAGGCAACATAAAAGTTATGACTGAAGAGAGAACCTCTCAAACACAAGTAAGTTTATAGAAATGAAATGCCCCTAGTGTTGCTGATCTAATTCTTTGCACCACTTCAAAGCAAAAGCATTCCTGTCCAGAAACCCTGGGAACAACCCCAAAACTCACAAGTGAGTCCAAATTTCACATTTCTGCTATTCTGCCATAACTTTAGGGTACTCTGGACCCTTTCTGACTAGAAAGAGACAAAGAGCTACAGGGGCACAACAAAATAGGACAGTTTAGAAGATCGTGCAAGAGAGAAAGCACTTAAAACACCTCTGATGCAACCAGGAGAGGGAGGAGATGGATGTTCAGCCTGCTAAACAGTGCAAGATAATTCAGAAGATAATCTAAGTTCAGCACATGTTCTTAAACTTAAATGCCTATCAGTGAGTTCACCCAGAAGGACATTTCTGGTAAGCTTTGCTCCAACAAGATCATAAACAAGTGGGCAATATTTTACAATCAGTGTTTTACATTTCAATGCACGAATTGATGCAGAAAGCAAGTGCCTGTGATGCCTCACAACCTTACAGCCCTGCCTCCAGACAGAGCCTGAAGAACAATGCTGCCACAGCTGGATCTATCCCAACCACCCAAGCTTGCAGAGCTTTGTTTCAGGAGACTTCAGCACCTCCCTCATGCACCTCAAGATGCAGAGGAACAACCTCGAATTGTGTTTACAGGTGAGGTGGCATAGTCAACACACTTTTTTTGGCCCATGACCACTCCACATCTTTTCAGGATCAGATTACCAAAGATGTGAGTTGCCCATGTAAGATATTAACCTGAGCCCAGGTGTGATCATGATGCTCTGGCAGCAGTCATGGGTGTCAGTACTACAGGAGGTTTTGTAAGGCAGAAGTGTTTGAACTGAGTATGCGTGAGAAATCTATGCTAACTATTTCACTACCACCGAGGCAATTTTCCCTATCATCTCTCCACTTCAGATGCTTCAGAAACATTGCTAAAGCTACTAGGTCTTGGAGCCTATTCTCATTCAAAGTCAAAATTACAAAGAAGTTCTTTGAAATTTTAACTCATGATTTATGTCCAGAAATAAACTAAAATGAGTGCTTTGAATAGCAAAATTGGCTATGAAAAACCATGAAATAGGAAGGAACTGGACAAGGAATTGGTTTTAAGAGCAGCCGTGACATTCATGCCAGAAAGTCATCATGATGGCAGCAAGGCAGGGTATCCTGGTCACCTATGTCATGGCTGCACAGGCCTTCACTTCCTCCCTACTAAAAAGGGCCCTTTCCAAGAAGGTGCTCCTAAGGAGACATTTCTACTTTTAACAAAACAGTAATTTCTTACCCTAATGCTTTAGGGCTAGCTTGTGAGAGCAGTCTTCTGCACAACTGCTAGCTGACTTCTGTGAACACTCTCACAGATTGTACCTTTACTGTAAATACTTCTGAGAGTTTTGTACTTCAAAAGAAACTAATCCCAGCTGACAGCTCAACAGCATCGGCAGAATTTTCAACAGCAGTTACTTGGCAGGTTATTGCATATGAGACCTCCTCAGAGCCTGGATGACCAGAGCCCAGAACACAACAGAACTGCTCAGTTGTCACCAGCCACCCAACACAGGACCACTGCAAGCCCAAGGTGAAGCAAACTTTTTACACCACCTAGAAAACATTACTAAAAGAACCCTAGAAAGTTGCTGGGAACTGTCCACTAAGGAATCATTTCACACCTGTCAGGCCCATGGGCCTCTGAAAGGGCTCATTGGCACGTATTATTCAATCCCAGCACAACAAGGCAACTGGGCCATTGACTACTTGAGCTACTGGCCAAGGAAAGGAAGCAACACTTCTTACCAGGACAGAGAGATTGTGCAGGAGATAGATCAACCTTCTAGCAAAGGAGAGAGGTCAATAGCAAGGTTCATAAGCCTTCCACAGCAGGGAAGAGAGGCAGAAGCAGCAGCCAAGGCACAACCCAGCTGCACGGAGTGAGAGTGCAGGAGTGGGGAGGAAGTTCCTCAGAGAGGCAGCAAGGCAGGCAGGCCAGAATAGCCAAGACCCCGTACCAAACTTGCCCTGTGCTCTGAGGAACACAAAACACGTACATGAGCCTGGAAGGAGCCAGGGGGAGGCAACATTGGATCTCAGAGGGTCTCATTCTCAAGCGCAGGACACAGTGCTCTGTGTGATGAAGTCCAGAAACATCAACCTCAGGAGAGGCTGTCGGCTCATCTCCTCCTACAGCTGTGCACTCCAGTCATCCAAAAGCTCTCTGCCAGAGCAGCCCTGCTGCCAGACACTTCTGCTTACGTGTGAATTTTGAGTACTGATCCAGCCACTTCACTATGGTGATCTATCTTCTCCTTGCCACCTCAAACAGCCCAGCTGAATACTGGCACATTGCACAGTGGAGTTGATGGGCTAAGGGATCCCTGAACCCTCCTGGGAAAACTTGGGTTCCTTTTTTCGTCTGAGCTTCAGTGAACCAGTTCACTGACGCTTCACCCAGAGTAACAAACCCACAGGCGAATCAGCATTAACTTGTTGGGTACTTCAAGGAAGCCTAAACACAAATTATCACTTAATCAGTACTCTAAAAATAGCTGGGGGGGAAGAGTCCAGCCACAGAGAAAAATAAGCTATTTAGAAGAACAATGCTCTGGCAATCACCTCACAATCACTGCCCTTAGGAGAAGAAACCTCCCCTTTATGAGCTGCTCTTGGGAATAAAGGAAATTCATTAACTTGCCAAATAAACTTTTCAGAGGGAAGAGAGGAAGAAGACAATTTCATGCCTCTTCCCCAGCCAAGACTGAATATACTTAATGGTGAGTGAAGAGAGTGAGGGAATAAACCTGATTTGCAAAGAGGTAGATCAGAAGTGGGGAAGAAATTAGAAGGAAAAAAAAGGAGGAAAAAAGCAAGTAATTTGGTTTGATTTTTTAATAGCTCCACTAAATCATGAAACAGAAGGACAGAAATTCAGAGTAAAAGGAAAGAGTGACTAATGAGAAAATTTACACGTGCATGTTCACCTCAGTGTCTGACTGATCTGATAATCATCTCTTGCACATTATGCAAATCAAGTTTTCAAGAAACTTTACCTTTTACTCAGGCCTTGTTGTGGGGATACATCAAATACCAAAACTATTGCACTCTCTTCGGGTTTTGTTACTCAGTATTTTCTGTATCAGCCTCCTCAACTTCCACCCTCTCAGTCTGCAAGGTGACAGAACTACTGGGCACTTGGAAGAAAACAACCTAGAGAAAACATACAAAATACATAAAATTTTAATTTCTTGGGGGACAAAGAGAGGGATGGAGACACAGGTCAAGAACCACTAGTGGAAAGATCTTTAGTACTTAGATTTACAGCTCATTCTTCAAGTCAAAATTAAGTAAACACCTAAGAGGTGAGATATCTTCCTGGTGCATGCCACTTAACATCTCTTCCAGTGTTTACTAGCACAGAGCAGGGTGAGGACACCTGCCACCACCAGCACACCTTCCTGCAGTCTGTAACTGGGGGATTCGGCTCTGACTCATCAAAGCAGAATGCTGCCAAAAACTCAAGAACTCAAGATGGAGGCTGATGATGGTGGAAGCTATAAACAGGAAGGTAAACGTAAAGGTAAAGTATGTACCACTGGACTTAAGTATTTCCACTTCTCTAGAGCACGGCAGAGGTACTTTTAAGTAGAAGAGGGAGGAACTAGGCTGATGGGCAACACTCAAACTACCACGAATTGCTGCAGTACTATTAACAAACTGCACTCAATCTCTGGCTCATTTCCATCATGTTTTATCAACTTGTTCAAAGTGAGCATTAAAAACTCTTCAGTACCTTGCTACATTTGTTACTACTGAGCAGACAATTACCAAGCAAGAATCTTGCCAAGTAAGAGCAGGCACAGGCTGCTCATGGCCCCAACACTGGAAGTCATGATCTGGAAAAGTCTGACCTTGAACTCATCTGAGTTTCTAACTTCAACTGAAGTTACACACATGTAAGACAACTGAATGGCAAAGAAAAATGGAGGTTGCTACATCTGTGATGCAGCAGAGCCCCACCTACTCCAGAATCTTTTTCACTTCTGAAACTATACAAGAAATAGTATATTCTGAAACTATACAAGAAATATTAGGAATTTATTTGCCCCATTGTTAAGTAACGTATTTAAAAAACAAAGTTAGCATCAATGAAAATGTAAGTGATCCCTGAAATACATGTTTGCCCTAGTATGTCCAATGCTTCCTCCACTCTCTGATCACTCCCTCCCACAAAGATGCATGAAAGTATCAAATCCCGGCCTGGGGTCCTTGAGGAAATTCTTTGTCTGTAAAGTTTTCACTAAAAACAGTCCACAACCGACTTTCTTTTTCATTTCCAGCATAGCAGGATTTAATGTCAGTGCCCCAGCTGCTGCATGAATCAGAGGTGAAGGAGTGAGCTTTGAAGTCTGGCCATGCAAAGGCCGTCCCACAGATGCCGGAAGCTCCAGCACATAAAGCACCAACGCCACAGAACCACAGGGACCAAACCATTACAGCGCATCACAGAAAATGCTTTGGCTAGAGAACCAGTCCTGGGCAAGTCAGTCTTGCCTGAAGATCTCTCTAGACAAGCAGCAATGCACAAAACAAAACAAAACAAAAACAAACCAAACACCAAAAAAAACCCCCAAAAACCACCCAAACAAAACAAAACAAACTCCCCCAAAAAACCCCACTCAACATCTTAAGGCATTTTCAGCCAGAAATTACATGAGCAACCTCATTTTGACATTTCTTGTTCAGCTATACATGTTATGGCTTAAGAGTTAAGCACCATGTCAGTAGCTAGTGTCACTTGATAGCTTACTAAAGCTTTGTTAAGCATAAGGATTTGCATGCTATTATCAACAACTGTCATAAACTTCCCAGACTTCTGCAAAAACCTCCCAGCTGCCATTAAACTGTTAGCACTGTCTTTCCCCTCTCCTTTCTTTTTTTCATCGAAGTTGCTAACCATATAGCACACCGTGTTTCACCTTCCTTACTCTCACAGTTCTCACAGCAGTGCTGTGCTGCTCTCTTTTGCACCCAAAAACCTCTCTCCCTGTGCACAGGGCTGCAAACCCAGCAGGACCAGTCCTGCCTGCAAGCACCCTCCCCATGCACGGAGCAGGCTAGAGCACCAAAACGAAAGGCATGCCAAGAGCACAGTGGGTGCCACAGGCAGAGGTGCACACCACTTCCAGTGGGAGCAAAGCCCTTAACTCTGTGCCTCCTGTCTCCCCTCACCAGACTCTGGCAGTCTTAAATCTTTCTTCCAACTTTTACTGATACGTCTGGGTTAACAGGTTGCTGGAGCAGGCAAGAGGTTTTGAGCACCTATCATGAAGCTCAACTTCAGATTAAGTCTGTATCCAGAAGGACTCAAAATCTCCAAAAGAAGGCACAGTAAAGACACAGACCAGAAGATACTCAACACACAGTAAGGAACTAAGGTGTCTCCTTGAAAAATAAAAATTTTGAGCAAATCTGATAGATGAGTATGCATGTATCCTTTCGTCAGAATTGGCCTGAATGTCAACCAGCTAGGTAAAATAGGAGGAAAACTAATGGCAACAACAAGGACAAGACATGGTGGGATTGGGGATGGTGGGAGAGGGGGTAACCAAACCAACAACCAACCCCAACCATAAAGGGTTGCAAATGGTTTTAAAGCTAAGGGAAAAATAATACTGATACGTCTTGGGTAGATTTGATGCAAGGAACTACTTTCTAAGGAGACACGAAAAATAACAGGAGGTCAAGAAGAGCGAAGAGTCAGCGAGAGCAGTGAACCATCACTGCTATGAACGAGCTCCTTTGCTGCAACAAGCACCAGTTGTTCTGAAATGACAAACACTCAGAAAATAATAACAGAGTTCACGTACAACACAGCAACAACCAAATGAAGAATGGTTGAAACACACAGAAAAGACCATCTTTATGCACATATATAAGTGTAATATTTATAAATATAAATTTATATATATTTTAAATGTATATAAATTTTAAATGTATATAAAATATACATTTTTAATATATATACAAACACTACATAGTGCATTTTGTAGTCACAAGAAGGATTTGTCCACATTCAAACTTCCAGCCTGATGCTGATGTGCTGATCTGGGTTGTTTTTCCACTTGTTTGTGGCTTTTTTTTTTTGTGGTAAGTATCACCTCATTGCTCTCCTGTGTGTCTGCTTGTGTCCATCTATTTCCTGGTGTCTTACTCTAACGACCCTTTAAAATTTCTTTGTGGAATGCTTATGATAAGAGGATCCTGATCTGTGACCTGTCTTGTACAAATAAAACAAATAAATTACTTGAAAATGGAACACTTACGAAACATTTATAGATGAAATTCTCTGACAGAAAAAGAAAAGCACAGCTCAACTCTGTGATGATGCAGAACTGCTGATTAACATAACTGACTAGCTTTTCTGCTCTCAAAGCAAATTACACAATTACAGTCGGTGAGTCTTTGGATAGACCCAAATGAGGAGATCAGCTTCTCTTCGAAGGGACCACCCATGTACTGTGTGTTATTCTTCAGGGCCTTCTGATCAGGCACTACTGTTAGCAAAATTGAAGTGTGCTTTGAGTACTGATCTAATTACAAAAAATCTCATACAAAAGATCTTGGCAAACAGGTTGATTATAGTATTCATACGCTTTCTGAAAGACTTACTGAAGAGGAATAATCCATTTGGATGCACTGTAACTCTGATATTATTCAGTATGAAGACAGAAAAAATAGTTTTAAAACTCTACTTTTCTAATTTCAGTTTAACAGAGTTCTGATGCACTAAACACAAATAGAGTTATGTGTTCATATAGTTGGTATCTGAAAAGAAAGATCAACATTGTTGTTCAGCCCTTCATTCTAATAGAAACACTGACAGAAATCCCATACTATCCAAAGCCAGCCTCTCCAAGATTTCAGCTCCTTTTCACTGCTATGCTACAATTCGCAAGTGCTAAAACCTGAATCACATTTTCATCTGTCTGAAACCATCATCCTGTGTTGCCCTGATCTTTTACAGCCTTCTGATGTTTGGCATTCTTGTAATAGAGTTTCTCACAGATCTCATGTAAACAGAGTGATGTTTTTGTAATTGTTCCTTTTTGTTATCATTCCTTTCTCTAAGGAGGAGACAAATGATGGACTTCTAGTCTGGCCAGTGTGGTTGGAGAGGTGGCAACCTCATCCTCCAATCCATGGTCATTGTCAGAAATCTATATAAGTTAGAGTCAGAAAATAAACATTCTTGCCCCTGAACTTGGCTGCATGTCATTCATTGTGTTCTATAGCGACAATCCTGGTAAAATTTGTAAATCTTTAAAGTGACACAATGTGAAGAACATCTCGTACCATTCACAATCCATACTGATGAAAATGACTGCAACGCTTCTTGAGAAAAGAGTAGTTACTACATTCCTTGTGTTGATATTAAACCATGTTTTATGCCTGTGAATACAAAGGCAAATGATGCAAAGGTAGTAATTTCTTTAGTTGCCCCTCAGTACCTCCCAAATGTGGAAGGGTAATAACTGTCTCCAGTTATTTACTCATGCAAAAACTTTTAAGGAGAGCCATCTATAAAGAATGCTTCTCATTAACATCCTAGGCTTATTCATAAATACATACAACCCCCCCATTTTTCAAAGATTCAATATGAAGACTAATACCAGAATCTGTTCTGTTTCAAAAGCAGATGCACTTTTTCAGTACCCAACCACAGATACCCTACGGGTAAATTTTCAGGCTAATTTTACTACTTTTACTACTAGAGGTGTACTCTGCACCTCTAGTGCACAACCAGACTATCTCACTCCATTCTAACACAACCCTCAGTTTTAGTAGCTTTACAACACTCACCTCCCTCCAATATTATCATCAATATTTAAATAAGAGAAAAATGAACACTTGATACCATTTCCAGACTCACATAGACAACCTGTACCAGGGATTGAAAGGGAAAGCCCTCACCTACACTCCCACATTCCCCAGTCTTTATCTCCCTCTGTACACTACTGTATCAGCTAAAGAAGGTAGCCACTGAGAAGAGAATTTGGAGATGGCTGTTGCCCAATTACCTGGTTAGATTTCAAAGCCCAAACAATAAAGGACAGCGCAACACCACCACAAAAAAGGGGGAAATTATACACAGAGATTAATTAAGAGGGAACAGCTGGCAACAAGGCTGAAGGAACTTTTAAGTGCTACGAAGAATGTATGTGCAAGTTTGAATTAATAGTTTCTTCTATGTATTATGTTGGACAAGATGAACAATGCTGAGTTCCTGTATTTTCCCAATGAAGTTAGCTATTTCTTAGACATGGAAATGAAAGTCTGTATTTAATTCTTTTGGTATCACCTGCATGTGAATGGAGGCCTCTATTTATCTGCTGCTCTTTTATTATGAAAAGGAAGCAAGCAACAGCTCAAATTGTCAGGTATTAAAAAGAAAAAAAATTAGCCTTTTTTTCTTAACTTGAAGCCCAAACAAAATGAAAAAAGGAGAAAATCTGCATGAAGGAAAGTTAGCTTAAGTATCTATGAGAAGTTAGCAAAGAAAGCCCCAGAGTATCTACAAACTACAGGATTTTTCACTATTGAAAATCCAAGCACTATAATGAAACTATGAAGGAATACTTCAGTTTAGCTGTAGTGACATTCAGGACATATCGAAGTAACACCCCAAGCAAAAAGCTGCTAGTGACAGAACTGAATGTGAAACTCCACTGTGCAATGTGGCTGCTGCTTGCAAACTAAAAAAATTTTTCAAAAACACAGTTGTTTCAAAAAAAATCCCTCAGTGGCCATTTTAGATTTTGACATGAAGTGGTTTATTTCCTTTAATAGATACTCTTCTATCTACTGTGTAAACAGTGAAATCTTCACTCTTTAAGCTTTCAGTAAATCCAATGCTAACACACTTTTTTTTCCCCTATGCCAGAGTCTTTGTATATTTGTAGAGCATCTCAGCTCCAGCTGAGATGAACCTCTGGTTCAGAGAGGTGTGCTCTCCAGTCCCCTGCAAGGATAAAGCTTCTGCTAACAAGCAGAAAGTGAGACAGAGTCAGAAAAGAGCCAGATGCTGTGAAGGTGCACAACTCTGGGCAAAGAGCTGCTCATACAACCAAACAACCTGGATGTACCCCTGTAGAGGCACAGGTTCTTCAGCTGGGAATTACAAAGCTCACCAATGCATATTTTCAATATTCCCTGTTCACCAATGCAGATGGCATCCCAGCACTTTCAGCACAGCATTTCCAGTAGTTTAACACTTCTGAGCAGCACAACCTTATTCCCTCATTCTGTGCTATTCAGTGAGTGTATCTGGGTCTTGCTGCCCTTGCTGTGTTATCATCTGTTATTCTCCCAAATAGCCTATTGGCAAGTGGGAACCCAACCAGTCTTCAGATTCACTAGGAAGATATGAGATGCTGTGGTCCACTCTACCTCCCAATGCCCCCCTATGAAAGGCCACCTTGATCCTCCAGCAGCTCCCCTCTCAATTGCTCACCTTGATTCCCAACTCTGCCTGCTTTAATTCAATTACTGATTAATCTCAGAAAAACAAAACACCTTCTGTTTTGTTTACAAAACTCAGTAAGAAGCAGATGCTCCTTCTCCTCCCTCCTCTCCACTCCCACCTCTATCTCACCCCATCACACATAGAAAAATACTCATAATGCTTCAATTAAGTCCTGCCCACAAAATCTCAATATTCATTAGTGTGGGACCACCACCATGACTAAGTGAGGTGCACCATTGTGTATGAACTGCCCCATGTGTTGCAATGTTATCTTCTGGACAACATGCTCATTTGTACATTCCACAGTATTTCATAACACCTATAATGTTTCAATTCAAATAAGTTAGCCAAGTAAACACATTTCTCATTTTGCACAGATGCTTCTGTAGTTTGCTAACTAAAGAGGGTGTCTGGCAGTATCCCAGATTTGGGGTTGGTTTTTTTTAAGAGTACATTTAAACTGGATTGTTTTAACTTGCCATTTGACAATTGAACCATTCTCTCCTAAACCTAGTAATTTTTATTCTCCCAGTAACTTTACGATTTACCTGTGCCCAGTCCAGTATATGCTGTTTGGTGAATGTACTTTCAAGTCATACAGACCTGAGCCCAGATCAAGTAAATCTGAAACACAAGTCCAGAATAATTAGTTCCTTTCAGTCAGTGAGAATGACTCTTTGAGCTTTGCCAATTCTACCATAACTTCTCTTCCTCGTCCTTTCCTCTTCTCAGAAGAAGCCATCTGACACTGGCTCAAACCTTACATGCAGCAATGACAGCTTGGTGGCAGACACAGAACGGAAGACATGAAACAGCTCATTCTGATTCGAAGGACTTGGCATCTCCAATGTACCTCCACACTAGCTCGTCTCACGTAGGATCACAGAAAGGCGTGGATTGGAAGGGTCTTTGAAGATCAGCTAGTTCCAAACACCCCCCTGCCATGGGCAGGGACATTTTCACTAAACCAGGTTGCTCATCCCACCTGGCCCTGAACACTTCAAATGGTGATTTCAGCTTCAACGTGAAAAATAGCTTATCATGGAGCTGAAAACAAGAGTCTCCATCTTCTTCTAGCAGAAATAGTTCTCTTTCTTTTATAATCAGGTTACAGATAACACAGTGCTCTGTCCAGCAAGCTTTAACACCTTGTAGCTCTCATGCCTGGTAAGACAACTGGCTGATAGTGAGAGAGTCACACACATTACAGGCTGAAGGTAAGCAAGAAAGAGATACTTACTTTCTACTTGAATTGATATTTCTCTTTATCTGTGCTTAATGTCATCTCTCACTCCTTATTCACAAGAGTCAGTACAACCTAGAGGAAGAGCTGATATACCTGAGGACTGACAATGATGCTGGGTTGGAGCTGCTTTAGAGCCACCACAGCAACAAGAGGTCCTCTGAGCCTCCAGTATCATACGAGCAACAGCTAAATAAATATCACATAACTGTTTCTAAATCTACCTATACAGGCTAAAAACAGCAAGGATGCTAAAATTAAAAATAATATCAATATTCTGCCAGAAAAACAGTGACTATATGAAGTTCCCCTGATTTTTCGACAGGAGTGAGTTTTTGCAACTATCAATTTAGTGGTGACGCCCTAGAAAATCAGTAAAAAGCAGTAAGTCTAAGGGTGTTTCTTTTCCCAGCTTCTCCCTTAGAGGCTGCATACCTTATATGGTTACTATTCTAATCACTTAAAGTGAGTGGTACTTGGAAGACACTTGTCATATTATGAAATTAAAAAACCCAGAATAACAGAAGCAATATCATACTGCCATCTCATACATTTTTATCTTCTACTTTTGTATCCCAAGAATTCTCTTTACATGTTCACTGCTGTTATTCCTTCGTCCTTCTAAGTTTGTGTCTTCTCTCCAGATTCCTCTCAAGGCATTTATCTTACAATCAATCCTGCAATATGAAATTCAGTTTTTATTGGTACAATGGTTTCACATGAAAACAATCCTAATTTTAGCAGAACTCTTATGCCATAAACCCTTGTTCCCATCTTGACTGACTGTGCAGTAACCCATGTAGTTTATTTGGTTACACAAAGAATTAGAGTTTGTTTGATATCAGTATCTTCCTATGCTTACCATCCTAAGCCTTCATACTCAATTTTTGAGGCATGGTTACAATCCTCAATGAACAATTCTGTATACCTGTTCTGCCTTCAGGCATACACAAACGTACCTTCTGCTTTGATATCCGTGGACTTTAAAAATCACGAAACAAAAAACCACCCCACCCTAAGACTCAAGTGCTGCCCTTTTTAAGTCTTCCTTCTGCAAACACCAAGAAGACATTTTTGCAGTTTACTAACCTCCCCGTCAGCTTAAAACTTCAGCACACAAGTTACCAACAAGAGTCTCCACTGTTTTCTGGGATTTTGCAACATTGCCATTTTCCACTTTTCTGGATTTTTTCTGCATATGAACTTTCTTTCCACAGGTCCATAATTCCCTCCTCCTGTTCATTAATCTGCCTCCTCACAGCCTCTTCCACCGTAATCCATAGCCATTGCACAGGGCAAGTCAAGAGCAAGCTGCCCTCACCAGCTAGAACCAGCCACTGAAAAACAATTCAGATGAATCCTTCCTTAGCATCCAGGGAGGCAAACAGCTTTGTAGCCTTCAGGATGCTAGACACTATTTACAGAACCATTGGGCAAAGCGTTTCTGATTAGTTCAACTGGCTTGACACAAGAAGTAGCACCACTTGACCCATGCAGGGAGGTTTCTGCAGCGCCCTATTTGCTCTCAGTCCATTGTCTCGCAAGATATACAGCTTACAGACACAGCCATCTTATCCAAACTGACCTACAGGTTTCAGTAGTCCTTGCTTGCCTACACCACCAATGTCTCTGCATACTGAGGATCTGACCCTTACAAGCACCAGTGCAGCCACTTGCCCACGTCCCACATCCTACTTCCAGGGTAAAATCTTCCTGCAAGCCCAGATGAAGGTAGACCTAGGCTCATCCTGCCTTAATTAACATAGCTACATAAGGCCACCCACCATTGTATTTGCTCTATAATCTCCAAGCAAAGCACAGTTCATAAGGAGTAATGATATTTTGTACAAAATGTGAAAGACATCTCAGGGGAAAATAATCCAACTGCTTGAGACACAAAGTCTTACCCTGGTCTAAAACAGAAGCACAGACTTGCACGTTCACATTCTTTCAAAGTACATCACCTTTTCATGCTAATACATCATACCTTCTTAAAAACTGTGCTTGCCACTTCCTCATGGCCATGAAACTACTAGCACTTCAACCAGCAGACAAACATATGGCTTTTCTGCAAGAAAACCCAAGATTTCACCTCATCTCTGCCCGGGAGGTGTTCTCTAGATTAAGAGCACAGGGAATACAAGGCTTTTCCACTCCTAACTTTGAGAATGGCTGTAGAGGTCCTTTCATGCCTCCAACCACCTGGTTGCTCCTGCACAGCCATAGCTTGTTTTGGGAGATGAACTGGGAAAACAATGCAAGTTAAAAATAACTGAGTGAAACTGAAGAAGTCTTGGCAATTTCTTGATCCAATCTGCTGACAGAGGGACACGCACCATAGGAGATGGTGGTAACTGGAACCACATAAGCCACTACTGACACCAGAAGCACAAACTAAACCACAGCCACCAGCACCTCAGTTAGATTGACTGAACCAAGACCTGCTCCTCACTAATGAGCGCACAGATGCAGTCTTTACCCAGCAGTCAGCACTCACAATATGTATGCAATATTCGGCTGTATGCATCTTCTCTCATACTGGTGCCCCTATCCATCCCACCAGCATGAATCTAACACTGATTTCAAGATAATCTAACACTGTGCTCCAGGGATAAAGCAGCTTTCATTCTAAAAAAATTTAACAAGGCCAGCAAGACCAATTTATGACCAGAAGTCTTTAAAAGTAAGTGTATATGAAAATTTCTATACAATAAAAGTAAGTTATCCAGTGAATGTAATTTACTTAAGCTTATCACACAATCTCTTCCATGAAAATAACAAGGAACATTCAAACCACCCTCCACTGAGTTTTAAAACATTTACAAGACATGAATGATAATTTACAGTGTGTAAACTTCACTGTGAAGGAAGTATTCCAGGTTGCACTCCATCAGTGGTAAGGCACTATCTGACTTTTAAAAGCATCAATTTTTTCCTTTTGTCCAGAGTTGAGCTGTTTAACACAGGTGAAACTGGAGCCAGGGCTTCCAGTTCAGTATCCCTTTTCCAGTAAAACTCATATTCTTTCCAGTCCTCCAGCATTCAGAATTCGGTATTATACTAAGAAACACAGAATTATTGTAAATGTCATTTCGTGGACATGCAGTGAGTTTCAACACGGCCAGAACTCTTTAGAGATATTAATTTAAAAGCCTGAACCAACAGTTTAGGATTACCTCTAAGCTGCAGCTTTCTGAAGTCAATATTTGTAAATCATGTTTCGTGTTTCCAAGGAAACCAAGTGGGTAATACCTCTTGCAAACAGCCTCCTTCAATACACTTTTCATGGCTACAAGGCTCACAGAAGTTATTCTCAGCCTGACAAAGAAGTTATGGTTTTCCTTATATCTTCCCAAAAAAATCAGCATGCAGAGGCAACTGAAGTAATGTACACAGCAAACATCTACAGACATCTCTGTGGAGGCTGGCATCTGAAGCACACATCTTATAACCACTGTATTACTCAGCTTTTGTATGTATTTTTCCCAATGGTAGACCTAAAAGTGTCCTGAGTAAACAGCATTACATTCATTTTGCATGTGTAAAAATGAGGCACTTACAAAATGACTTCCAAACTACCAGTCAGTACATCACTTATAGTGTGTATCCCACCACCTTCTCTAAAAATATTATTATGCATCTCATAGCAAAGTTCAAATGTTAATGAAGATAGAAATCAAATATAGGAACAGAGTAGCATGTTGCAACAGAATGCTGCTTACTAGATCCTTTTTCTACTATTTTTCTTATTTGACAGGTATTTACAACAATTTAAGGCATGACTACTCATTGCATCCTGCAGATATAAAATAAATGGTGAAGTGCACAAAATATACTCAAAGTAATTTTGTAGATGGGATCTTTGGAAGAAGCAAGATTATAAGCTAAGTAGCAATAACATAGTAATCTGTACCTGAAGAAGAAAGGAGGAAAATGTAAAGTCTTAAATAAAAATAACAGATTTATGAATTCCACTTTGATAAATGTGAAGGCTTTAAACTTTTAAACAAGACGCCTGCAACCATATTTTTGTGCTCTTGGCACACTGAAGGCAGATCAAAGCAACACAGAAAATCATTTTCCTGTCTGTTAGAAGTTCTGCAAGACTTCTGTTTCCAAACAGCCAGGTAATGTGGTTTTAAATTATATATTTAGAAAGCATTTTGTGTCCAAACATCCTTGCTGAAAAACAAAGATTCTGAAGCTTCGCCAAAAGAATACAGACTAGAAAAATACGTATCACACCCTCTCATCTGCTCACATCTACCCACAAGACAGCTTCGGCAACTGTTTTAATACACAAAACATACCCAGAGCTCAAGATGCTGCATTTTGCTTACTCAGAGAAACTCAACACTGGCTAAGACATGAATGCTTTTTGGTGGCTCAGAGTAACCAAAGAAACACCAGCCCTCTGAGAACCTCCTCCAGATGTAATATGCATCGAGCCAAACTCATGGACTTCGGCTGTAGCAATTCTCTGCATCCAGCATGAACCTGCAACTTACAAAGACACATATTCAAGAACACCACACAAAATAAAACCCAAAACCTCAAAGGAGCAGCCAGAAGACTCCTGACATTACAAGAGAGGATTGTTCCAACAACAAAAATGAATCCATTGCAAGAGAATCACTTAACACAACATACCAGGCATCAGAGTAGGTACATAAAGTTCTTTGGCAAGAAGTGAAAACCAGTTTCTGTCTTGCAGCAGGTCTCAAAGTTGCCTGCAGAATAAAAAAGCATCATTTTCACAGCTCATGACTAAGATGATAGTAATGGACAAGATGTTCAGGGGATAATAACCAGGGTTGCAATATGAGAAATCCATGTTGCATGGTAAGTACATTCAGCAGCAAGTAGTTTTCAAATTTTTTTAGGCTGGTGAGCAACAAAGGGCTTTCTTTTGCCACCATTTACTCACAAAACACACACCACCTTCGCTTTTTTTGGACCATTTATGTCTTTCTCATACCCCTTAATTTAGACGTTTGTTTCCCCTGCATCCTGTCTTATCCCAGAGAAGGGCAATGTTCACAGAATCCAAGAGCACAACTGGGAAACAGATGGGAAAGAACAGAAATACTTTCCCAAGATCCTGCAGGCAGAACAAACAGGAGGACACATAGAAAAGGCAGACCATACCCAGACTGCAAGAAGAGGAAAGGACCCCTGGGACCCTCCTGCTAGATTGCAATAAAGTCATGGTCACCTCAAACCTCAGCTGTCCCACTCATAGAAGAGCAGGACACAAAAAGCATCTGACACCCTGATCTAAATGAAAGAAATGGAGTCACTTTCCATGTAGGAACTTGTGAGGTACTACAAGCTTTTCCAAAGGTAATACAAGCCACTAGCACTGAGCCACCACGTGCAGCTCCAGCTGCCTATGGCACCAACCCAGAAACAAAGGGGTTACTGCTTCACCACACTGTTTTCAGGAACTGCTGCAATAAATACTCAGCAGAAACTCAGGGCTCCAGGGACCCATAACATGCTATGTCATCTATAGCATGGAAACATAAATTAAGATATGACTGGTTTTTACATTTAGAATTGTGCAATAGAAACTAATTTTGCATTTAAAAAACCCCTAAAAACTCAAAAGTAAAAAACTATAAAAGGGCTAAGAGTTGCATGGAGAAAGCAAGAGCAACATTACAGGTGATGAACAACAAACAAAATCTAAACATTCCACTTGAATAAAAAAAATGAAATCAGTATTAGCCTTTGCTGGGAAAAGATTTTAAGCTAATGACCACAAATGCTTTAGGCTCACATTTCTTCTCCGCCATGCAAAGCACTGCACTCAGATGACAAAGCTCAAAAGTTCTGTGTTGAGATGTTCATGAGCTTCATTCAGGAGCCTTGCACATCACTGCCGGATAGTACAGGCCTATTTCTTAATAAATTGGTGGTGCCTAAAGAACATAAAGATCATAAACAGTAGCAAGCTCAACTGAGGAAAGTGAAAGCATCCCACTGGAAGCCTCAACAGACACTGCACTGAGGAACAGTCTGTCAAGGAGGAGGAACTGGAGCAAATGCTGGGACTAACAAACTACCAGAAGTCAGTCTTATCTTAATCTGGATCTTATAAAAGTGGTATCTCTTTCCTCACAGGCTAATTTGTTTTGCAGTAGCAGTGCATGAGGTGATTGTAGAAACAGCCTTGTAACGTATTTTGTTTTCCTTTTTTAAAACACAAATAAGTAAACACCCATTTGGGCCTCTCTCAAGAACACAGAGATATTCTTTCATCAGAGAGTCTCCATCGTGCTGAGATGTATTTCTAGTGCTCTTTACCTGGTTCATTTTGCTCTCACGCAGCTCGAAGCATTAAAAAAACCTTTGCTCTAACCATCACTTTCCAGTTTTCTAACTTGCTGCACAAGGCTAGACTGCACAATGGTCCTTGTTTCCAGCCCTGATCCTTCTCACAGGATCTGCACTAGTTACGTCAATTTGCAAAAAGAAAGCAAAACAGCCAACAAGCTTCCTTCTCCCTCTCTGAGGAAGAAGCAAATTACATTTCCAACTGTACTGCTTTTTGATAGCTCTGTGTCCTACATCATTTTGCCTGGCTCCATGACAAATACAAATAGAAAGGAAGTTAACACACTGAATGAAATTACACAATGAAAAAAATGAAAAGCAAAAAAATTTTGCTTAAATCTTTAGTTGCTATTTCAAGAAGTTAGGGAGACGGCAGGAAAAAAAAGGGACAAAGTCACATCTTTAGTTTCCCTGTAAACTAAGGTTACTTATGAACACAGTTTTAAAGTCGGAATACGCAGAAATTAAGTTTTATTTAGATAATTGCATTTCTTTGAAAAGA
>VWYP01016658.1:114469-134272 GCA_013400435.1 Pycnonotus jocosus | reverse complement strand
GGACCTGTGGGTCCTGGTGAACAAGTTCAGCGTGAGTGAGCAGTGTGCTGCTGAAGCAAAGCAAGCCCACGGGATGCTGGGTTGCATCAAAAGGACACCACCAGCAGAGATAAAGAAGTCATTGTCCTACTCTACTTAGTGCCTGTCAGGCCACACTTGGAATGATGTGTTTTGTACTCACTATGCAATAAGATGTGGACAGGATAGAGAGGGTCTAGAGAGGGGCCACATGTGCCATGTGAGGAAAGACTGAGAGTTGGGTTTGTTCAGCCTTGAGGAAAGAAGGCTCAGGGGAGACTTTATCACCATGTTCCAGTATTTACAGGATGGCTACAAAGAAGAAAGAGACTCTCTTTTTACAATTAGTGATATAGAACACCCAAGAGATAATGGGTACAAGTCACTCCTGGGGAGATTCCAATTTGACACAAACATTTTTCATTATGAGAACAATCAACAATTGGAATAATTCCCCCAGGAAAGCAGCCTTCTGAGCTTTGCACGCTTTTGAGATCCAGCTGGACAGGATGCTGGGCTGCCTTGTCTAGACTGTGGTTTTGCCAAGAAAGTTTGAACCAGATGAACCTTGAGGTCCCTTCCAACCTGGAATTTTATGATTCTGTGAAGATCTGATGTTTTCCTGGAGCTGAAACCATCCATGAATCTTCACCTTTAAGAAGCAGCTAAGGAACAGCTCCTACTCTCTTCTCTTCCTACCCCCATGCCATCCCAAAGCTCTAACAGCTGACTGCATCAGTTTTGCCAGCTTTCCTCCTCAGTCCTAAAGTTTATAACTGGAAATGGCATCATCTCTAAGGTAAGGACAGACTCCATAAGACATTGAAGGAGAGAACAAAATTAATGGTAAACCTTTTAAAACCCTCAAGGCTTTAAACTCTGGTAGTACTGCTTCTTGGGTACCACAAAAAAAGCTGAGCGGTTGTTTGTATAAACAACATGCTGTCTTTGTATATGACTTTTGACTCCTTTTTCCTTATCCTACTCCCAAATTAGCATTGCCAAATTCTCACTAGCCTTCCTTCCCTAGTGTCTCACAAGCATGAAGCATCACTAGACTCCGGTTGTCTTTCCCTTCATTTTCTTAAGTGTACTTCATACACTTTTCTTGTTTAGTTTTCAAGAAAGTGAGTTCTGCTGTAGCTGTTCCGCACAGATTTCCCTTCCCCCACGTCCGACAGTTTAGGTAGCATCCTATAAGCAGTCACATCTCCAAGGACAATTTTTTGGAGGTTTCTAAGGCTAATTCAACTGCTCACGCTAGACTACAGCACCTGTGTTGCTTCCTGATGTGTCCTGTTTTGGACCCCTGCACACTAAGGCAAAACAGTAATTTTGTTCACATTCTGTAATGCAGATCAGAGCTGTGGGTCTGGGTCCTCATTCTCTTCCTCAGCACCTTACCTCAGTGTCCAAAGTCTGTTTTAGAAGCAGCTGAATAATGATGATGGCCTTAGGCAGAGGATTCAGGTGAAACACCCTCCATTGTCTGACTGTGATCAAGTTGAGTTTGACTCTTTGCAGGCTCCTTCATAAAGCTGAGACAATTGTTTTCATCCAGTGCTCTGATTTTTTGAATCTACCCTCTGACCTGGCTTTACTCAGTGAGGCTGGCTGTAGAATTAGTCTCACAAACAAACAGTGCACATTCTCCTCTGCTGAGTTTTTCTTCAGCTCCGCATCTCCTCAGGGCAGTAAATTACAGCATTTCTTTCTGGGAGTCTTCAGGAAGAAACAATTGGATTTGTTCAGATCTATCTTACCTTGTAAAAGCAATGTTCTTTCTTGATTTTCCAGCTCTCTAGGAACATGAGAATATCTGTACTGGGGGCATTTAGTCTAATATCCTATTTCCAGTAGTAGTCACAAGGCTGTGGCAAGTCTGCTTGAAGAAATGGCCCATAGAGCCAGCAAAGGCAAAAGGAGACACTATCAGGAGTCTGTGAACATGGCCATTTTCAACCATCTCTCCTCATGTGTCCTCAGCAGTCATACCTCTTTTAATAGCAACACTGAAAATGCATTCCTGCTTATTTGCTTTAACATCTCTCCATGGTCAATGAGTTTGTGCTTGAGCCTACTGATCCAGTGTGCCTCCAGAAGCTGCCTGCAGTGAGTTCCAGAAGTCCTGGGAATAACCTCTACATCTCCAAACTGAAGGTCCAGCCTCTTTAAATGTTTTCTTACAAAGGCAGGTGCTTATTCACTTGACTTTTTTAGTAAAACTTCTCCACCTTTACTCCCTTTTATTAGATGCAGTGAACAGGACAGTAGACTGCACTTAAGATCATTGTAGTTATGCAAAGTCTTTCTAGGGCCAAAAGTCTTGTTCTTTCATGATGATTCCCCACATTTTGTTGGCTAAATGTGCACCAGTCAGTGGAAAACAGTTTCAGGGAGCTGTCAGTGGTATCTCCAAAACCTCTCTTGAGTTATAACTGCAGGTCCTAAGTTCAGCATCATGTACACGAAAGATTAGATTATTTTTCTCTCCAAAATGCATAAGGTATATTTTCTGACCCTGAATCTCATCTATTCCCACTTGCACCACACAGACACACATTTGTACAAGTTTCTTGTCATCAGGTAAGCATTTTGCTGCTGGAAAGATTCCAACTACCTCCACCATTGTGAAGATTTCAGTGTTCCTTTTCCAGGGAATTGATGAAGACATTGAAAACGGCTGATCTCAGGACTGGTTCTTAGGTAAGCTCTTCAGCAGTCCACATCCTAAGAAGTCACCATTAAGCCAACCATCTGCCTTCTACCCTTTAAATCCAAAGGAGCTTTTCTTCAGTATACCCTTGAATACCATCCACTTGGAGCATTATAAAACAACTTTTTAAAATCCAGGTGAATGAGGCTGATTGGATCTCCAGTATTCGTGTGCTTATTGAGACCCCCACAGAAGTGCAGAAGGCTAGACCAGAGGTTTTCCATTATGGAAGCTTTGCTGGTTCTTTCCCAGCTGGTTATGTTCATCCTGTACTCTAAGAACCTATTTTATAAAGCAAAGTCCTTCTTGCCAGGGGTGGGAGGAAGAGTCTGTGTTTCCCAGAACCTTCTCTGAGCTTTAATTTGGGATGGGACCAACCCTAGCATACAGCACTGTGTACGTGCCGCTGTGTTTTTGTGGCATTCCTGCCAAGGTATGGGATGTGTTGCACAGCCACATTTCCACTGGGTTGGGAGCAGATGTCTTCCCATCATCTTCATCAGCAAAAAGAAAAAAAAAAAAAATTTAATTGAGCTTCTCTGCCATGACTTTTTTTATTCCTTAATGTCCTTTCTACATCTTGGTCACCCAATCATTTCACAATTCCTACAGCTCCCCACCTTTGAGTATTTACATAACATTCTTGCTGTCAGCATAAACATCCATTCCAAAGTGCTCCTCTAATTCTTATTTTGCCCTCTTAATTTCCTGTTTATAGTTGACCTGAATTGCTTTATGGCCATTCTCGTTCTCATTTGAGCATTACCATTTTTAAGTATTGGCTTCTGTTAACATATAGTGCATCCATTCTTTACAGATTTTTCCTGTCTCCAGGTGTAAATCCCTCCTTTCTACCCAAAGACTCATCCACCTACTGGCACTCAGGACCTCTATTTGCCTCCATGGTTTCTCACAAGAAACTAGAAGTACTCTGAAAAAGTCAGGATAGAGGTCTTGGACTACAGTCTTGTTCTTAATAGCAGATCTTATCCCAAGCTTACCGTCCTACCCTTCCCTACCATTTGGTGCCAGCATTTCTGTACACCTGGGGTCTTCTTCTTGCACCCTTAAGTACCCTTCCTCGGCATCAAACTTCACCGCCTTGGTGCCCAGCAAGCAAGTGTCCACGCTGCCCTCTCAGCCACCACAATCCCAGCTGTTTGTTTGCAGTCAGAAACCCACTACCACCACCTCCTTCTTCTTGTTCTTGAAGGTCCTCTTTACCACTGGATTGTATTTAGTGCAAGAGAACATTAATATGAGCTGGAAGCCAAATCTCATCAGTGACAATAGCTCTTTCCTTCCACCAGGACACTGGTCTTCCTGGAAAAATATCTAAAAATCCTGACCAGACCGGAAGTGTGCAGGAGAGTGAAGAGAGAGCATCTTTATCTGTCCTACAATTAACAAACAACCAGCACAGACCACCCATGGTCCTTCCTGACTCTCTTCAAAGAAAGGGCTCTATGCAGGCTTTCTGGTTTGGATGGAAACACAGTGGTGGTTCTCTCCACTGTTATGTGTTCCTAACATGCATGGCTCAACAGCACCTGGGGCCTACCCCAGAGGAGGTCTTGTTTCACTGACACAGTACATACAAAGTACTCTTTGAATGATACTTTATTAAATTCTTTTCCAGTGGTCATTTTCCTTGATATCCTGCTCTTGCAGAGGGGTCTTGCCAGGAGTTTTGGGGGTTTTTTTCATGCAACTATAGATTTTAGAGAAATTAACCTGGCAAATGAAACAAGGAATAATAGTAAATGGGCTTCATAGACTGTGCAATGAAAAGATGTTCTTGCACTTTATAAGTGTTTTAATAGTATGGAACTTTCTGTTTTCCTTTCTTTAAAGAATTCTGATTTCTCATCTGATAACAAAGCAATGTTTGATCCTCTCTGTGCATTCATCACCATGGTACCAAAGTGCCCTACAGAGAAATAAGGCATGTGGTTGGCAGTCTTTTCCTTGAGACTTTCAACAGAAGTGGCCCCTGAAGGATTTTGACAGCCTGCCTGTTTCAACCTATTAGTATTATTAGTATTACATTGGCATATATACATCAATGAAACAAACCCAAAGATTTCTGAGTTGCCTGGATGCCACTGTAACAGATGGCTGGGAATAGGAAAATAGCCCAGAAAGCATTTCTGCATGCAGTAGTACTGCTAGTTGAAACAAACCTGAAAGTGTTTGTTCACCCTGAAGACATTATCAGATGCTTTAGCGGATTGAACCATCACTGATAATGTGGCAGAGTTAGTGAAGCACTAAATTATTGGCAGTTTCAGAGATAGGTTTCAAATGTCCTGGGTTGAGCTTGTTACTAAAGAGATTGGCATGAACCTATTGCAGTGTCCCTGAGACTGCCCATCATCCTTGAGGATACAAGTTCCTTTGGACTGACAGACAGGACACCCAGCAACATGTGAAAGTGCACATTCACATTCATGAAATTCAGTAGCAACAGGCCAGAAAAGGAGCCTCCAACAACAGATGGGAACGCTTTTTGATTAAAAAAACTTTTCTAGTTCTCTTTCTCTTTTACCACATCTCCCTACCCTCCAACCCCACCCCCTGCCACATTTTTCACCCCGGCTTCTCGGATGCTGCGCAATCAGTACACAGAATTTATGTAACTCTTCCCATTCTGCTTATTCCAGTTGATGGCAGACACATGTAACAACTGCATTCAAAGAGAGGATTCTGTAATTTATTTTCTGAAAGAAGAACTTTCTTTCTGCTTTGTGCTCATCTGGCTGAAGGTGGACCTTGAGTTTATAAGTATTTTCATTTATCATTGTCCTCCCCTTTCTACCCTACATCTGTTTTTTTCCTCCCAGAAGCTACAGTGCAGATCAAGTGCCACAAGATTAAATTTAGTGGCAGTTCAGTTTCCAGAAGGTGGAGACAGTTCAGTTTCCAGAAGAAGGTGGATATAACTGATATGGTGGAAACAACAATTAGTCAGAGAAGAAATATGCACATGCTTATCTGCAAGGTACCTTTTTTTAGTTAAGCAACATGAACGCAGATGTAAGCAGATGCAAGGGAGCAAATACTGTGGATAAAGTTAAGCAACTGATCTGCTATGAAACCTGATCTGCTATGAAACATGGTGAGAAAAGAATTAGGAAAACAGAAAAGCATCATTTTAAATTTTCAAAGGACTCTTTGAAACCTTGACACCATGTTAGGCAGTGTGTGGTGTACGTTACAGATAGTTCAGTTGCATCTCATAAACATGTTTGAAGGCTTCATTTTTCCACATGCCATTTTGCAACAGCTAGCATGTTGGGTTTTTTCTTTATTTCTCCCTGACTAATACAAAATTCTTGAGTGGGTTGGCTGTGAATTCCCATCTTTCTAAGCAGAAAGCATCCAATTCTGCTTTTTTTGCCACATTTTGAAGAGCTAGACGTGAGACACAGTGGGGACCTGAGCTGAGAGAATTAATTTCTGAATCTGATGGGGATCTGAGTTACAGCGAATCTGGGTGGTCCTGTGAAGAGATGAACATCATCAATATCCCTTCATTAAATGCTACTTCTCATTTTGTGAAAGGCAAGAAAGCCCTAGATTCATGGTCACAAAACTTACTCTGGATCTCAGGACTCTGAGAATCAGGCATTTCCATTCTCCCCATGCCTACAACAAAGAGGTAGACACAGAAGCTGGGCAGAAGAACAGTGAGAAATTAGTCAGGTTTCTAGCAGAATTCCTAACTAATTCCAGTGAAATAATCTGCAGAAATTATTTCCATCTGAAAGAATAGACAAAACTGATAAAATCATGTCTGTCTCTCAGCACACCTAGCTGGAGTTGTTTATGGTCTAGCAGCTCTTAATTGTCTCCCATCCCTGCCACTATCTTGCACATAACAGCATATCTCCTCCTTTTATTAATCTGTCAATAATTTTGTTGTTCTTGTTGCAGCTCTGTGGGCACTGTGCAAATGATGGTAATCAGACTGGATATCCCAACCTAAGCTGAATAAAGAGTTACCAGGG
This sequence comes from Pycnonotus jocosus, assembly GCA_013400435.1. Classification (NCBI taxonomy): domain Eukaryota; kingdom Metazoa; phylum Chordata; class Aves; order Passeriformes; family Pycnonotidae; genus Pycnonotus; species Pycnonotus jocosus. The sequence goes on along the minus strand of VWYP01016658.1, from coordinate 127,528 downwards.
GAAGAGTAAAGACAGTAAATTGGCTTCAGTGGGGACATACAAGCTTGGCACCACCTCAAGGGAGCAATTATAAAAACCAGCATTCCAGATCCCAAGGAAGAAGTTACAAATACATTAAGTGATCCAAAATACTAAGGAATGAAACCAATACTTGGAAAGGGTGGGATGGGGAGAAGAAGGGAGCCCGCTCCAATACCCAAACTAGATTCACTTTGACAAGTGCTAATCTGGTGAGTAGTAAACACAACCATATTTCTAAAGAAGAATTTTGAAAGATCAATGAACATCACAGAAATGTAAGCTTCTTGGTTACTTAGAAACAGAGCTCAATGATTCAGAGCCATTTCTTAAACCAATCTTTGCTTTATACAGTATCACTTCAGTGCAGGTAATAGAAGAGTGATTCAGTCTGTCTGACACAGACTATCAAGCTCTGTACTTACCCCGTTCCTTCCCATCTCCTTCATTTCCTTCTCTGAAGCAATGTTATTTGTGAATTCTGGATTGGATCCCAGCCAGGAAATCTGAAAATGCAGTCTCATATTTCCTAAATCCATAAAGAGGAAACTATTCAGACAACTGATGCACCTTCAGGGCAGAACATTAAATTGATCCTTTGGCAAGGAACACCATGTGTAACTTTACACAGCAATTCCCATAAATACTACTAAGATTATCAGCCAAAGCATAGATTTTCTTGAGTTGTGGTTGTCTTTTAGGAGCAGCTATGAGAACAGTTTGTACTGTATGCAGGTACTTGTCCAGTCTGTTCTATCTGTTCCCGCCTGCCCATCACCCCCAAATCTGTGCCTTGCAAAGAGCTGGTGACAATGCCTCATCATGTATAGCCAAGGTGACTGCTTTACTGGAGCATGGCAAATCACCCAGTGAAAATGGCACTGGTGGGTAGTCAGAAGGGAATGGCTCAGATATTCTCCTGACATGACTGAGTGGAAGGGAAGTAGCTGTTGCTTCTTATGTCTCCATTATTTTCTTCTAAGTGTTGAAAGATCTCAGGGTAAGTTGTGAGGGGTCTTTCTGGGGCAGATGAAGCCTTGATGTCCTTCTTGTACTTTCTCAGCTGAGGGAGTGGCCTCCCCTGGAACGCTGTATGTTCCAGCTCCCCCTTTTCAGTCCCTAGACATTTTCAGTCAGGTTACATCTCTGGTTCAGCACTGTATGCAGCTGTGTGTACATGCAGAATTGCACAAGTATTCCCACACACATTCCAGGTCTGAGTTAGTGTTTGAACTGCAGACCAAACTAGGCCGTTTTCTGAGTTGTCTCCATCATTCTGCTGAAAGTTACTGTTCCCAAAGCATTTTGCTTGGAATTTAAATGTAGTGTATACAAGCTTTGAAAAGAGCATTTCCCATAATTTTTAAAAGAAAGTATTAAAAGATTAGCATATGTTATTAAAATCTTTATTTTATTAGTACCTTTTCCTGAAAACTCTTGTGGCTGCCACTATGCATGATTTCATGGAATGAGATTTTTCCTCCCTGAGTAACATAAACAAAACTCTTCAGATTTTTCAGCATTAAATTTATGACCCTGTATTCTAATGCCCATTTTTACCTCTTGGCCCCTCTGTGGTAACTGGTTACCAGTTACATGATAGAGTAGCCTTAGGAAATTCATTCTGATGAAACATTCTTTGTGATCAGGATGAGTTAAGTGTTTGTTTTAACTATGGATGAAGGGTACATTTTTGGACATGCTTGGCTATTTTTTCGCTTGTTTTTAAGTTATTTACCAGGCAACAATGACACGCAATGTCATCATCCATAACAACATCTGCTGGTATTGAAACACTCCTCTCAGCAGATGCCTCCAAACCGGTATTTGGTGGCATAGCTTCGGTGAAATTCTTAAGATTCAGTGATTTGAGAAGGCAGTTAAATGGGTTTCCTCAGTTCATGTGCATCTCTCTCATGTGCATCACTCTACTCCAAGGGATGTGGAGATTTGGATCAAATTCAGCATGGCAACTGATGTTCTCATGATCAGGAATTTAGCTGGCACATTACAAAATCTTTCAATGCAGGCTTTCAGTTTTGAGTGGGCTGGTGATATCTGCATTTTCAAATTCCTGCTAGCATTTGAAATCAGGAATACCATTGCTCTGAAATTCCACCTCCAGAGAGATACCAAATTTCTCCAAAAGTACAGCATGAAGGATGAGGATGCCTCTCCTATTCAGACTCATTCATCCTTCCTTAACACAAGGCTCTGAAGGAGTTAAATCCTCAGTCTAGTAAAGATTGTGGTCTTGCCAATATTTTCTTTTCTTTTTTTTCTTTTTTTTTTTTTCCTAAGGTGCCAGACATAAAAATAAAGAAGATGTATCAGCACACTTCCTTAAAAGCTGAGCTTCCTGATTAAGAATAAATGCAGGATATACAGTGTATTTCATGCTAAAATGCATTCCCTTCTAGAATTTCATGAATACAATTAGCCATTAGTGAGATCTCCACATACACAGAGGACTCAGATCAGGAAATAATAGAAACAGCTACATACTGCTAAAATGTGGAGAGGGACAAAACCAAAAAACAAGAGCCAACTGTTGTGTTAGTATTGTCCTGATACTGCTCCATGTCTGTCTCTAGTCAGGCTGAGAAGAGAGGATGAGTGATCACGTAGTAAAATGCCCAGCAGGAGCTACAACTCAATGTGTTTGTACCCTTTATCACCGTGCAGTGGTGATGGCTGATCCTGGAATGCTGCATTTCACCAGTTTAGTCCAGGATACCTACATGTCACTGCTTTTTAGGAGTACCTCAAACATTCATGAATTAGAATTATTTCAGCAAAATATGAACAGAACTATTTCAGGAAATTCTTTCATCTTTTTGATATCCAAGTACTAAAAATACCAGTGACAAACCTTGAGCACTCAAGTGTGTGGAATTTGAAAGGTCCCGACATTTGGTGCTGCTTGGAGCCATCTCAGTGTACAGGAACCTGTTCTGGTTTTTTCTTTTGTGGTTTCTTTTTCCCTGCAGCTTTTCCCTTATTGGGTGTGGGAAGAACTTCTATTGGATTGATAAGTGCAACATGTACATGACTACCTGATTCTGCTTCTTTACACTTGTGTTGTATAGAGAACCTGGCTGCTACCAGGTTTAAGACATTCTTCAGTGCTTGGGGTTAGCTTGGGGCTACCTGAATCTGGTGCTTTGAGGAAAGTCTTCTCTATGTACTTTTTACATCCTATTGAGTGAATTGTAAGGTTTTCCATTTTAATGTGTTGTACAAATAATCATTGTATCTTCCAGCAGTACTTGCAGATATTTCTGACACCCTGGTGAGGAGACAGGCTCTATGATGTCAAGGTTAAAATAGGTAGATACATGTTGGATTTGTGACTCTGGAGGTAGTGTCGTACCTTGGACTAAGTAATAGGAAATTTATAGATTGATGTCCAGAACATCCACTCTGTCTATTTCAGGTCCAAAATGGATAGTTTCAGGGGAGTTCCTGATATACAAATAAATATGTACAACTCTCCTTTCCTGAATTACAAAGAAACATCTCCCCACATACTTCAGAGTATTTTTAAAATCAGGATTTAATTTTGTTGTCTGTGTTTTAGTGCTACAGCTGGTTCTTATGCCTGGTGCTTTTTTCTTCTCCCACTGAGTCTAATTTCCTCAAAACAGAAACAAATCATATAACTCTCTCCATGATCATGCTGCAATGATGCTGTCATAATTATTTCTGTCTTCTGTTGTACAAGCCATATTAAATAGCGGCTATTATAAGGTTTTTCAAGCCTGCCATTTTTTTGCCATTCATCATAATGCCTTTAAAGTGTACTCTGCCCAAATTCTGGATCCAGTAAATCAGAAACAGAGGATAGCTCTAGGAAAAGAAAGAAGCCTAAGGAGGAAAGTAAAACATCCTGGTAGAACCTGCTTGAAATCCAGCTATGTTCCTATGTTGAGGCAAGGATGAGAAGTTTGTTCCTCAGTAATAGACTGCAATGTTCCGTTCTGAAAAAATCTCTGGTGGACATATGATCTGAGGTTATACGGTAAATGTCTGGAAGAGTTTCTGGCATGTATTGAGATTGGATACAGAAATGAGCAGGACCAAAAGTTATCTTCTCAATGTGCCGTTTCTTTCTGCTTGCCTTGGTGAATGGGATTGTCTGTTTTCACATCCTAGTTACACTCAAGAGAATATTTGTATGAGCTGAGCTGGAAAGGCTGTGTGCAAGCTAGTAGTGCCATGCCAGTACTCACTAGAAAAAAGCATCAAACAGGATACCAATTCCTCTCTGAAATATCTTTTTCTGAACTGGGTTTGGGCCTTTTTTTTCACTCCAAAATTGCCCCTTCCTTGCTTTTTTGTCTCCTTTCAGAAATGCTGTGCTTCCCATGCTAGTTCCTACTTGGATCACAAGCCTCTGTTTGTTGATTTTCATTCTGATGGTCTCTCCATAAAATTAAATGCAGAGCTCAAGGCCACTGTATAAAGCAATCATGTTTGCATCTTGAATGGGCACATCTCTAAATGTTCATGATATTGTATGAACATGCATAGCACTAAAATTTCCTGCCTCTCCACTACCTCCCAAGATCATTACACACCAGACTAGAGAAAGATACAGTTTTTCTAAAATTTACAGTTATAACTGAAGTTTACTTCAATACTTTAGTTGTCCTGATCTCTACTTGGCTTATTTAATCGATCCTAACATCAGCTGTCTTTGAAGATTTCTGATATATATATAATTTTTTTTTTTAATGTTTCACTGTATGGCCTCCAGGCTCAGACTCTTATTTACAGACTCTTTATTCACTTTTTTTCGACAAGCAGGTTTTGCATTAGTTTGCTCAAAACCTGAAAGTAGCATTAAGGATTAAAGAAATCTAAAATTCATCATCTACAGCTCCTCAAGTGTGAATTTAATATGAGAGAAAACTGACTGTTATTGCTGCCAGAGTATATGGCTCTGAAACCATTCAGCAGGGCCACAGTGAATTTGATTTATATCTGAAAAGGATGCCTGTTGACAAAAATGCATCAGCCCATTTCTCAAGGGAAAATCAAAACCATTCTTTTCCAGGATTTACATATAGAGCTTTGGAAAGCATTTATTTTACAAACAAAACCAGGAATATTTCTTCCTCTGTGCTGCACTCATCAACTCAGTATTCTAATAGATTTAACAAGAGGCACCAGTAAAACCATGGTTTGACCAGAGCAAATTATTTATAATGAATGCTTACAAACTAGATTAATTTAGTCTCATTCCTCTCAAAGGGACTGGTTTCCCTATGGGGGTGTTTCACCCATTGTTAACCATGAAAAAGTCATCTTTGAGTGACCAGCTTCATCAGAGGTCACATCCAGAGAGAGGTGTACATTACACTGCTTCCTACTTCCTCCTATTGCTCTTGGAGTAGTTGCAGAAAAGTACTTGGGATTTTATTATCTGAACTATGGCATCAGTTATAATTAATGTGAAAATGTTTGTTTCCTGGCAGGATGATGCCATGTCTCAGGATGTGGGTAAACTGATCATGATGATGGTATCCTTTTAGGTGAGGAAAACTTGGAAGAATAGCTGAGGAAGCCACACATGCTTTTATTTCTTCCGTAAATTGTGGCAATTTAAAGCCAGGTAGCAGAGAGAGTTACAAATCTTAAACTAATAATATTGGTTTTCCTTTCTGGAACACACAGCCCTCTACAAAACATTGCTCTGAGAAAAATATTAGACATCTGCTAAGCTGTGCTTAACTGAAGTATTTATGTTACTCTTAGACTGAATTAAGCAGGGTGACATATAGCAAATACATAGGAATAGTCATATGATTTACTAATTTTCACCATCACTACAGTTATTCTTCTAATCTTACATACTGAAATTAAAGTGCTTTAGCAGAAGCCCTAACATTGTCTCTTAAGCTTTTAGAAGCTACTCTTGTACATTTTAGAGAGCATATTTACATACTGAGTTTTTAGACAGATACATAGATATAGATTCCTGTCTGTACTTTGGTAGATAAAAGTATTTTTTTGCATTTTAAAGAAACCAGATGGGAAAAAAAGAATGTAGTAAAAGAGAATCCAATTTCTTTCTCCATTTAAGGAATCATGGTCAGGATCTAATGATCTGTAATTTGGGAAAGGATAACTACTGATCAAAGCAGCTGCAAAATTACATGTAAGACAGGGAACACAGTTTCAAGGACTCTGATACCTTTCATCTTCTTTTATCATCTCTGGATAAGGTGAGGAGTGTCCAGGAGGGCATATTCTAAAGTGTGTACCCTCAGCCAGTTTGCTGATGACACAAACTGGGAAGAGTGGCTGACACACCCAGAGGGTTGTGTTGCCATCCAGAGGGATCTGGGCAGGCTGGAGAAATGGGCTAATGGGAACATCATGAAGTTCAACAAGGGGAAGTATAAAGTCCTGCAGCTAGGAAGGAGCAGCCCCAGGCATCAATAGGTCCTGGGGGATGCCAAGCTGAAAAGATGCTTTGCAGAACAGGACCTGGGTCAAACACAAGCCAGCAGTGTGTCCTTGCCTCTGGGGCAGCTAATGGTATCCTGGGCTGCATCAGGAAAAGTGCTGCCAGCAGGTCCAGGGAGGTGATTGCCCTCTCTGCTTAGCACTGGGAAAGCCTCACCTTGTGTGCTCTGTCCAGGTCTGGGGATCCTCAGTACAAGAGGCCCTAAGACATAGTGGGGAGAACCTAATGAGGGGCCACAAATATGACAGAGGGACTGGATCATCTCTCTGTAAGGAAAAGATGAGAGAGCTATGGCTGTTCAGCCTGGAAAAGAGAAGGCTCAGGGGGATTTTATCCATGTGGTAAGTATCCAAAGAGACGATGCAAAGAGGACAGAGCCAGTCTCTCTTCATTGGTGAAAGAGAACCAGAGGCAGTGGGCATATACTCAAATACAGGAGGTTCATTCTGAACATCAAGAAACAATTTTTCACTGTGGAGGTGACCAAGCACTGGCACAGATTGTCCAGGAGAGTTGTGGAGCCTCCATCCTTGGAGATACTCAAAAGCCGTCTGGACATAGTCCTGGGCAACCAGCTCTGGGTGTCACTTGCTTGAGCAGCAGAGACTTGACCAAAGGACCTCCAGAGGACCCTTCCAACCTCAGGCATTGGGTGACTCGGTGAGAATCCCAGGCTAGGCTGACATTATTAGAATTCCAAAACAGTCCCTTGCTTTCCATCTCATTTGAGCAAGTGAATTCTGCTTGAGGGCCCATTGAGGGAAGCAGAACGGGAGGCAGGAGGAGATCTATGACTGCAGGAATATCTATGTGTTCTAGATACTAAATCACCTGGTTCTTGGAGTGAGAATGAAAAGTGTAGGAGCCTGTGAGAGGTCAAAATTACAGCCAGCAGCTCTAAAGGGACACAAAAAGGATAGAGCCTGTCCACAAGGATTACTGAGAAATATTTTCTCACAAGGGTGGTTTCATGAGATCAGATGCCACTTCTTTACACCTTCCCAAACAGCATTGTCTGAATGCTTGAGAGATCTCCAGGGATTCACTGCCTTTAGAGTGGCCATTTCTTCACTATATTGACTACAAAAGCATTAAAGGAAGCATCAAGTGCCAGAGAAAAGAAAGACTTGTGGGAGATGCTGTAGAAGCAGTATTAGAGAAGGTGGCAGTAGGTCACAGAACTTAAACACAAGATGAGAGAGATACAAGATTTTTTTTAATTAAAAAGCCACTAGTGTTTGTCTAGGCAAATCCTTCATGCTCATTTGAAACCATATTTAACAAGAGATTTCAAAGGATCAGTGGTACAGGAGTTTAAAGAAAAAGATCCTGCAAACATGTGAGAAGAGCTTTTTCAGTGAGATGATTAAGAGGACTAAATTGAGGAGAAAAAGGGGTTTTTTTTCAATTTTGCTACAGATTTTCACTGTTCTGCACCTTGTTCTGCTCAGGTTGGGCTTAGCTACTTGATTTGATCTTCATTACCATACTAATTTCCAGTTATTCTACAACTGGGAGAAAACTTCTCAGGCAAAGATTTATGAATGCAGAGTTCAGACCAAGCTCACCTCAGTCCTTGCTGCCTGTGTAAAATACTGCCAGGCCAGAATGGTAGCTTTTAAATCCAATTCTTTTGACACAAATGTGTCAAATGGGAAGAACTCACCCTTGCACTTTGACATATCAAAATCTATAGTTCAATTAGGACAAAATTTGACAGTAGAGCATTGTTCTAGCATTAATAACTGTTGTAGCTTGGTGTAATGTGAGACAATATTGCTAGTCATAACATGAAAGTTCCACAAGTCTTTCTCGAACTGGCAGAAGAGAAAGCATGACAGGTTTTTCAGCCCATGAATTTTGGGAGAGGAGTGAAAAGAATTGGAGAGGGCCTATGAACTGACTTTGACAATTACAAGATTAAATGGAGACACATGTCTTAGTTCTATATAGATTTTATCAGTGTACAGAATAGCCCATCAGACTGCATTTTCCACATTTTCACCAATTTTACACATCTTTTTGCAATTAACACATGGTTCAAAGACTGAAATAAAAAAAAATTGATACTTTATGTTTATGTCATCTGGCATTCATCCATAATTTCTCCCTGAATTATTCCATGTTGTCTGGGAACAGCATTTGACAACAGCAGTCTTCAAAGGGTTAGTCCTGCAGGAGCTGTGTAAAGCAGATCCTGCAGACTCTTACATGGATAGTGCTGATTTAGTCAGATGATGATTAACTAGGAGAGCTGATCCAAAACAATTGAAGTAATGTAATGTCTTTTTAATGATTTCATGCTGCTAGGCAGAAGTACCTGATTTTGTGGCATAATGCATAAGAGCTGGGTGTCCATCCAATACCACGGGATCTTCAGCACTCCACTCATCCACGTTACACGTGTGCAGGAAAACCTCTTCTACCTGTAAGAGACCCTTCCACAAAACTAGTGTCTAAGAATGCAGAAACAATAAAAGGTGCATTTTTTCTTAATGTCAGTAACATTGAGATTTTCAGTGTATATTAGCTTGGAGAAATTCTACATTGATACCAAATCTGAATTATAGTTTTTCTAATAAATGTGGATTTCTTACCAGTTATAGTGATCCAGGTGATCTTATATTCCTAAGCCTGTTGAGTCATATTTTTTTCCATCAGCATTAACAAAAAATCATGGAAATGAAACCAAAGAGGACTATTGTTAGAAAAGCATCTACTCATTGAAGTAGTGGCAAAATTTAGCTGTTAAAAAAGAAATAATGATTATTTAGGCATTATTGAATATTTTTATAATTATTGTGACACTGTATCCTACAAGCAGGAAAAAATTTCTGGAATGTAAAATTTTGATATTATGACAGTGGTTTGTTAGCACTTAGCTAAAAGTTATGGTAAATATAAACAAGACCAGTCCTACATCTGCCACATATTGTCGTAATTCAAGGTTTATGAAAATACATTGAGTGATATCAGCCTTTGGCAAAGCATTACTGATGTGAATGTCTGCCTCACATAGTCTGGCACAGCAGCAAAATACTGGGCTGAGGCTCAACCCAAAGTCTATTGTACAGCTCTGCTGAAATTACTTGCAAGAAATTAAAATGTGCAGCTGCACAGTCATTGTTTTGTACAGCAGCTTAGCATTGTGAAACAGGGAATTCCAGGGGATGTACAGAAGCATTTGTGCAATTGTGAGACACATTGCTCAGCTTTAATCTAGATGTACAGTGAAGCCAAGGTACAAAACATACAAAGAGATCCTCATAGATGTGGCAAACCGATGTGTTTGAGCAAAGGCTCTGGCTACTCTGCAGGTGCTGCTCTCTGTAGCTGATGGAAGGCTTCCAGCCACACAGACTGTGCTGTCTCATGTGGCAGGTAGTGTTTATACCACCTCAAAGATTGGTGCTGATGATGTGGGGCAGGTATACAAGGTGAACTCCTCAGGAGTAACCCCATTCCCTAACAATATGAGCCATGGGTGATATCTTTACTGTCCTATATGTCTGGTTCCCTTTGCAAAGACCTAGGAGCGCAGGCAGGAAGGCAGCTGCAGCATAGAACAATAACACCTCAATCTGAACAAACATTGGACCAAGAACTGTGAGACACAAGAGAAAGAAATGCAAACACTGAGATGGAAAAATTAGGGCTAATTTTAGCTGATGCTAAGACATTTGCCATCAGGTGTGCACTTGGGTTTCTTGAAAGGTTGAACAAAAACAACACAAAGGATGTTCTCTCCTTGCCAGTCTGGGGTACATAACAGTAACTCCAGTGCCTCTGCCTGAGGTAGGTCATGCCTCTATTACTCACTCTGTATGAGAAGGTTTAAATTACTTCAGTAAAAGTATTGGGCAGAAGGTTTAAAATTAAACAAAAAGAAATACTTTTTAATACAGCTACACTGTAGATTTCAATAATGCTGCTTGGTATTAGCTTAACAACAAGAAGGTTGATGAGAGCCTTGGAAAATCCATGAGTGCATTAGAAGCTGTCAGCTCTAGAAACCCTTAAAGAGACCTTAAACAGCTCATAGAAATTGAGAAACTGCAACAGAGGCATATACAGGGACTTTGCATTAGTTTATATTTGTCTTGTTTTTATGGTTAGAGTCAGAGCATTGAGTTAATGAATCTTTAAGACTGTCTGAGATGTATTTATTCACATCTTTGAGTATCAAAGCAGACACTTAAAATGGACGTTGAGAGGTTACCACAGTCAGTGTCTTACCTGTATACTTTCAGCATGCTTTTTTTCCTGGTTTATTATTTAAAAACTCGATTAAGGAGAATGTCACTTGCCTGAGAAGAATTTAGAGTCTTTATTCTCAACCTTACCAGGAAGGATTTCCCCATCTTTCCTTACCTTAGGCAGAAATTCCAGCACCTTGCTGAAGAGTATCACTTGAATACTGCTGATCTTCATAGAACCCATTCAAAACAAGCATCCACACTGGCTGTACATCTCAGTAGTCCCCTTGTCTCTCTTTCCAGTGTGGGTTGTGACTGTTCTCCTCTAGACTCATCTACATGATGTGTTTTAATTTTCTAAGATGAATGACATCACCACCACCATCAAAAGCTTTTCTAAAGTAAAATAATACACTAGAATTTGCTTCTCCTTTGTCTGCAACATCTGTTACTCATTATGGAATAAAAGTGGATTATTCTGATATAATCTATTCTCAAACGCTCACACACAAAATGACATTGTTTTTTACTCTCTGAGTGTTATCCTCCAGGTAGTGTGATAGTTACTTGTTCCATTACTTGTGTTTCCAGAAACAGAAGCTTTGCTGATTAGTTGCATTTTGTTTCTGTCTTTTTAAAGCTCTCAACATGTTTACTCTTCCCATTGGATGAAATGCAACCTATTATCTATCCATGAATTGTCAAAAGTGATTTTTAATAGCTCTGAAATTTCCTCAGCCCATTCAATATGTGTCCTAGGACATAATGGTGCCATCCTTGCCTTGGCACTCCACTAACCAAGCTAATTAATAGTAGTAAGTCAATCAGCTGTATGATGATGGAGAAGGTCTGTGGAGCCACACTGAATTTCGTTTATCCATGGACTGAGGCATACCAAAGAGAGGATACTTTGGAAATGCCACCATTGCACCTCTAACTTTCAAAATGTGCGCCCTGCTGGTCTGATCATCTGTGCTCTGTGCAACATCTGTAGTTCTAAGTGATTCTTTCCATATGGTGAAAGTTCTGGAAATTGGCAGGCTAATTTGTACAACCAAAATGTACTCACATAAATAAGATTACACTAGGATCTTGGGGGCAAGGGGAATTTGCAATGCCATATGTATTACTTTCTGTGCCAGACAAAATTATTTTAATCCACTGCAATTGTATGTGCTTTACCCAGGAAAATTATACTCTTGACATCTTATTCTCTCTGCTGCATTTCTGAACTTATCAGACAATGAGAATGCTCGCCTGTGCTTGAATAAAATCTCATCTATTGTGTTAGTCTTCATCCTTGCTTACTTGATTACTTAGCATGCCACAAAAACAGGCTTTTGTAGTGTTTGCTCCTTACCAATATTTGCTAAGGAGGATAATGCCAGTTTCAAAATTGGTGTGATTTTTGGTATATTTTTTTGGTGGAAGACAATCATAGTTTTGTGTCTCTTAAATAATTTCTGTAAGGAAAGAAAAATAACAAGACAGACCCGTCAGCTGGTTGCAAAGAGTATTTGAGTTATAATAATGAATTGTGAAGGTGGAAGCTAGGGATTATGAGACTGTTTGGACTGAGCATGTTAGATATAGGAAGACAATCCTTTGATTCCATCAAGTTCTCACTGTAAGCTCCCTCCTGATAGCTGAGCAGATGTATGCAGATATTGGACTATTAGGTTTGACAGGAAAGGGAATTGAAACTGACTAATGAACTCTACAAGTACTGAGCATAACATAATTTTGGACACTGTCAATGCCTCTATTAAAAATCTGAAAGTATTGTTGGAGTAGGGTTTGTGTATTGTTGATATAGGATTTGTGATTTACTTTCCATCAAACACATAGGTGAAGAAGTCTTCACAAAGTCAATTTTGATAGTGAGTGTAAAATCATTTGAAGTGAAGACTGTTAAGATGACTGAAACCCCAGTAAATAGTTGCTTTGGACACCTTTCTCTCCAGCTGGACACGTTCACAAACTCCTCAGCTTGAAAGAACTATTTGGTCAACTTGTTTCCAAACCCTACTTCTTTTTTTTTCAGTGTAGCTGCAAATACAATAAACTCAGGCAGAGCAAGACGAACTAGCATTTCAGATTAATATCAACATCTGTGTGAAAATACTTCCCATCATTGGATAGCACTATTAGCTATATCTAGTTTATTTGGATAGCTGCATTTAGTACTGCAGACTTCACTTCATTGCAGCTGCAGGCTATTAGCCTAGACCATGACCTCTTTTAGTTATTACTTAAGGCAGTAATAGTAGTGATACAGATTACAATGAAGTTCCCTTGAGAAAAAGTAGAGAAATTAAACTCTACGTCACTAGAATTTTTCATGTCCTATAGGGAAACCAGTGTATTAAT